>JAFIDM010004315.1:36615847-36628770 GCA_023159025.1 Thereuonema tuberculata | reverse complement strand
AAAAGAAGATGGAAAAATGTTAATGTAATATTAAAAATCTACATTATAAACAAGTATAAACACATAGAACTGACACTTACTGATGAAAGCACATGTCTTTTTCATGTTGCCATTATTATTTAACTAAATATGAATGATAAAGAAGAATGACTCGATTGGCTACTAAAGTTTCCACAAAGCAAATACACACATGTCCAAAACTAAGGATGGGCGATATTCTTAAGGGTTACAGCCATAGAATCCGACAAAACAGCTTGTGGCAATTTGCATAACTGTAGATGTTCAGCAGAAAACATGTCCACTTGCAAAATTACATATCTTACACATAGGGATCTTATGGTAGCTCAAAAGATAAAAAGGAAATTTGGCATGGCTGGGGAACTATCTTTGTTTGCTATTCTGGACATGAAGGACTAACTCCTCAAACATGAGCTTTTTGTCAGGTCTCGAAGACATCATCTCAATGATTTCATCCGGGGAAGGATTATTGGAAAGTTGGAAGAAGGCCGCACAATTGCCAGGGAGTTTGGAATCATGCGTAGTGTATTCTCCAGGCTCTGGGCAGAATTTAAAAAATTTCTGAATGTGTTCCAGATGTGGTGCAGGAGGGCGCCCTCATTCTACAGCTGCACATGAAGACCGATATTTAGCAGTAACAGCTAAACTCAATCAGCATCAGCTTGCAAGTCGCCTGCATTCCATTACTACAACAAGGATATCCCGCCAAACTGTGGCTCGACAGTTGCGACATTTAGGCTATATCTTTGTAGATATAAGACGGTTATCTTTGTGCCACTGTCCAGACAGCACCATAGAAGGCGTTTGCAGTGGTGTCAGATCCACCGAATTGGACTAATGATCATGGGTCACTGTGTTGTTCTCCGACGAGAGTCGATTTAGTCTGCAAGCGGATTCTGGACGTCATTTCATCTGGCGTAAAAGAGGTATGGCATGCCAGCAGGATAATGTGCAGGAAACAACACATTGGCCCATTGATCCATAGTCCAATTTTGGTGGATCTGACACCATTGTAAACGCTGTCTATGGTGCTGTCGGGACAGTGGCACAAAGATGATCGTCTTATATCTACAAAGATATAGCCCTACATGTCCCAATCGTTGAGCCACAGTTTGGCAGTGTTGGAAAGGATGTGACTTGCAAGCTGACATTGATTGTGTTTAGCTGTTACTGCTAAATATCGGTTCAAGTGCAGTCATAGAGCAAGGGCGACCTCCTGCACTATGTCTGAACACATTCCAGTAGTTTGAAATGCTGCACAGAGCCTACAACACTACGTATAATTCCAAATTCCCTGGCAACATTGGTGATTGTGCAACCTTATTTCTACTTTCCGATAATCCTTTCCCGAGTGAAATCATCAAGATGATGTCTTCAAGACATGACAAAAAGTTCACATTTGTTGAGTTAGTCCTTCATCGTCCAGAATTGCAGAAAAAGAAAGTTATCCAGCCGTGCCAATTTCCATTTTATCTGCTTTCAAGCTACCATGTGGACCTGTTTTCTGCTGAACATCTACAGTTATGCAAATGCCACAAGCTGTTTTGTCGGATTCTGTGGCTGTAACCCTTAAGAATGTTGGCCGTCCTTAGATTTTGGACATGTGTATGTTTATTTTTACAAATAATTTTAAAATAAATGGCATTTAAGAAAGAAATAAATCTAAATGTCAGATTAAGACATGATGAATTGAGAGAAATTAGATCATTTGAAAATAGAAACTATTAAATACAGAAACAAATAAGTAAAATAGTAATTTCAGAAGATAGCAATTAACCACCGAAATATATTCAGCATTTCACATTTGGAGTTAATCTTGCTCACTTGAAAGATCATAAACAGAGACATAATCATATAACAAGATCATACTAGTACAGAAAGTGTATCAAAACTTTTAATTTCTTTAAAGTAAAACCTTCAAAACCTTGTTTTGAATCAAGACCGTTCATTTTTACAGCACATGAATTTATTAGATTAGTTTACTTCTCTGATATTTTAAACATCCAGAACATTCTGTTTCAAACTTAACATTTAAAGAGTTGCCTTCTATTCTTAAATTTTCTCTCTTATACTATCTGCCTCAGGCATTGTGGTTTCCAAAAATGATCAATTCCTGACAGTTAAAGCATTTAAAACATTTCTCTTAGCAATTCACAGTTATTAGGAAAATACTTAATTGATATTTGGTCTTATAAGAATTATAAATTGTTGAATGGTAATTATAAACATGGATACAAAAACGTTTATCACGGCAAGCCACTAAAAAGAAAAGATTGGACGTTCCGATTGAATTTATGCAACATGTAAAGGATGGTCTAATGAACCACAGATTAAATATACAAACATCTGGAAATTTATCACTATTCCACAGTTTATCCATCTTCAGATGAGCAAGGCACTTGAATGAAGCATTGCAGAGAATGGATGAGTTATCACATATCATAACAACTGAAAGCCAGCTGTACAATGATTGTGGTATTATGAAGATTATTAAGTATCCATCACCTAACCATGATGCTCTGTACATTTTCAGTAAGGTCCAGGAAACTCGCTGTCCAATCCACCATTGTAACATTATAAAAAGTTTTGTATGGCATAAGCTGTTCCCTCTTTCGGAGCTATAGTGGCACTGGTAATTTTGAGGCATTCAGCCATCATTTAAAGCAACTTATTTATATATGTAGAGATAGGATTACAGTTTGGGTCTAGGTATTGGCATTGGAAGCAGGTTTCCCAGTATCATGTAATGGGTGTCCAGAATCAAGATATATGATAGGCTCCTCTGGAATGGCCTACAACAATGTTTCTATAACTATCTAAGGTGAAGGAGCATTTTTTTTTTATCTCCAATCCTTCGTGGACTGATATTTTTGTAAAGCTTGCACATTTGCTTATTCTCAATTGTACTTGTTAAGGATTTTTAACGCAAAAAGATGCAAAGCAAATTGTGTTGTAAACAAACTGACATCAACACGAGTAGTTGAAAGCTGATAGAGCAGTAGCATCATGAAGCTGTAAACCCATAACTCTTAGCAAATGCCACAACTTCGGGGAAACAGTGGCAATCTAAAGTGTCCATAAGCCGTAACTCAAGGTATAATTGTACTTTTATTAAAATACATCTTGTATGTCATTTCCTGATAAAAGCAAAGCTGAATATACAATTAAAGTAGCAGATGTTTTGATCAGCAAAGAGAACTGATAAATAAAATATTTATTAAGTGATTTACAATTACTTTCAATAAAACAACTGAAATAATAATTTTGAAATAAATACAGCTTCTCCCATGAGAACTTAAAAATCTATTTTCTTCAAATGCTGCAATTTTTCATTTATATTTTTTATTAAAAGAAAAAATTCTTAAAAAAATATTAAAAAAGAAATCGTTGTATTATATCTACTTGAAAACTTTCTACTTTCAAATATTTCATTTATTGAAAATTCATTGAATCTGTAAATACTAAATTAAGCTGCATAATCCAAATAATTTTATCAAATCACATTTAAAATGGATTATGAATCATTATTACATTTTGACAGAAATTACTTACTCCACTAATATTATTTCTATTATCATTTCCCATGTTTTTCTACAGAAATTTTTATCATCTTCCTCAGAGATTTCCTTGCATGAATAAAAGATAGCTTGTCTCTTTCCAGTAAAGCATGCCTAATTTTGAGAAGATTCATTCTCTGGTTTAAAGATGGTGAGGAAACATAATACAAATGTACTATTTTATGAATCTACTTTGCCTTAGGAAAGCAGGCTACTATGGTCATTTTTATTTTCGTAAAAGTAATTCAGCTTCAAAGAAGACTTGCTTATGTTATAGGTTACACAAGGATAGTTGTGATAACAGTGTGACGACAGATCATGTCTTTCATTGCTGCATACGGAGGAAACTACTTTAACAAATCTTGGTGTATGCTTCAGTTGTTATTAAAATTAATTGGATTTGATCTTTGTAACTTATGGATTAATCTATTTTAAATTCTGTAACAGTGCATAAAATAACATGTTAACTGAGCGACACTTTTGTCGCCCAGTGACTGTGACAGTGCCGGCAGAGTTTTTTTTTATGAGTCCAGACCAAAAACACAAACAAAAAGATAAATGTGTACTATTAATCATCATCCCCTACACCAGAAAATAAATGCTAAACATTACATTTATTTCTAGAAAAAACAGCGAATTTTCGAGGAGAAAAATAAAAGAAAACGTCTCCTCTTCTTCAAGCCTTTACAAAAAAAAAAAAAAAAAAAAAAAAAAAAGATAAATGTGTTGAATGGTGTAAGGGAAATAAGTTGGATTCGTCTTGGTTGTTAAAAATGTACGATTTTTTTGCAAAAGTAAAACTAGGAAATAAGCGTTCTGATATAAAAATGAAAAATTTGCTCTAAAGCCCTAAAGTTCTCAAAAAATGATTCTTTGCCCATTGCTGATGGCATCCGATGCGACGGAAAAAAGGAGTTGGAAAGGATCATTGATCATTTGACCAGTGAAGCTCACAAAGCAGCTTTCAATCTCAATGAAATGGAGGAAAAGTGGATGGCACAATCTGATCATCACCCTTGGGTAAAAACTCTCAAGTCTTATACAGCCGAAAAAGTAAAACTACTAATTGAGCTGGCATTGGATGTGTATAATGATAGTCGAACAATGACTCTTTCTGCCCATTCTTGGCCTTCGAGATCCTTGACAAAAATCCACATTGAAACCCAAATTTCGACATACATAGATAATGGGCTGGAATCCGAGTTTTCTCCTCTCGATCCTTCTCAATCTGTATCAGTACAGGAATCCAGTTATGTACCGTGAGATGCTTGATGTTGTAGGAGAAGTAGTAATGGAGGAGGTTATCATTCAGTTAAAAAACTCAGAATGTTTTTCCAACCAGGTTGATGGCTCCATAGACAAATATGGAATAGATAATAAGTTCATTATGGAACGGTTCATTCAAGACAACGAAATGAAGTCTGTCTTTCTAGGCGAAAGCAAATCGGATATACGTGGAGCAGAAGGTCTTATGGAATCAGTGAAGATTGTTTTTGAAAACTTGGGCCTTATTGATACAGCAAAGGAAAAGTTGACTGGATTAACGACGGATGGGGAAAGTGCAAAAACAGTGGCTTGTGGGTTCGAATGAAAAAGTTCTTAGGAAGAGATCTACTTGGTATTTAGTGTTGTGGCCCATCGGTCCGACCTAGCTATGTCAGACTTGCAATCATCATTAATTGAAGTTCAGCACTGGAAGATCAATTTAAAAGCGTTGCAATTTTACGTTTTAGCATCAGCTTTACATTTTGAGGAACTTGAAAAGCTGGCTGATTCAACCAAGCACACTACCTACCATTTTCCAGCATACTTTGATTTACGGTTCGTAGAATACCTCAACAACTTAGCCAAAGCAATTTAGAACAACCTCCCATTAATGCAACAACATTGGAGAACAATTCTAGACTACACTGATTGTACGAAAATTGAAAAAGCTTCTGCATGTAACTTTCTTCGTTTGTGGGCGGCAGATGGCGAACAACAGCGACTTGCCAGTCTTATGCTAGATCTATTAAAGCATATGGAAAAACTACAAAAAGAATGTCAGAGATCATTTGTAACAATCCCCAATATTGAAGTATCTAAAAAAATCTTTGTTGATTCACTGACAATTTTATGGAAGACAGCCCTTATCCTGGTGGATATGAAAAAAAGTTGAGAAAAGAAGGCGAGAATAATCTTGAAAGTGATGATAATGAAGAACCAGAACTTCCAAGGAGAGGTAACTCACTAGTATCAAGAAAGCAATGCTGGTCGGCAGTACGGAAAGAGGCTGTAATGAGCTGCAAAGAGTTCGTTCTCCAAAGACTTCCTGAAGATCAAAAAAGAAATTTGTAATAGGATAAATGTAATCCTAAATTCTAAAACTCCAACTGAGGTGGTCAACGCAGCTCGTTCAGACGTAGAAAGCCTGTTTGATACAGATAAAGTGTCGGATTTCGCTGATAACTTATACTACTGTTTGCATCGGAAAAACTCCTCGCTTCAATTTTAAGATATCACATACAGTCAAACTATACCACTTTTTGAAGATTTCTCAATCTCATTCACTATTCAGAAAGTTGGTGCAGTCGTATGCTTCTCTAACACCACATAGTGCAGGTACTGAAAGGGCGGTGTCAGTGCATACGAATTTAAAAGCAAACAAACAATCAAGCCTGTCACGAGAAGCTCTCTACTATTCTGACTTTTTCTCCCGCTCTCAACAGAGTTGGAACGGATTTTTTGATCCAAGGCCAGCAGTAGCAAAGTTTCTAGAGAAAGAAGAAGGAGATCCCAAACTCTATCAAGACCAAGAGTTTGTACAGAAATTTTTCTATAAAGACAGCAACCTTTAATAATGTGTCGCCAGTTGTTCATTGTTTAATTTTTTATTTTTAAATTTGGAGTATGGTAATGTCTTCATCTGCAGAAAGACTTTCAGTGCTTTTGAATCTTAATAATTTAGTATACCTATTCTTTAAAATTTAGTTCTAATTTAAAGAGTGTTTTTAGTAGTGAGTCGAGTTTTTATTTTATATGAAACTCATTTCTTGTAATTTAGTAATAATGCCTTAGAAATTGTATATGAATCCCAGACTATCCCTACGGCCTGTAGTCCTAAAAGTGCAGGTATAAAAGTTGCTTTCAATATTCTTTGTTGTGCAAGTAGGTAACTTTTATGCATGCACTTTTCTCCTTGAAAATCTTATGCAGTATACAGTTAGTTTTATATTACAATCATAAATGTGGAGTATTTGGCAGCAGCCAGCAACAATGTTGTTTGAAAGTAATTTTTATCTAGGTACCTACATATTAATTTAAAATAATACATTATAAATCGTTCTGGGGAAGAAGGAGGGTTAATTTTTTTCCCCAATAATACTAAAATAAGGCTTAAAACCTCGTTTTGGGGCTTCAAATTTTCAAAAAATTTCCGGGGGGACCCCCGATACGACCCCCCCCCCTCCTATGTCGTCCAGTGGAAATCCCTTAAAATATGCTCTGGTAAATGAAGATGCTGAGATAGCAATAAGCAGCTGAAGCTTTTCGTTATGTTAACTGTACGAAGAATTTAAATTGGTGAAGCTTTTACTGTCAGCGGACAAGATACAATAACATAGCAAAGAGTACGGGCAGAGCCGTTTCTAGGTGTTCTGCCACCCTAGGCGAGAACTGAAAAATGCCGCCCCCTCCCAATCAGTACATTCAGATCAGATTACTCTTAAAAACAACGTACATCCATTCAAGCAGGGACATATATAGATTACATTTAAGGTCGGACCGAGATAGGGAACCAACCTCCAATAGCAAAAAAAAATAAGGTCCTGTTCAAAATTAGAGGGCGATGCCGAAAGTCGTCTCATTCGGCCATCCTTCCAAAAAGAAAAGAAAAAAGGCGTGTGTGTGTGTGGTGATTTCCTGACCAGCGGGACTAAGTTGAGGTCAAATGGTCAACCTAATGCTTGCCCATCTGTAATCATAAGAAAAGAAACCCGGTACCCATTTTTCAGAGGGCTGGGTAGACTCTAGGATCCGTTTGGAGGAGAATTCAGGTTCGGTGTCAATTTCCTGTTGCGTGTGGTGATCGCAGCAACTTTTACCCCCTGTTCTGCCTGCCTTCTAATGAGGATACATTCGTGAAAACTTAACCATTAGTATTAAAACAGTATTATAATAACAAATAGCGATGTCAGTGCCTACGGATTGTGACTGTATACGAAATAAGTTAATTCAAAGCATAGCATAGTTCTAATTATTTTAATTTTACAAAACACTTATTTCCAATAGACATTTGTGTGATTATTTTCCTAAGTTCCTGTTTTAGAAATATGGAATTTTTTAAATAAAATTAATTTCTGAGAAAGATAGCAGGAGATAATTAAAAATAACTAAGATTTAATACTAACTACTAACAATTTACAAATGTCCAAGATCGAACACCATTCAGATTTTCGTTTAAGCACATGCTGCTTTATATTTCTATGCACCAATTTAAATGTTTACCTTACAATATGATGCTTTTTTTATTCAATTTGTTACATCATTGAACGTCTAAAATTTTTTGTCTATACAGTAAGTTCGATGTATATCTATATATTTACACATCAATCTGAGAAGAATAAAACGCTTAATTCATTCCAGGAATGTATCTGCTCTATTTGATTTCTACTATGAAAACTTTTTATGGTCATCACAAATAATTAAAAGAAAAAATATCATCTTCCCACAGAAAATGATACTAATTCGCCATCATTATAGAAAACAATCACTATTGTCTCTTTCACGCCACACGTAATGTCATTGTTAAGATTTATTTAACATTGAAATCAGAGAGGTTATGATGGTCGTAGTCGTTCAACCAGAAAGAAAACGTCGTGTCCTGTCTTGGATTGTATGTGTGTGTGTATGGGGGGGGGGGTTACAGACAAACCGAGGAACTTTCCACAATAAGTCCAAAATCCTAGATTTCCGGATGCACAAGGCAAGGGTTTTTAACCCTTTTACTCTCCCCCTCGGGAATGTAGGCCTAATGTAAACAAGTTCTGGTAATGAACTGTTTTAAGTACGCCGAAATAAAGTCACTCTTATTAAATTCGTTAGCTTAGTTATGGCTAGCAATAATGTGATGGAACGTAATCCTGACATAAAACTCATATTCGATTTATGACGGTATTCGAGTACTACAAGCCTATAGTTTTAAATTTATTGACAGCACCATCAGAGTTGACTAAAAAATGCATTCTATCTGCAAAGAAGTCTCTTAATCACCAAAATTCAACCTATCTTCATGTGCTAAATTCTTCAAAAGTTTGGAGTTCTTCTTTAATTCCATTCTAAAGAAGATCAGTAGTAATCGCTTCATTTTAGCTCTTTTATAAAACACTTTAGTTTCTTCGTTTCAGAGATTGTCTCAATTAGACTGGTTCTGAAATTATATACATCAGTCACCTATAATATTTTTATGATTTTCATATGTCGATAATTTATCATTTATATATCTGTTTTCATTCAACATGATTCTGAGATTCATCATCTCCCATTTTATCTTTCCCGATTCGAAAATTGGTATATTTTCATTCTTATCTTCTTCTATTATCTTAATTGTTTTCCTTTTCTACTTCGGATTCACAGCTTCTATCGATATTTGAGCGATTATTAACTCCAAGATAATTAACGTAATCTTAAATTGACACTTTTGCTTCCGTTAATAAATCTGACTAAATATATTCCTGGTTCGCACAGTTTACTTTCCTCAATATTGTAGACTTTGTATCCCTTCGTTCTTAGCGTGTGTTCCTAGAAATAATACTGATTGATCGTTTTTGAAATTTATGTTTCGGCTTCCTCTTGGTTATATGAATACACGCCACACAGCCGAATTTTCTGAAGTATCTCAGAGGCGGTTTCTTTTCACTACTGAACCAGTTTTTGAGAGTTTTATCCGTTATAGTTTGTAGGATTCTATTCAAAATGTGATTCACAGTTTTTGCAACGTAGAACCAAATCTTCAAAAGCTAATTTTGACTTAATTACGATAGTAAGCACTGATTTCATAACTCTTGTTACAAGTCTCAGCTACACCATTCATGTTAGGTAAAAAGTTCGAAATAATTCTGTGAACAATATCTTTGGGTTCAAGATCTGCTTTAATTTCACTGTCAGATAAGAAACTTTTTACTTTCTTCTCAGTTTGAGTTTATCTCACAAATAATTTTATGTATATCTTTCTGTTAAATCTTTCATCAAATATACAAAGGTTGTCTACAACAGTTGTTAATAAACAATATACCTTTTATTTTCTATGTTTCTGTCGTTAATAGGCCCGTGTGTAGACCAACTGTAACTGCTTCGTACGCTCTGATCTTTCAAAATTCTCTTGCTTGGTGGTTTGCTCATCTCTCCCATTTCACATGATTCATTTGAAATTCATTGAATCCTTTTCTTATTTTAATTTTTTAGGTTTATATAAGGTGACAAGACGTCCCGATTTTTAACAATTTGTCCCGCGTCCCGCGGGTTTTAAAAAAGTCCCGATTTTTTTTTTTTTTTGGTTATTGCATTCCGTTTTTTTTTTGGTTGTCGAACTGGAGATTCCGTTTGTTTTTTTTTTTGTAGAGTTTTGGGATATCAGGTGCCTAGGAGCCCTAGATGTTTAAGTCCGGCCCTGCCATACAGAACAAATTTTTAATCAAGATCCCCCCCCCCCCAGTCAATGGTGTCCCGCTTTGCCAATGTTAAAATCTGGTCACCTTAGTTTATACCGCAGTTCAGAGGCCACAGCTTTGTGGTCAAGGCGACGGCCTACCATGAGACTGATACTTGGGTTCGAATTCCTGCGTTCGGAGGTTTCTTTCTTCTTCTGTGGCTTCTTTTCATAGGAGGCAAAGTATGATTGTCACTTTACGCGTGCGTCCTGGATAGTTATCCAAACGACAGCAGCATTAATTACCGCATCATAGAGAGTAACTCTATGACTAATGATTCGAAAAATGGATCTGGGATAAGTCACAACAACAACAACACAGGTTTACAACGTTAAGGAAGATACAAACCTATTGACTATGGCCTCAAGCGTTTCTTTTGACGTAAGACCTAATTTCTTTTGCATCTATTACATTGTGCAACTTTTTCCATTTGAATGTGATCCTAATGGGATATGTTTTACAAATTATATCTCAAATATCTCATCTTTACATTACCGGTACTTTTATCACTGAGATCTTTAAATAATATACTTAGGTCTAAACTGTAATTTGGATGATTTAGTAATTTCCGCTGTAGACAACAAATTTTCGTTTATTTCTGAAACTCATTGAGCATTTTGTAATATTAATTTGGCCGATGTTATTAGACTTAACAATCTCTTTTTCCTTGGCTTTCGATTGGACGCACCATTTAATTGCTTATCATGTTGAGGTTTTTCAATACGGCAAACTGTCTTAACTACCATAGATCTGGTGTGTGTGGAAACTCTGGATGTGCTATCTAAATACTACGAGTATTTGCTATCATCTTTAGTTATCACGTTTAGTTTCAACAAAAATCTTTGTTGTTTTTTTTTACTCTTCCTGTTCTTGCCTTTCTTTCTTTTCTTCCCTGTAATGAACCCAAGGGCCAAGTTCTTTAGCATTTGCAGTTTTGTCAATGTGTTGTTTTTTTTTTTTCTTCCAAATACAAAACAATTTCTATGCATTCCTTTGACCTTTTTTTTATACCTAATACCCGTGTACAGTTCTATGGATGCGTTATTGCTATCATGATGTTCTACAGAATCTTTACGCACTATTTGTTTCGCTAAATTATTCCGTCTATGATTCTGTCAAATATGAATTCTTTCGTGTCTTTTAAATACGTATTATAAAAGTTTCTGGATAATCTCTCAAATATTAACCAGAATTTTTTCTTCATTCAAGATTTAAATTAAATTCTTGAATAAGAAGTTAAAAATCAACTAATTTTTCAATAATGTTGTCTTCGTCACCACAATCAGGCTAATTTTAGGCTAAACTCTAGTTGATTGTACCTTTGCGTTAATTCATTTCACAGCAAAAAAAAACAATGAATCAACAAGCTTCTATGGGTGAGTGCAAAAGTTCTATCCGTTTTTGGATATGAAAATTTGCAATGGAATTGCCCTCACACATGACATTGTAATGACGCAAATCGTCTGCCAATCAAACGTCTGCCTCACATATAAATGCATCATCGTGTCTCATAAAGTTAATCATCTCAAAAAAAATATCAGAGGGTGTAACATGGAAAGCGAGAAGGAGCATATAAGACATTGTTTGTTATATGAGTTTGATAAAAAGAGTACGGCAGCCGCAGCATGTCGCAATGTTTGTCAAGTTTATGGGGCGGATGCAATAGACGAAAGCACATGCGTCGATGGTTTCGTAAATTTAGGGAAGGAGACAGAAGCTGCCAAAATCAGGCTAGGAGTGGACGGCCATCACACGTTGGAGAGGACGATATTGACCAAGCCATAAGGAACAGCCCAAATCCAACCGTGCAAGAATTAGCAAAGACCTTCAACGTACACCGGACAACGGTCAAGAGACGGCTGGTTAAGTGGGTTTTACGAGAAAGTTGGATCGTTGGTTCCACATAACCTGACAGCTAATCAATGGGATGACCGAATCGCCACCTGTGTTTCCTTGCTTTTCCGGTACAAAAATGACCCATTCTTGACACGAATTGTGACAGGAGATGAGAAGTGGGTTATGTACCGTAACGTAAAGCGTCGTAGGACTGTGTGTCGCCCTTCTGATCCGCATGCATCGACTTCGAAAGCTGAACTTCATCCCTAGAAGGTGTTATTGAATGTGTGGTGGGATGTGCAGGGAATAATTCACTAGGAGGTCCTGCCACTCAACTAAACCATCAATGCTGCCTTCTACTATCTACAGTTAGACAGGCTGCATTCAAATTTGGTAGCAAAGCGGCCAGATCTCATCAATCGTCGTGGTGTTATCCTTCATCACGATAACGCCAGGCCACATGCTGCTGTCATCACTCGCCAAAAGTTACTGGGCTTTGGTTGGGAGGTTTTACCCCACCCTCCCTATTCTCCTGACTTGGCACCAACTGGCTATCACCAATTTCGTGCGTTGAACAATTCCTTCAGTCAGAAAATCTTTGATAATCTTGATGCTGTGAAAACTACCATCCAAGATTTTTTTGACTCGAAACCGCCGGAATTTTACCGCCGCGCCGTGGGATTCATCTCCTACCAGAAAGATGGCAAGAGGTCCTAGATAGCAATGCACAACAGAGGTGCCCAGCCCCGCAGACCTTATGGCTCAACCCCCCCCCCTCCACATTCTTTTTAATTTTTTTCAACCTCCCCCCAAAATTGAAATGACA
>JAFIDM010004315.1:36589327-36615747 GCA_023159025.1 Thereuonema tuberculata | reverse complement strand
TTTCCACCTCCCCCCCCCCCCAAATTGAAATGACAACCAAAAAAAAAAAAACCACTTCTACACTCTATTTGCTTTTTTTGAATCCTCCCCCCCTCCCCAAAATTTCAATGGCGCAGTCTGCGCCGTGACTCCCCGGCGTGGGCACCATTGTGCACAATAATAGGTACTGTTCATTTTGCGTTTATTTGCTCTTCTTTATGGGTAATAAAAACGGGTAGAACTTTTGCACTCACCCAATAAATTATTTTCCATGTGTAGTGCCGGTACGCACCGAAGTGCGAGCTTCGTAGCCGAAGCCTCCGTGTTCCAGGGATCGCTAGTGTTCCCACGATGGCGAACCCTTAGCAGACTCCCTAGAATTTCAAGGGAAAGATACTGGGGTGGTTTCCCGTGGCCTTCCCCAGGACGCCATTAAGGAATGACGTCAGACCGAAGAGAAAGTGAAGAAGAGGCTGGACAACACAGGAAAGGAAATTGAAACAACCATGCCACTGCCGGGATTCGAACCCAGGTACTGGCGCACTGGCCGCCATGGCAGACCGCTGCCGAGACCGCACGGTCACGCCAGCACGGAATTTTCCATGTACAACAAGTTAAAAATCCTATAGCCCTATCTCTGTTGTCCAAGACTCTGGATTTTTTTTTTATTCATTAGGTAAATTTTCAAAATTTGCCTTTTCACATGCATGGTACAATACTTCCTGTAGGATATATAAATAATTATTCTCATTGAATTTCACATTGAAATAATCATTACTCTCTCTTGCAGCCATTTTGTTCATTTGGATCGTGCATTAGGACTATTTATTGAAGAAAATCAATCTGCGCTATATCTTATTTTATGGCGTAGTGGAAGCACCAACAAAATCCATAATCGTGATTGTGGAAGTTTTTAATAAAATTAATTTCTCAGAGGGATAGCAAGAGATAATTATAAGTAACTTAAAATATTTATTATTAACACTATATAAACATCTAGATCAAATGCCTTCTTCTTTAATACACTTTCTGCTTTGCAGTTTATTAAGAACCATTTTAAGTGTTTATATTACTTGCAATATGATGCTTTCTTCATTAGATCCAATATGATACGTAATTGAGTGTCTAAACTTTTTGTCAGCACGTAAATACGATTTATGTAAACAGAGTTGGGTAAGTTACTTTTAAAAAGTAACCGAGTTACAGTTATTTTTAACAACCAAAAAACAAACAAAACAAAAAACAATATCCTTTAAAATGCATATTAAGAATTTATATTTTAAAAACTCTGTCATAATTGTCATATCACGTTATAAAAACTGATTGATTATATTACAAAATTAATGTATAGATTAATTTTATTTTATTTTTCAGGAATTTTATTTAGAATTTTTCTTTTTAATTTAAATGTACTGTAGAGCAGTTTTCTGTATCTTTTTTTGCTTCACGTCGCACTAAGAAGTTAGTTTTTCAAATTAGTAATAGTTCGAGTTAGTTGTTCTAATTATTTTCTTTTTATTATGTTGGGAATCTAAAACTTTGTTTATTCAATAGCATTCGTATTTAATCAATTATATATAAAAGAAACTAAATAAGATATTTTATAAACTACGAATTATTTTTGATGAATTAGGCTATTGTTTCCTGAGCTTAAATAAACCTTTATTTTTTTTTTTCCTATTAATTAAACTTAATTCAACACATTTGAGGAAGTTTTTGATTTTGTTTCTGCTTTAAAACACAAGGTATTTTAAAGTGAAATTATGTTGTCATTTTTTCTTCTTTTTATCACAATTGAAATATATTAATCTTTTTGAAGGCAATTTGGAAAAAGTAAAGAGCATGTTTTTCTCTAAATTTTGACCACAAGTTTTATAGTTTGCTGAAAACCGTGCTGAATACAAATTAAAAATTGCCTACCTTATATAAGCACGAGTGATGTGTGGATTAAATTTTTAATTTAATTTAAGTTTTTAATTAACACTTGAAAATGGACCCTAAATAGTAGAATGGTCGGAAACGTTGTGTATTTTAACTTGTTCTTTTTTAATCCACACATCATTCGTGCTTATATAAGGTAGGCAATTTTTAAGTTTTATAGTTCATTGTTACAATCAAGGAATGGAAAGAAATCTTTGTTAGCTCACATACTCGGATGCATATTTGTTTATTTATCAAAAAATATTAAAAATAAACAAATAAACAAGCATCTTCCTTATTAGCAAGCAACATTTATATAACATTAGATTTATTCAATGGGAAACATCGGCTTAGTCACATTAAGATGCAGGGTTACCAAAATTCTCGATGGAAAGATCGCCTCTTACGCGTAAAAGTAAACGCCAAGTTTCACATTTAAAATTAAAAATTATTAACTTCCAATAATATATTTGGAGAAATTAAATAAGTGAGTTTCACTTGGAAGCATCTACCAAGGCAGTTCTTTACGAAGGGGTTGTTAGAATGACGTCAGCGCAAACAAAGGAAAGATCGAATATAAGTTCGCAGAAGTAATTTGCGTTTTTAAATGTATATGTTGTAAGAAGTTGAAACGCTTTTTTTTTAAGTTTCTTACAACATTACTTTTTACCAGACATCTTTGTTTCAAATGAAAGTTCGAATTTATAATGCTAACTGTTTGTCAGTAACCTTCTGCATTTTAAAGTAGCCTAAACCATTCAAGAGACTCATAAAAATCGGTGTTTCTTCGTCGATGATTCAAACAAGAATGACTGGAATAAGACCATAGATGAGATTTGCATTTAGCTTCTAAAGATAATCTTCATAGAAAAGATCCTGAGCAACACTAAAAGTCCCGATAACTGATATGGCGCTTTTGAAAGAGCTCTTGCCAAACCTCCCAATAGCTTGGTGTGAAAGTAAACCCAAAAAAAATGGACAAAAAAAAAGTAACGCAAAAAATACCACGTTTCCGTTACTCCGTTACAGTTACAGTTAAAAAACTCAATCAAAAAGTAACGGCGTTACCGATCATTACTACAAAAAGTAACGGTTACTAATAACGTTACTTCCCTACCCTGTATATAAATATATATAGTGGTTCAGTTCATAGACTTCATATGCATTTGTGTATTTTTTGTTTTCAACTTTTTAGTTGACCGGTATAATTTTTGGCTGGAGACGATAGGTATCGATGAGGCTGTAGATGTGACCAACAACAGTGTATTTCAGTTCCTTTGAAAGCATTTGAGCAAGTTTTCGTTGCGTTTTGTGGTATTCTAAATAGATTCAATTACAGCACTAAATACCCTTCGGGAGACTTGATCCGGGATCATCTCTCCCAACGTTAAGGACGGAGAGTTCTAACTGACTCTCCTCGAAGGCAAGAATTGCAGGGAGTTCTTCAAAGAACAGGAAAGAGAACCAGGAGGAGCCCACTTGTTAAGAAAAAGGAAGAGGAGGAAACGGAAGACGTGGGATGAAGATTCTTCTGATGAAGACAGTCGTAGTCTTCTCTGACCTTGATATTGAGGTTGCATCCGCAAACCTAGACTACGTCATCACTGAGGACATTACAAACTTTGACGTTGGACCGAATGATTTTGTGGTTGTTCGGATAGCAACCAATAGACGTTGAATCATTACGCCGGTCAAAGAGTTTCAGTTAGCGACCATGCTGTAAAAGTAAGTTTGTTAAAAAAAATGACAAACAGTAAACCAAATTTCTCTCCCTGATAAAGGAAATGAAGGGATTGTACAGAAAGAAGATCTACTGGTGAAACTTCCGAGTCCTCTACATCACAAGTCTAAACGACATGCAGCAGAATTTCTTACTTTCCCTGAAAGTTCCACGAATACTTGAAAGTTATGTGTCTGAAGTCTGATAAATAAACCATCGAATTCGAAGGAACGGATCTGCGTTCTTTTTTTGCCTTTCAAAAGCACTCAGGAACACGTATCCTCGCCAGAAGTGCCACGGGATCATGTCCTTCGCAGGGGAATCAAGTCTCCCAACTACTAGGGAGACTTGATCCTGCTTGGATGAAAATGAAATAAGTCAGTGAAATTGTCAGCTGTTTCCAAAGGCAAGCATTGCTCATTAATAAGTCACATCAGGGCTATCCTTAGTATCAAACATGACATGGTTGGCACTAGCCGTCTGTCAGATAAAACGTGAAACTCAAAGTGAGGAGCAAGTGTTACCACTATCCCCTATATGTAGGCTACATTGTGGCGCACTCAGGATTTAGGGTTTTTTTTTTTTTGGGGTGGGGGGAGAGGCAAAGAATCTTGTAAAAAAGCCCATTCATACATAGGCCTATTTTAAAAATAAATTGTTTCAAAGATAACTTTCCAAAATAATAAGATACAGATATGTCAGTGCTTTAATAAAGGTTTTCTTCTTCTTTCTTTCTTTTCTTTTTTCTTTATTTTTGAATTGTTGGGGGGGGGGGGTTCAGCCCCCACATTCCTCCCGTCGGTGCGCGTCTGACCTATATATTCACACACCAATTAAGGAAGATTCGAACGCAGTATTCATTCCAGGAATATATCTTATCTATTTTATTTCTACTATAAAACTAATGATCGTACAAAATAATATAGAAGAAAAAAAATCATCCTTCCCACTGAAAGTGATACTCATATAGAAAACAATCACTATTCTTAACGTTATACGTAACGTCACGTTTTACACTGTTTGGTTTTTGTTGTGACATCACAATCGCACACTTAAATTTCAGTTCATGTTCATTGTCCACACAAAAAAACACTCACGTATTCTGGTTTCTCAGATATATCGTGTTTTAATTATTTTTAGAGTTGTCTGTTTAGTCTTAAAAGTTTAGTTTTATTATTTATATATGAATAGGTTTTGGTGACTCATTCTTTGGCTCACTTTTACGTAAAAGTGAAGCAAAAAAAAAGAATAATGAATTGATCAGCATCAAATTTTATGCGTGGTTTTTTTTGTAGATCCGTTTTATTGCCAATTAGCAATATGACCCAAACTATTGTGTAATTAGGTAAATCAAAGACTTAAAATTTTACATTTCAGAGCTTACTGTAATTGAATACGTCTGGTTGGATGTTGAAGTTTATAAATGCTTCTTAAGGATATTAAGATGGAATTTTTATTAGCCTACTTTCCAGGGAAATTGAAGCTCAGCAAGTCAAGTCGGTCTTTGTGTATGTGCCTGCATCCACTCCCCCCCTACCAACTTTTGAATTACCGGATGAATCTTCATGAAAAATGGCATGCACATTTAAGGATAAAAGATGATCTAACTTTATTATGTTACATTTATGGGTTCTTGAGAAATTAGAGCGAAAAGGTGACAAAACTTCCATAGAAAAGCACCAGAACCTGAACAATATGTTTCTATCGATGTCTTAAATAATGAATATTAATTTTTCTAATATATTAGTGGAATGATTCAATTTTAATCGGATTCATACAACTTAAGCAAGTAATGCATTTAATTAGATTTAATTAGTTTTTAGAAAATAAAATTAAAAAAAAAATCTAATGTTTATTTAATGGATATTAACTTATAACAATAAACACACACAAACAAACACACACACACACACACACACACACACACACACACAACTTGATCAGTTGCGAAATGATATCTGAGTCGGACTTTTAGTCATTCTGCCCTACGCGATGTAGTACCTGACGGTGGTTCCGTGTAGGGTGTTTTGGAAGTCGGACGTAGGGTTTTAGTGAGTAGTAGTCTTTTATGACTGAGTCTCACATTACCAATTCCTTGGTATGCGTAAATGCATTTCCCCCGTCCTTAAAAAAAAAAAAAAAAAAAAAAAAAACACACACACACACACACAAACAAACAATCTATAGTGTACATCTATAGTGTCTACGCTCCACCAAGTGCACCATTAGAGGAATTTGAGTTGTTGCTTGATCGCCTTGTATTAGAACTCCAAGGTCGGTGGCCTGTGGTCATCACAGGTGATTTTAATGCGTGGGCTATTGAATGGGGAAGTCGAGTAAGCAACAGAAGAGGTGAGATACTTTTGGATGTCTTCGCCTCGCTGAATGTTGTTCTCCTCAATACCGGCTCAATACCAACGTTCATTAGAAATGGTAATAGTTCCATTATCGACGTGACATTTACAAGTGATTGTTCGGCCTCTCGTGTTACGTCGTGGGAAGTGTGTAGTCACTATACTCACAGCGACCATCAAGCCATAATTTTCGAGATCTCCACTTCTGGTGTGTCAAGGTTGGGACCCACACTTCCAAGAGGATGGAACGTTAGGTCATTTGATCGTGAATCCTTCATTGCAATGATGGAGGAGGACTTGGTGCTTTCGGGATCTGCTGATAGCAAGGCGTCACGGCTTATGCGACTTGTCGCTGATGCTTGTGAGGCATCGATGACAAGACGTGGCAGAGGAAATCGTAACCATCCAGTGTATTGGTGGAATGCTGAGATAGCGGAGCTTCGGAAGAAATGTCATCGCACAAGAAGACTAGCACAACGAGCCCATGGACGAGAAAACTATGACGAGTTGAAACAACAGCACATAGAAACCAGCCGTGCTCTCAAGAAGGCCATTAAAGTCAGTAAACAGAGTGCTTGGAAGGAACTTTGTAGTGAGGTTAATAGTGACCCATGGGGTAGACCATATAAGAGAGTTATGGCAAATCCTCCCTGATTTGCTGCGCAGGATTGTGTCTACTCTTTTTCCACAACAACCGGGGATAGTTTTGGAAGTTCCACCTCAAGAATGTGAAGATGTGTCATCTATCTCAAAAGATGAGTTGATAAAGTTGATAAAGGAAAGATTGGTGACTCAAAAGCCCCTGGCCCAGACAGCGTTCCAAATATTGCTCTTAAAACCGCCATCCGGTGTAGACCTGAGATCTTTCTAGACGTCTACAATGCTTGTTTACGAGAGGGTGTGTTTCCAAATCTGTGGAAGCAGCAGTGGCTCGTACTTTTGCCTAAAGGTAACAAGCCACCTAATGATCCATCGTCCTATCGGCCAATTTGCCTGTTGGATACGGCAGGTAAGGTATTGGAGAGGATTATTTACAATCGACTGGAGGCATTCAGTGAAGGAGCGCATGGTCTCTCTGAAAATCAGTACGGTTTCAGGAAATCAAGATCTACAATAGACGCCGTAAGGGTTGTTGTTGATTTGGCTCGAGAGGCCATTGAGGGCAAACGCTGGAAGGGAGGAGTAAAACAGTACTGTGCCATAATAACGTTGGATGTGAAGAATGCGTTCAATTCGGCAAACTGGAACTGCATCTTGAATACTTTGAGTTCAATGAAGGCTCCAGCGTACATCAGGAAAATAATTGCGAGTTACTTCACTGATCGTATCCTGATGTATAATACCGAAGTCGGAATGAAGACCTACAACATCACTGGCGGTGTTCCACAGGGATCAGTACTTGGTCCTTTGCTTTGGAATATCATGTATGACGCAATACTCAAGCTGCCAATGCCCGAGGGAGTGACTGTAGTGGGGTTCGCTGACGATGTTGCATTGGTTGTAATCGATAAACACCTGGAAGTTGTCACCCTAACATCGAATGTGGCTGTTGCCAGGATCCGTCAGTGGCTCTCAACGGTTGGATTACAACTAGCAGATCACAAGACAGAGGCGGTTCTTGTGACCAGCAGGAAAGCGAGGGAGATCGTTACCCTCACTGTGGGTGATCATGACATTCTGTCGCAGCCTTCGCTCAGGTATCTGGGTGTTCAGATTGATGCAAGGCTTCGGTTCGATGAACATCTTCGAATCGTGAGTGAAAAGTCTGCACGAGTGGTCAACGCCTTGGCTAGGATCATGCCGAACATCGGAGGATCTCGGCAGAGCCGACGAAGACTCCTGTCCAGTGTGGCTATCTCTACCATGCACTACGCGGCTCCGATCTGGTTCCATGCCATGGAGACTAAATCATATGTATGTCAAATGACTTCGGTTCACCGGAAATGCGCTCTACGGGTCGCTTGTGCATTTCGAACAGTTTCATATGATGCCGTGTGCGTCATAGCAGGGATGCCGCCTATCGATCTCTTAGCAAGTGAGAGAAGCGCGATATGCAGTGGTATTCGGGAACGTCATGACGCTCACCGACCCAAGATCAGGAGGGCCGTGGAAAGCAAGACAACGGACAGATGGCAGAGACGATGGGATTCATCGACCAGTGGAAGATGGACTCATAATCTTATACCTAATATTGCAACGTGGATGGAAAGAAAGCATGGTGAGGTGGATCACTACCTGACTCAGCTATTAAGTGGCCATGGTTGTTTTCTAGCGTATCAGAGGCGCTTTGGAATTGTCGACAGTGCGTCATGTCCGACTTGCCAGTTCTTGGACGAGGATGTGGAGCATGTCTTCTTTGTCTGCCCACGCTTCCATGAAGATAGAAATGAGCTGAAGAAATCCCTTCGACAGCGTGTGACTCCAGAGAACATCGTTGGCTTGATGACTATATCTCCCAGGCTAATTGGACGGCAGTGGCTGACTATACTGCCACTGTTATACGGAAACTTCGTATGGCTGAGAAAATCAGACTTGATCAGTTGCGAAATGATATGTGAGTAGGACTTTTAGTCATTCTGCCCTACGCGATGTAGTACCTGACGGTGGTTCCGTGTAGGGTGTTTTGGAAGTCGGACGTAGGGTTTTAGTGAGTAGTAGTCTTTTGTGACTGAGTCTCACATTACCAATTCCTTGGTATGCGTAAATGCATTTCCCCCGTCCTTAAAAAAAACAAAACAAAACAAAAAAAAAAAACAAACAAACAAACAAACACACACACACACACACAAAAGCTAGGCTTTCATTTGTATTATTTCACGATTAAAAAAACAATATTTATTTATTTAAATACAATGTAAGAGTTTACATTAAGCAGGCATCAAGTTCTTTCCGATATTTCTGGTTATATTACTATATTTCTTAGTATAGTTAAGTAAGTTAATAATAAAGCACTGATATTCCTATTAAAGAGTTTTAAGTTTAAACTCAGAGAAGGCTCTTTTTGATTCCTTTTATTTCCAAAGCAATGTCTTCAAATCTTCTCAGTTCACCATCACTGATTACAATCAGAACATGTCATTACATGTAATGCGAATCTCCTATATTATTCCAATACGATTGATATTGAAGATATTGAAAGTAGATATTTTAATAAACTTTTTCTTTTCCATCGAATTTATTGTTTCCTTGAAAGTTCTCCAAATGAAAATTGGCGTCTGATAACAGGAGTATGTTTCATGATGCCTAAAGAGTTAATGGCGTCATAATTGCGTCTTTATTTAGGCCCTTAAGAATTTCAGCATTAAAGTTAAGTTAAAGGAAACCATTTTAAAGGCCATATTGGCACTTCCAGGAGCATAGGAGATATAGGCCCCAACTGTTCGGTTGCCATCGGGAGAAAAGTTAGGTCGGGAGTCAGGCCGACAGCCTCCCGCCTTTAATTCCTGGAATAAAACCCGGGACACATTTTACAGAGGGCTCAGTGAACCCTAGGACCGTCTGGAGGAGAAATACCAGAGAAAAATTCCGTTGCGACATAAAATGAATCTCTAGATATCAAAATGCATCGCTAATAAAAAAAAAAAAAACATCTACACACCCTAATTGAAAGGCTCTTTTCAACACCGGTGTCCTAATAATATTCGGGTAATCGTGGTTAATAGATATGGATAATTCCAATTCTAATTTACAACTCTATAGAACCTTTATTTAAATCGTAATAAAATGTAAAAAAAATATGAAAATTCAATCTTTATTAATAATAGAAAAGCTTTTATTATTAATAAAAAGAATGTTATTAATAAAAGTTATTGTTCTACTGAATTGACCTTAACAATATTAGAAACAAAAATCATTGTGCTCAAAACTGCTCAAAATTTTACTTTATAGTAAAGCTATTAAATAAATACCTGGTTTACTGGTGGGTTGACAGCTTTCTTCTGGAAAAAAAAAGAAAAGGTTATTTTTTTAACTAGATTATTACTCATTCTAAGACAGTCTTTATATGAAATGAAAGAATGGAGTTAAAAGAGTTATGTATAATTTCAATAGTTTAATTCTAGCAAGAACGTTTCTATCAGTATATTCGATAGAAAATATTTAGTACAAAGACCAAATTATTTAAGCAATATTCAACTGACTGACTTGTCGTTTGTTTAATATAAAACGTCTGGATTCAGTCGTTGTTTAAGGGCGGCGCTGCAGAATAGCGCCTTCAATGTCAGTTAGAAAATGACTATTTCAACAAATTCCGTTTAAGAACAATATAGTTTTTTTTTTTTGCTTATTGTTATAGCTAACTGAATTAACTGTTTAAGCATAGCAAAGCAGTCTAGATAGTGGTCCACTGACTTAGCTGATATGCCTGAATCTAGGTCCGAATCCGAGGCCAGCGTGGATGTTTCTTTTGTCATATTCTTCTTCTCTTTCTCTCTTTACGACTAGCCATGGTCATTTTTTAATTCTTGGACTTCTACAGTGTGGTTAGGAAGTTCCCGTAGCCCTTCATTGGTAGAGATATTTTAAGAAAATATTTACACGTTAAGTGTCGAATGCGTCTGTGTGTTCGCCATTATGCTGTACACAAAAGTTCATACGCCGCCACGTGCTACTTGACATTTTTTGGAGCTTATCCTGTGTGATTGTTCGAAATGCGTCCTCCACTGCATTGCGCAATTCTTCAGTTGTAGCATAACGACGTTCATACACGTAGGCCTTGATGATTACCCACAATGAGTTGTCAGGCATCGTGAGGTCGGGACTTCGTGGTGGCCATTTCAATGGAACTGGCGATGCTGGAGTTCGCGACCAATCTAACGTCCTGAAAAATTTTCATGAAGAAACCCGCGCACAGTAAGAGCAAAGTGAGCAGCTGCCCCGTCCTGCTATAGCCATACGCTTTCCATTCGCGTCTTCCAGCTGTGGGATTTACCATCTTTGTAACATGTGTAAATAAGTTTCGCCATTAACATGACCATCAGGAGAATATGGTCCAAACAAATAATAATAACACTACATAATAGGGGGTACGGGAACTACTCGGCCACACTATACAGAAGGCCATTGTTGCCTCATTATTAGTTGGATGCCATCGTGGCTCTTAATGTAGAACAGAACTATCAATTATACATATCTTCAATCTCTATCAATTATGTATATCTGAAAACATCTGGAAAGCTTAAGTCCGTTGAAAAATTAAGAACACATATTATTATGTAACCGTGTGCATCGGATGTCCGACGTATTCAAATACTCATCGTTATTTAAGATAATAAAATTTAGTAGGCCACCTAGACTTAACTTCATAATTGAAGTTTACGGGATTTATTGAATTTTAAAACAAGTTTAGTATTAACTCATTTAACATAAAAAAACCACGAGACTTTTTAAATTTCTTTTCAAATTTGACCGACTATCATACATGGGCCCGGTTGGTCCTATGGTAGGAGAAGCCAGGCTGATAGCCATTCGGTAGTCGGGATTTTTTCCCTAGCTATTTCCTCTCCAGACAGGTCCAAGATTCGTCTAATGTTCTGTCAAATGGCTTTTTTTTTCAGGGATTGCATCAGACTGGTCCTCTGGCTTCCATTTCTTGTTAGTTTGGTAATCGTCTCTACTTCCCGTGCTACTCATTTGAAGATTAGATGCTTTAACCTTTACTCTTAGAACTATTCGATAATGTTTCCATGAAAAAAAGTAAAAACACGATGAGAAACAGACAAATTACCAGGTTCACTAACAGACACGCACTGACAGTTAAATGATCAATAACTCTAATGTAAGGGTTGCGTTACAACAAATTGCAACTCTAACTCTTCATGTGAATAGTTTCCGGAGCTTAACAATATGAATTTCGAATAGGGAAGTCTTCAAACTGTTGAGAAGATTAGTTTTGAGGCTTATCCATCCAAAATATTAATCCTAAATCTTTCAAAATTCCATTCTTTTTTAATCAACAATGTATACCATAAATACAAAGAACAGATAATGGATTTAAAACTGTAGGTAAGTGATATGAAATGTAATCACAGTTAATTATTATTTAAAACCTTTCATTGTCTATTAAACTGAAACCAAATCTAGCTAACTTAAGTTTCTTTCTAACGAAAGAGACACATATTGATTTGCATAAAATCAGTGTTTTTCACACGCTAAGAAATGTGGCGGTTCTATTTATTGACTGAGCATTGAGCTTTTTATTAATTTCTTCTCAAACTCAACCTTTTAAGTTTTAATTACCTTTTATATTGAAACTTACTTTATTTCTATTTCTATATAGTTGGATTTTTACTGATACATCTATCTATCTATCTATCTATCTATCTATCTATCTATCTATCTATCTATCTATCTATCTATCTATGTCTAAATAAAAGAAAACATTAGTTTTTTTTAGGCTACTACTCCTCCGAAACCATAAGACACAGAAATACAAATAAGGAGGCAAATGGCAGGTTTAATATTGAGGATGGCAACATTTTATTTTTCATCGATGTGGGTCCACCGGAAGGTCAACTTCTAAACTGTCCATTTTAGATGACCAAAATGAAATATAAGTTGTTCCTCTCACAGAGATAACTTTTTAAAGGTAGTGCGGTTGCGATCAAAGGTCACATGACTGAAAAAATGACCTCAGAATTCAAGATCACCGTGATCTAAAAATTATACTTTGCAAGTTAATATTTAAAGAAGTCGCTACGACACTAGCCTCTCACCACTGAGTATCGAGGTTCGGTTCTCATGTGGGTTTCGTTGATGGTGGCGATCCGCGCTGGGCAGGTTTTCCCCGGGTTCTCCGTTTCCCCTGCATTTCTCACACCATCCTTTCTCAGTCTTTCTCTCCGTCTGTCCTTATTTCCGTGAGATAGCACAGTAGATCTTTCAGGTCGCGGTGCTCGGCTGTCAAGCCACCCACGCTCCCCACCATTGCATTAATACAGTAGAGCCCCGATTATCCGCGAGTGCCGCGAAAAAATTTTTTAATTATGAACCTCAAAAAAACCCAATTTTAATCCAAGCCAACAACAGGGAAAGTACAATAGGCCCTACAGTGCGAAGGTCGAAAATTACTTGACAGGTTTATTGTACATCGTAATCCTATAGGCCTTCTCGGAATTTGTGGATGAGTGGCAGGCTCTTGCTCTGCAGAAAGGTTTCTGCTTTACTGTACATATTTTAAAAGTTTTGCATATTATGTTTTTTGTATAATAAACGTATTTTTATGCTGAAATATTTTTTTTTTGTGTTTACACCTCATTTTTAGTCTTTTCGGGTTATCCGCGATTTTTACTATCCGCGATACTCTTGCCACCCAATTCCGCGGATAATCGGGGCTCTACTTTATTTAAAGAATAACAATAAAGAACGAAAAAAAAAATCGAATGTTCTGGAGTAGTTTCTTAAATAAATTCAAAATCAAATCCTTTGTATTCAATTCTCTTCAAGCCAATATTTTCCCTGAACACAATTATTTGCAGCATTTATTACGAGTCACGTGGTATTGGTTAACCAAACTTTGAAACGCCGCCAGATCAGTTTAAATAATAATACAATCAATCAAGGACTTTTCATTGAATAACTGTTTCACTAGCTAAAGATTTGTAAAGACAGGTTGGACAAGTTTTAATCTTGGAGAAGACATGTTGATTATTTCGTGTTGATACTCAGTCTTATCATTCAACAGATATATTTTATTAACATATATACATTATAGAGTTATATATATAATACAATATAGTAGGTATTTTTTATTATTATTTGTTTTTATTAGCAATTTTATTTCAAAGTAGACCTCAACCTTTTCTTTCATCATTAGTTAACTATAAAAAGAAAATTTTGTTTTTTTTTAACAATTATTAATAAAAAAAAGTTCATGAAAGAACTAAGTAATGAAAAATTTTTATTTTAAAAATTAAATTTAAAAGGCATGTTTCTTTTCAAGAGAAAATTAATAATTATAAATTGTAATTTTCATTTTAATTTCCGGATAATTAGATATTTTCTAAGTCAATGTTTTAAACATTCAATTTTGTAATTAGGCCAAATAAACAGTAATCCTTTTAAATCTCTTTTCTATGAATTAGCTTGCTGATTCGGTTTTGCTGACTTTTGATTTCGAAATCCAATGTTCCTACATTCATGAGCCAAATAAATATAACAAGTTGCCAAAAACATCTCAGAGTTACTTGGATTGTTCAGCAAGTGTAAGTGCTGCTGGATGATTTGTGTCTTGAAAAGTTATGAATGGTCCAACTAAAATCAACTAACTCTTCAAATTGAGTTGGAGACAACTCCGAAACCCTTGCCAATCTTCAATTCAATTCATTATTGATGTACAAGCACCATGACTAGTTCTTTTTTTCAAAACACTTCTCATCCACAATCTTCCGTAGTGTTTCCTTCTCTCTTCTTCATTCAGAATTAAAACAGCAGAACTCACAATGCAAGTTGTCAGCATTTCTCCTCTCGATGTTATCTCGCAATTGAGAGAAGACTGTGGATTGTATCTCAGATACAGATTCCCTTTTACAAACACTCTTCTCGAGTACTAATCCCAGAAAATGACAGGATTTTTATTCCCATAAAGATCTTTTGGATCTTTATCTGTCTCAGATTCCTTGGTGTAAACCTACCATTTACAGAATCATTTCTCTATTTAGAATAAAGGCCTTCTCTTCCATTATCCTACAGACTCTACTGTCTTGGCCACTCTTCGTGATTTTTGTGAATCAGCACTTCTCAGTAAATTGTTTAATATCAAAATTACTTTAATTGTTTTTGAATTCCATCACAATCTCTATACAGGATATTTCAGAACTTATGTCACAGAAGAATATGGTAGATAGAGGGTGCGAACACAAAGTTTTATTAAGTAAAGTATGTCTGGTTTTTCCACCGATACAGCACTACAGTCGTATTAAAGTTGTGGCTGATTTAAATCATTCATGGAAAGGCCATTGCCACTTGCCTACGAAGAATGTGTTCAAAGTGACGCCTTTCTTGTTCTACACAACAGTGGCATCGCTGGAGCATTGACTGTCGCACTCGTTCAAAAATGCCAGGTGTAATAAGAATGGTGTTGCAGGCTTCGACAAGTCGTTGACGCAGTTCATTGACTGTATTGACAAGGGTGGCGTATACGACGCTCTTTACATGGTCCCAACAGAAGTCAATCGAAGTAAGACCCGAGATCGTGCAGGCCATGAGACGGGACCTCGATTACCGATCCATCTTTCACCAAATGTTTCCATTAGGTGTCATCGTGCCACGAGACTGGAGTGCGTACGCCATGCTGGAACCACATCCATGTGCGTACAGCAGGCGGTACGTTTCCAACAGAACTGGCATGGTGTTTGTCAAGAAGTCCAGGTACAGATGCCCAGTTAACGATTTGGCAAAATGTGTGGACCAATTAGTATGTCGTTTATGATGCCACACCATACATTGACACTAATCGAACCTGATGAGAGCGGACTGCAATGGAATGTGGAATTTCCTGTGCCCAAATGTGATGGTTAAAAACGTCGTAACTGAACAGCACACAAGTCGCGAACTGTGGTATCACTGCACATTGTTGTAAAAACCACTCGCAAAACTGGCGTCTTCGTGGATAATCCTCCGGATTAGGACCCTGAACACGTTGCGGCTGAAAGGGGTTTCATGAAGAATCCGCCTTACCCAGCTATGACTTAACGGAACACGAGGTGCAATTGCACGTGGCTGATGGAAGGTTCATCTGCCTTTAAATCAGGTGTCACAGAACGAGATCAGCCTGTTTCGGACATGTTTGGGCGCAATGAATCCATCTCACGAAGTCGGAGGTCGAGCCTTTAGAACATGATGTGGCTGGGATGTCTGATGTGAGTGGAGGGAAACCGCTCCACGTACATCCTTGCAGCTATTCGTCCATGTTGGTTTGCAGCACCGTACATCAAATGAATGTCCGAGTGATGACTGCGCTTTGAATGTACGAACGGTAAACAGCAGGTAAAAAATCACGTCCTGGTGCGCATGGCCAACAACCACAACATTATAACGAACGTAGCGCTGTATCGGTGCAAAACCGGACACACATTAATGAAAACCGTTTGTTTTCGTACCCTCTATATGCCGTATTCTTCTGTAACGTAAGTTCAGAAACACCCTGTATATATAATTGCAAATTTCCTCACTGATTCCTATTTCCCATACTGCCAGGAAAACTGGAATTTGACAGAAAGCTTCCTTAGGTTGCTTACTTTTTCCAAGCTATCGGGATTTTGATTAACCATCCCTAAGGGATTGAAAAGCGGTGAAATCCGAAAATTTCCGCCTATATGTGCCTGGTGGAGAAAATTGGAACTGAAATATTTTTGTGCATAATTCTCTTCCGCCTCCTCTCCTTAGCGTACACGAAATTTGACATAAGTGTTCTTTGTCGAAATCGAAAAGATGCTACTTAATTGAATTTTCGAAATCGGGCCCTAAGGGGTGTAAACGGGAGAGAAGGGGAGCAAATTTACCTGAAGGTATGAGTATCTTCGAAACTTCTTTAGTTGCAAACACGAAATTTGACAAGTGTGTCATTGTCAAAATCGAAAAGATACGTATTCGACGAATTTTCGAGCTGTAAAGAATGTAAACGGGGGGGGGGGGGCCTTTCTTGAAGGGTAAGCATGTCTCCGAAATTGCTTGAGGTCAAAACACGGAATTTGACTAGAGTGTTCTTTGTCGAAATCGAAAAGATGCTATTTGATCGAATTTTCAATATCGAGTCCTAAGAGGTGTAAACGGGGCACTAAGGGGTGAGGGATGGGCGAACTTTATTGAAGGATACTTCTACGGGGTTTTCGGGTTGCAAAATAAGAATTTAACATTAATTTGTAATGGTCACGTGATGTTCTACCAACTGGGAAAGGTAGAAGTGATAGGGGCGTGGAGAAGGGCAGACTTGTATGGAAAGTCTTATATTCTCCAATCTAGATATTAATTTCATATCTAGGGATCTCGAGTTATGAAATACGAATATAACATTACTTTGTATCTCTATGAGCTCTCTGAAGTACTGTGTAGATAGTTTACATCATGCGTTCTCAATACAGGTCCAGAATTCCATAATAATCGCTGGTGGTGGAGTCCTGCACTGACGCTATGTTGAACTGCATCTCACATGTGTCCTATTGGGTTCAATACCGGCGAACTCATGATACCAAACCCAAAGGTATGCTCCACCAGATATAATTTAGTAACTACGGACCTGTGCGGTATCGCTTTGTCCTGCTAAGAGTCCTCTCCCGTTTGAGTGAATGCACGGCACGAACGGGTGCATATGATCCGCAAGGTTGTTTACGTAGCGTCTGCAGGTCATTGATGCTCACTGATGTATTCGAGGTCCTAAAGTTTGTCAGCTGAAATCACTCCACACCATAAGAGAGCCACTACCGCACTAGATTGTCCCTAGTTTTGCCGGAGAAATCTATTGTCTCGAGGAGATTTTTCCACAAGCGTAATTGTTCGTCTGTCCGGAATAGTTGGAACCACGAAGTGTCGCCTACACGTTTCCAGTCGCCTGCGTCCAATGGCGGGTTCACAAGCCCAGGTGAGGCGCACAGCCACCATAGAAGAAAGAGAACGTTGTACTGTCCGAACGCAGATGTTACGTGTTGCCCCAACATTAAATTGCTTAATTATAATTGTTCAATTATAATGTCGCAAACCGGTCTGATATACAATGCGTGTCAGACGATTCTGTTCACGATCGCCCAGAGTTTTTCTTCAGCCGCAGCAATGTCCCAAGCTGATCTTCTCTGATGTTGCGTCATAGTCGAGGTAAAGCCTTGAAATTGTTGCACCTGAAAATCCCAATTTCGTATTGATTTCAGGGATGGATTGACCCATCTCTGACATCTGCTATCACCCTCGTTCAAAATTGCTTAAATCGTGATACTCTGCCGTCGTCACTGCGAATTATAACAGAATGCGGAGGTATTCGCCTTCATATGTAACTCATTGATATCATTTGATGCGGGGGTGAGATGACATGCACTGGAAATGGAAGTGACTGTCTCAGTTTTTCGGGTACTATAGTGTATATCTGATATTATTTCTTGAGTTTTTTGGTATTTTGGGGAGGGGGGGAAGAGACAAAAAAAAAAGTAAATAAATTGCTTGTTTCCATGAAAAAGGCTTTAGAACGATGAGATCTTCTAGATGGAGCTTTAAGGGAAAGAGTGAGATATTTCAAATTTTTTTTTACAGTTTTCTGTTACAAATTTAGGATATTACTTTTCTTCAAATCGGCTGGCAGATCTTCATCTGCTTCGAAATCAAAAGAGATCATTGCAGTGCAAATGCTTAAAAACAAACGCTGATGAAATGTCTGAAGATATCACGAGTGAAGCACAGACTATCTTCATGATAAACTGATACCAAGGCGAACGACCTTGGAGACAAGTAATGTAGTTATTATTAGAATCTTCGGAATTGATATTAATGAAGCTCATTCACAGCTTTTAATGATTGATTGATTACTTCAAAGTGATTGAGATTCATATTTCTTATTTTAATTCAAAGCTGCGAAAATAAATTGATTTGTGAAACAGAATTCTCGCCAACATTGGGATGAATCTGTGCTCCACTTATGTCATAAATTGATGTTAGAGGAAATAAGTCAAGTAAGTCTTGTATAAGTTATCCCAAGTTTATATGGGTAATTCCTAAACCCCATACTTTAAATTTACAGTATGTCTATCCGATTGGTGTGACTGTATGTAGACATGGTCCAGATGGAAAATTATTTTCTAGATCCTTATCAAGAAACTTTTTTTTTTCGTCATATACTCTTTTATATATGTTTGAATCTGTTGATTGTAGGTGGCGCTCTTTGCGAAAGCAACTCTATAAAATAAGGAACATGACGGTTTTTGAACTACTTTGAGAATGGCGCTAAGTTGCAAAATGGAAGGTCATTCCGAAATGAAAAGTTTGCTTTATTTCTGTTGCATTTCTATGCGAAACATACCTGTCATACCTCAATTAACCTAACCTATTGTTAATTAAAAGAAAAATCTGTTTTTTTTTTTTTTTTTATCTGTTTTATTTCAAAGGAAACATCGTAGAAGGGATCTTACGAATTTTCCGCCAAGTGGGTTTTTTGCCCGCTTCCTAACTTAAGTTCTTGCCTTCAAAATGTCCATATCCGCCGCCCGCGAAAGAGTTCCATGTGAATCCCTAATTTTCTTAACAACTACAAACAAAAAACAGAGTTTTCCATCGATTATAAATCTACGAATTACGTAATAATTACGCAATTATTTTGTTCCAAAAAACAAAAATTCCACTGGTTTGTACACAATTACTTAAGAGTTAAAAGATATGACATCTCTTTCATAACAATCTAAAATGGATGTGACCAAACTAATCGAGGTAAAGCTAGTAGATCAAGCAAACTGGATAGATTGGAAAGCCGATATTTTAACCCTTCTACGGCATACAGAGATAAAAGACATAATTGACGGAACTTTAAACAAAAAAAAAAAAGACATAGCCTTTAGGATCTGGAGTAACACCTGCCGAACAAACCTGCCGATAAGTATGATAACAAACTAATAGAATTTTGTAAGGCAGATCCGTGTGTTATTTTGATAATTTGTTCGACGTTAACTTCAAACGCTCGTGATTTGGTGCGTACTTGGTCTAATAACGCTACGGCAATCTGGAATGAACTATGTAATCATTTTGAGGAGAAAAATGATGTTCGTTTGTGTAAACTGAATCAGGATTTTTATAAAGTCAAACAGGCATCAACGGAATCAGTGATGGCTTTTTTAGCTAGAATTCTCACGCTTTAAGCTGATTTACAACCAGAATTTCAGAAAGAGCTGAATGTAACGTTGCTTGAAGTTTTATTGATTAACAAAATTTCATCCGAATTATCAGCAGAATATGCCAATTTGCAGACAGCAAGAGAAGGCAGCTCAAAAATGAACTTACTATTGAGGAACTGATCAATAGATTAGAATTATCTGATGAAAGGGTAAAATATTATGAACAAAACGAAGATATCCGTAGTCAGTTTACTACATGAAATAGTAAACTTAGAAGACGGAAACTGTTGTAAAAAATAAAGGAAGTAAAATAAAGGTCAATTGGGAACCGGGTTTCCTGAAAAACAATGAATCATTGAAGAATGATTACAGTAATCAAGGCCATTCATGCAAAGGAAGGGGTTGTCGATGTGACAAAACTGGTCATAAGAGCAAGGAATATCCAGAATTCGGTGACAATAAAGACAATGTTCTTCTAACGTATAATACATTTACATATCCAGAAATAACGACATATGGATTAAAAATGATGGCTCTACTGACCAGATGACTAATTCGAATAAATTTTTCACGACCTGTACGGTATTTGACACTAATAGTGTGATTTCAGGAGATGGAAGTGCGACATTGTATGCTTATGGCAATGATGATGTAGACGTTGAAGCTCGAATAAAAAGGTCGAATAACAAGTTAAAAGAGTATACGTTTACTAATGTACTCTACGATCCTGGGCTTGTAAGAAATTGTTTCTCATCGATTAAAACAATGGCGAAAGACATAAGTCATACAGGAAATGCTAAGACGATGACTGTGATTTTTTTATCGAGGCAACTTAAATTATCCTATTATTGAAGCTACAATCAACAACGGATTTTTTAGAACTTCAAATTTGTCGGGTTAAAGCAAATGTTTTTTGTTCCTGTTGTGGTGGTGTTTTAGGTCACTGGAATGAGAATCAGACTGGAAGCGAGTGATAGCTCTAACTGAACTTGTTTAATTTCGAGAATCAGGGGTTTAAATAACCTTATGTTTAAATGACCTTATGTACAGGGGCTGTGATTGGTTGACGTGCTTTTACAATTGATTGGGGAATTTAAATAATACGTGGTCTTTACCTGAATTTTAACTGTAGCTTTAAATGACAACGAATCAGATGAGGGGGAAACACGCCAACAGAAAATTTGAAAATAAACAAACAGAATTAACGATTAACAGTAGAATTTGAATCTACAATAGATTACTAAAAATATATAAGGATAAATAGAAAATCGATAAATGTTAATATATAAAAATCAATACAACTATAAAAATCATTACACTAATATAGAAAATGGAAGAGGAAAAACTGTATTCTATTAAAAGTGCCTGAAAGTTTTAAAATATGGCATGAACAATTAGAGCATCAACACAGACAGTATGTTGAACAGAAACTTAGATAGCCGGGTTTTTCATTAACAAAGGAAGAGTTCTTCTGTGATGCTTATTTTGAATCAAGGTCAGTGAGAGCTACTAGTGTTGGAGAGATAATTGATCCTGATTTACGTGAACCTGAAGTAACATCTGTTGGAGGTAATATTTACTTTCTTGTTTTGAAAGACGATTTCCCGGGATTTCGACTTGTATTCTTCCTAAAGAAGAAGTCCGACACCATCGAAGTTATACGAACTTTTATGTAGGAGACAGAAAGAGGAAATATTGTTATAAAGAATTATTGAAAGACAGCGGTCGTGAATTTGATAATCAAGAGTAAAACAAATGTTGAATAGAAAAGGAATTCGTCTGCATATTATTATGTCGTATTCACATGAGCAAAACAGAACTGCTGAGCGTGAAAATCGATTCTTATTGAAATGGCTCGCACAATGTTAAAATCGATTAATTTGCCAAAATCGTTTAGGGCTGAAACTGTATCGACGGCAGCCTATGTCTTAAACTTGACTGGAACAAGTAGAACAACGGGCAAATCGCCACATCAAGTGTGGTATAATGAAATTCCATCTATCAAACATTTACGTGCTTTCGAGTTGTGTGCATATGCTGATCAACGAAGATGTAAAATGGATCCTAAATCCATGTAAGGTGTATTGGTAGGTTATTGTGGCTGTGATGGATACAGAATCTGCTTGCCTACAAAACACGATCAACAAACGTTATATTCAATGAGTTGACAAACGACAAAGACGAAGGAAAAGTAATGTTACAAATACAAAATCGATTTCAACTCCGATACTGAAGTTTATTGATGACGACGAAAAAGATTCAACTGACAACTTTTCTGTAGGAGATGATAACAGTAAAGCAAAAGATTATTGATGATAATGAACAAGAGACAACAAGTCAATAAGAAGAGATAGTTAATAAGTGGACATCTATGTGTCAATGTCAGCTATAGCTGACAACCAATTTCAACGAAATATGTCCAAGAAATTCCGTAAAAGCTCCTGTGTGCTAACTTGACTGTTTCTGTTAATAATTTAGAACCAATGACATATGATGAAGCTGTCATATCAATGGATAAAATGAAATGACAAAAGGCTATGAGAGAGAAGACAGTATCTCTAAAGAAATATAAAAATTGGAATTTGGTTAACCGTCGATAATAAATGGGTTTCAAAATAAAGACTAAAAATGTAGTGCATTTAAGCTAGAATAGTTGCCAATAGCTTACACAAGTTGCTGGCGTTGACTTTCAATGAAACACTTAAACAGCCAAAGAGAGTCTGTATTTACCTCAGCTCGATGTGGTAGACAGCATTCTTCGAGATCTTAAAGAAGAAGTTTACATGAAGTAACCGGAAGGTTACTACGACAAAACTAATATTAAATATGAACTTAAACAATCTTCTCGTTGTTGGAGTAAAAAGTTCACTGACTTTTTACGACGTAATGGCATATTATTTCATACATTTGTGATCCATGTATATTTGTGAATGAGAATCCGATCTCAAGTTGATTATTGCTATCTATATAGATGATGACAATGTGGCAGCACAGTATCCTTTGATCTTGAGATCTTTCTGAAAGAATTGTCAAAGGATTTCAAGATTAGAACAGGGCCATTAAATCATTGTATTTTGGGATTGAAACAAAGAGTCTTAATGACGGATCAATCTTTAACACACAGCAATGCTACGTAAAAGCAATTATGAAGCAGTTCCAGCAAGCTCAAAGTAAACCAATGGACGTGCCATTAAGAAAAGCTCAAGTAAACGTATAGGTCAAAAGAAGTTCTACAGTAGAGGAGCTTAGGAAATCTCTTATACCTATCCATCTGTACCCGTCCTGATTTTGCTTATTCTGTTAGTCCAATATCGCGAAACTGGCAGAATCCTACAGAGACAGATTGGTCAAATGTGAAACACATTGAAATACTATAGATTTTGGAAGAACTATATTGTGACGAACTATAGATTTTGGTATTTTATATACTAGCAACAATGTCAACGACTTGAAAGTGTACAGTGATGCAGATAACACCAATTGTTCTGAAACATATTCATGATCTGGAGTAATTTCATTTTACAACAGTGAGACCTATTCATGGTCTAAGAAGAAACAACAATCAATTGCTGTTGTTAACGGACAGAAGCAGAAATCGTGGCAGATAGCGAAGGAACTAAAGATACTATTTAGCTCAAGCGACTGTTTAAAGATACCGTAGATAATTTATCTTCAAGTCCAGAACTATTTAGTGACAAACAGAATACTAACAAGTGCATTAAGAATCCGTAATTGTATGAGAACTAAACCTATCGACGTAAGGTACAAGTTCGTCGGAGAAAAAATGACTGAGGGCGATCCACATATTGTGTAGGTTCCAACTGAATATTAGAGAGCTGACATCGTTACCAAGCCTCTAAACCGAAACAACTTTCAAAGGATGGAAAGTATGTGTGACGAATCAGCAAAATGAGCTTGCTAACTTATTTAAAGGCGTTTGTAATTGTTATCAAGTTTAAAGGAGACTGTTGAGTGTTAATCTTTTAAACGTTAGTTTTGAATTTTTACTCCACTTCAAGTGAATTACAAGTTATTACAATTTCATTGTATTTGCAGCAAAATTATGCTTTGATATGAAACAGTCTGTTAGTTAAAAGCTTTTCATTTAATGCATTAGGGAATATTGTTGGTTTTGAAAATTGGATTTTTATTATCGCCCATATCTGTGGAAATTTTGGCGAAGTATTCTGGGAGTGGAAAAAGCTCTTGAAATTTCGCATCATGTGACATTTCATTAGATCGTTTCAACAACGATATTTTAATATTCAAGCTGTCAGCAAAAAAAATGTCGCACAGAAATTCGTCCTGTGAAATAGCTATGAACGATTTTTTTCGATCAGTCGGGCAGTTTTCACTCGCATTTTTGTTCCTGTGAAACATGCAGTAGACATTCATTTCGTTCTTTTATTTTTATTAATTAATTTATTTTAATTTTTATTAATGTAGTTATTTATTATTTTTATTAATGTAGTTATTTATTATTTTTATTAATTTACTTATTTATTATTTATATTAATTTATTAATTTTTTTATTTTCATTAATTTATTTATTATTTTTATTTTGTGGTCTTTGGAAGATGTGGAGATTTTTTTTTTGTTAAACGGCTGAATTTCCGAAAATATACGAAATCTCGAGATTTTAAGCTGCATTTTTTTAAGAGCCGGCAAAGAGATTTCAGGTTTTCGATTTTGTTCATTGGTCGGACATGTTTCGCTCCTATTTTCGTTCCTGTGAAACGCGCCATACTGTTAAACAACTGCTCATTTGTTTCCCATAGTGTTCCAAATTCACCACTTATAGCGAATGGTGAGGACTTATCAGTCAAAAGACAAACAAACACAAAAAGCACTTCCTGAGTATGTAGTTAGATAGTATCCTTTTTAAGAAGTAATTTCATTCCTACAAAATAAAAATATTATAATAATATGAATTATTATAAATATCACATGATTAATAAATTAAATAATCTTCAACTTATTAGAAAGTTATATCTCTATAACATTTCCCATTCAGTTTCTCTTCATGTTCAAATGTCATAATCCAGTGCATTGTGTTCTCAGTACGTATGGAAGATTAACATCCTAAACATAATGAATGAACAATAGGCACGGCTAGGTTCTATTGTGAGGGCTTTTGCCATGTATATGCCCTTGAAGCAAGTAGAAATTTCTAAAGGCAGTTACCAGATGGAGACAATTATTAGTTTGGAAAGCTTTATAGAAAAATTAAACTTATAACCTTTATTTTTCATCCATTCTCCATGAAATGGGGGGTTGCTGTAAGATTTAAATGATATTGCTATGTACCATATTTCATGAATATCATTCAGTCGATTCGAATTGATTCTTGCATAAATACAGACCTTTTTTTTTTTTAGAATGAGTTAAAAAAAAAAAAGCGGGACAGAAAAAGATCCTAATCTTGGAATTCAACAATTTCCTACGAACAGTATTTATTTATGGTACTTAAAACGACATTTTCTCCCTGAATGTGATGGGCATCTCTGTATAGCATAAATAGCGTTCAGGAAAACATCTTAATTCCCAGCACGTTTCCAGGAAGATATTGATGTGCTTAAAAACAGTAAAGAGAGACCTGAGTCACAAACACCACTTTGTTTACTTTGCAAACATTTGTAAAAGCAGAGTGAATAGAGGAGCTGCTATTCCTACGTCAGAATTGTAAAGGATTGGAATTCGGACAGGAGATTGGTCTTCATTGGTTGAGGCCGTGGTTCGAAGGATTGTACGATCATCCGAAGTGTTGTTAGACTGGAATAAACAGAGGTACGGCAGTTCATTGAATATTAACTGCTAATTCAATGAAACGGTTCTTACGTATTAACGCCGCCGCAGCAGTGGCGAAAGTTGCGCGGGGAATACACGGCGGTGTTAATTTTCAACCAAAAACAATTTCCATCCTAATGAGTTGCGAAGCAATGAATCGTTTACTACAATTAACTGTAGGTTAGGTTAGATTAGATTGGCTGAGCTGCAGGATGTATGTATTGAAAAATAACCCTTAATTTTTCAACCCTTAAACTGCGGTGGCGTTAATACCTAAGTACCAATGAAACATCAAGGGGTTTTTTATTTTTTATTTTTCTGTAATTCGAAGTGGATAGCTGAGCTGGCTGTTCGGGCAATGATGTGAGGGCTAGCAAATCATAACGAATGATCCTCTATTCTAGCAAAGGGGTTCTTTTTCATCAGCATGCGGCAATATCTGGCATTTAGTTTCAAATTCAATCAATCCAGATATTTCACTGATTACATTAAGTATAAAATTAAAGAAATCACATGCACTTAGAATGTCTTACATAGAGATCAATAATTTCATTACAAAAATTATATTTGAAATTATAGAATTATTAAAAAAATAAACTTTCATAATTACCAAAATATACATATTACAGAACTGAACTATTTCTGAATGTAATATAGCGCCATCTGTTGTCAACAAACATAAATCGAATTAACTCTTCTACTGAAAATAAAAAGTATAAATACTAAATTCTAATAGAAAATAAAAGAAATAAAATTAATAATTTTATTCCGTTAGTTTTGTTTCAAATTGTACAGTATAAAAAAAAAAAAAAAATGGAGGGAAAACGCCAACCGGACAAATAAATATGCCTTCGCCCA
>JAFIDM010004315.1:36557677-36588927 GCA_023159025.1 Thereuonema tuberculata | reverse complement strand
TGGGCGAAGGCATATTTATTTGTCCGGTTGGCGTTTTCCCTCCATTTATAAATGATTACGGACGTTAAACTTGCTTTCTAAAAAAAAAAAAACAAGAGAAAATCTAAACAATTCTTAGAAGAACTAAAACATAAATAAATACATAAATAAATAAATAAATACGTTTAAAAAATATCAGAAATACCAAAGATTTAAAAAAAAAATATTTGGAAATCAAATAAGAGGGCCTATCAACAGTTTTATCCACTACATGAATTTTAGTTAATTTCCTACAAAATCTATTTTTAAATAGTTAGCTTGTACGTGCGTTCAGAGATAATAAGGAAAGATGTACTAATACATGATGAGAATCATTAACTAAAATTCAGAATCATGAGATTAAACAAGATATCAAGATAATTATTTTTTTTTACTGTATTGATTTTTTTTCAATATTATTTATAATAAAAATATTTTATTTTTTATTTTTTAAAGAACATGATGTACTGTGGGCAGGGGCGTATGTAAGGGGGGGGGGGGGGGGGCCCCCCCCCCCCCAAAATAATGAAAGTATGTCCTCCAATGTTTTTTTTTTGGTTGAAGAGATAGGTTTCCGTGGGGCGTCTACTTAAAATTACTTAACTTAACCTTACATTAAGCCCCCCCCGAAAATATATTCTATATACGCCACTGACTGTGGGTGGCATTCCCAATGTCACATTGCGAAGTGTCACATTGCGATGAGCTTGAGGCATGCGGGGAAGCATCAGGCAGCTAATGTGACATTGAGAATGCTAACCACAATACATCACAACTTTATTTTGGGACTTTTAAGGCACCGATCATTTAATTCCTAATATGTGTTTAGATCTGGGACAAAAACTGTAGGATATTGTCAAGCTGTACGATTAATTTAATGACAAATAATTCATAAGAATGATTCTTCAAATTCTAGAAATTTCCTTGCCCATAAAAAAAGTAAGATAATTGAAACATTTATGATGGAAGTCATCTTTTAAAATACTTTTTTCTATATAAAACAACATGTATATCCGAATTGATTCGTAATAGAACCGGATAACTGGTTTCATAAAAAAAAAAAAAAAAAAAGAACGAAATTCCTTTTTTGATTCAGTTTTTTTATTTTTTTATTTAGTAATTAATTAGGATCCATAAAACGTAGAATGGTAATCAAAATCAAACAAAACAAAATATTAAGTACTGGTCAATGACTACCGCTAAGCTCGAGAATACATTGGAATGAACCGAATAAAGGTTACCAATGAAGGTTGATTCTAATAGCGGAGAGAGAGTTCACCTCAAAGGTCGAACGCTAATGTGATTCCGTTAATAGGCATTCTATTATAGTATAAATTAATGAAGCCGATTGTGGTATTAAATGCACACAATATTATACATAGGCTACGAGTTTTTTTGTGGGTTTTTTAATATTGTAATGATTTTTATATTCATATTTATCTTTTTATAGTTCTATTTATTCTTGTATATTCTTAGTTATAATTGTATCAGCATTTATTCTATTATCAATCGTGCATTCTAAATTTTTACTGTTTATCGTTTAAATCCGTTATTCTGTTATTCAATTCAAATTTTCCGTTGGCTTTTCCCCTCTGATTCGTTGTTATTTAAAAATACAGTTAAAAATCAGTTAAAGCCCACGTGTAAATTAAATTCCCAAATCAATTGTAAAAGCAAGCCAACCAATCACAGCCCTTGTAAATAGTCTTTTAAACCCCTGCAGCATACGAATAAGCAGTTAGAGTTCTTACTAGATCTTATCCAAGTCTGATCCCTAATTTCACGAACCAGTGGCCGCAAACATTCACCACAATATAAGCAACAATGATTTGAGACCAAGTTTTTATTAAATGACATCTCAGAACGTTTCAAGCTTTATTGGCGATCATCAGCTGAGAGTATTTATCAGTAAATAGCGAGGTGTCAATACGGAGGTCATTAGAATTAATCAGGGAAAGGAATATGGCACCCCAAAAAATTAAAATAAAGCAATAAATACACATTAAAATAAAATAGGAAAAATTTTACGAATTTCCTTAGAAGAAACACAATAAGCCTAAAATTGCAAAAACAACAATGGTTGAAACCAAGTGTTTACCAGATGATTTATTCCTTTCTACTATTTTTATGTAAGTTTTAATCAATCTGGATTTTTTTCTTAGTCTACAAGCACTTCGGAATGTGTTCAATTTACGGAATCAATTATTGTAAAAAATTCGAAATTTTCTAACCTACAGCGCGAAAAGAAAACTATGGTAGAAAAGACAACCATAAACCTACAGCTGTTTTGTTAAAGTGTCTATGAACGACACTTTATCGACTGTTTATAATTTGAGATAAGATTTTGTCGGATGAAATTCTAGAAATATAGGTTAACTGAATGTTCGTTAAAGTAGGCCTAGTTATTGAAATTTTTTTTTTACTTTTTTTTAATGTTCCTCAGTACTATTAGGTGTGCTTATACAAATGCACATCTGTAATATAGGCACTGATAGTTTAATTTAAATATATTATAAAAAAAATAAAATAATTTAGATTAATAATTTTAATAAATTGCTTAATTGCATAAAATAATAGTAAGAAAAGGCTAATTAAAAGTACAAAGAAAGAAATTTAATCTTTATATTAATATTATCTTATACTAATTCAATAATTATATTAGTAAATACTTTAACATATTATATTAATATTATAATTTATGACTTATAGTAATTTAATATTTATCTTAAATTATTTGTAGTTTAATATTTTCATTAATAATGTCATAAATTAGTCTTTCTTTTATATCTTTAATTCTTTGAAATTCATAATTTTCCCATTTAATTTGTTTAAATAATTTGTATATTATGTGACCATTTAATCGATATCCATAATTATTTCTAATTTTACTATTATTTAAAGTGCTGAGCCAGTTTTTTTCTAGTTTTTTTTTTCTTCTTTACAGCTATTTCTTTCTTTTTTTACTTCAAATGCAAATTAAAATTCTCTAATTCATATCTGGCATAATGTTCTTATGATACTTTCTGTTTATCTACATAAACCATATCTTAGTAAAAAAAAGCTTCTGCCTTGCTGTTACTCAAATCAGCCACAAGGAGTCGCATAAGAAGAAACACTGTTTATTTCTTAATGGCTATTAAGAAAGACATAAAATACAGTGTTTTTCATTAATTAATGAAAAACAGAAAAAAACGGGATAATATTGTGATAATTAGTTGGAAATATACGAAACTTATGAAATGAAAACTAATAGGATTTAAAGTGTTATATGAAAAAGAATGGCACTGTTATCAGTTGACGCAAATGAGCAGCATAAAAGAAGATGTTTGGGAAGTGTTCGTCAATTCGTGTTCGAATTGTGAAGAAAAGAGTTTAAGATAGCAAAAGTATTGTGGGGAGTTCGAGACAACTTAGGTAGAGAGACGTCTAGAGGCAGGCAGATAGGTAGAAGAAGCAAGATAGCTGAATATGAGTTCTTCTATAGTCCACAGACTGTGGAATCAATACAAAATACATAGCTTCCGGAAGATAAACAGCCAATAAAGACCTTTACAATCTCCGTGGATGATAGGCTATCTGCGTTCGGAGGAACATCACTGCTATCCCTACATAGGTACTATCTGCCCTTGCTGTGGCTTTAGGAACGCTGGTCTCACGACTTCAAGAAGGAGTCTTAGGAGACTTGATGTCATATGAGTTGAAAACCTCCTTTGGTCAATACTCTTCACAGATGAAGTCAGATCTGCTTTGCAGAGCGATTCCAGGTGTATTTTGATCACAAGATAACGAGATACACCGCTGTCAACCCCCTAATATCCGTGAAAAGGTTTGATATTTTCATCTATATCCTGTTTTGTTCTGAATACGGATAAACTAGAAGCCCGAACTAAATACATAAAATATTTGGTGAAAACAATTTTCTTAAATTACGGTACAACTTTATATACATCTGAAAATGTATCCGAACTAATTGGAACAAAGATTGGTTCAGTTAATCAAATAAGTAATCAAATATACACAAAAATACGCGGTTTACCAAACATATTGTAATTAGGACTAGAATTAAATTATTATATGCAGGTAATTAATGAAATCCGAAATATAAAAAATAATTGATTTTGGAAATCATTTTTAATACTTTTCACGACAAAGTAACACTATTTGGCAAAACTCCGAACGGCGGTCCCAAATTATGAAAACCTTTTTAATGACAGATAACAGTACGACTGTGAAGGATAACATATAGCCAGAGTTATTACACATCAAATCATATAGTTTTCGCTCAACATATTTAAGTATTGTCCGAATATGTGCGACTTATGACCAAAGCGTTATTACTCTTGGTGCTTGCGATCTACCAGCCATGGCACCAGGCCCCCCACATCAAATTCCGGGCCCAGGTACCAAATCCAACAACGGGCCCCCCCCCCCCCCCCCATGTTATGAACAAAATCATAAATTCTTAGCCAAAAATATCGCGAAAATACCACACGATTTCATACTTCTCCAGCAGGGGTGGGCAGACTTTTGAAGGTAAGGGCTACCTCAAGTATACTCCAAGTGCCGCGGTCACCTTAACACTAAAAATAAACAGAATCTCCAAATCGAATCTCCGAATCGACAACCAAAAAAAATGACATCTTCAGAAATCTCACATGCGGTCACCCATGGTAAACATTCTGTAAATCACAGCCCGGGCCTCTTTGACGACCGGGTCCCGGTACTATGGGACCAACTTACACCCCCCCCCCCCCTTGTGGGGGCCCTGCATGGCACGTTTAAAGGGATTTTTAAGCAACAATACACAATGTTTCATTAATAACAACGTTGAGACCGCGTTCGGAGATTTTCATAATTTGGGACCGCCGTTCGGAGTTTCGCCGACTATTTCTATTCTACACAGCAGATATCTTCGAATTCGGCATAATTATAATTATGTTTGCTATGGTTATTGCTAAAATATTTGATTGAAGCATTACAGTCTAAGCTTTTATATAACTGACCAATAGTAAACGTCGTCTCAACTAGTGTTTCTGGACAGGAATTCCTTCCCGCCAGTTCTCGGGAATCTTTTTTTACGGTTTCCCGAATCCCGAGAAAAATAGATCGGGAAAACGGGAAAATTGCTATTTGAACCCATAATACCCACAATGGGAAATAGACACCATTACTCGTAACGTATCTAACTCAGAATTAAAGAACAAGAATTTTTTCCTAATTATCGCGATCCAACAGTTACAGTGCCAGGACTGCCGGAAAAAATCCCAGAGAAACTCTCCAAGTCAAATTCAGTCGATCAACTTGTTTGAAATCTAGTTCTATGCAAGCAGACAAAATACAGGGTGTCTACAAATGATTGGAGTGGTTTCAAGACCTTGTAATGGTCACATTCTTAGAGCTTTGCTGTTCGAGTTTGTTATTATAAGATAAGCATCTCTCAAAGGTTTGTTTGAATTGTCCGACAGGCGTATGTTTCCGCCTCCAACCACGAGAGCGCTACAGTTGCAAAATGACGACGAACAATGAAAAAGCGTATGTTGTCCTCGAATTCCATGCAAGTTAATCTGTCACAACGGTCCAGCGCCACTTCAGAATGAAGTTCCACAAAGATCCACCCAACGCCAACTCCATTCGAAGATGGTATGAGGCATCACCTTTTCCTGAATGGCATTGTGAATAGACACAATGTGCGAATCTGGGGAACCAACAATCCCTATGCTACTTTGGAGCACATTCGGGGATCTTTAAAAATCAATGTTTTCTGTGCGGTCACAAAATTTATAATTTATTGCCCCTTTTTCTTCATCGAGATCCATTTATCTGGATATGCTGGAGCATTGGCTCATTCCACAGCTGAAGACAGACAGTTCATATTCCAACAAGATACTGCTCCTCCACATTCCCATCATGACGTTCGTGATTTCTTGAACTGTACACTGCGAAACCGATGGATTTGTCATACCGGGAATGATGATCACGCACTGCTGCCATGGCCTCCACGCTCCCCTGACTTTACCCCTTGTGACTTTTTTTATGGGGTATGTGAAAGATACAGTGTTTGTGCCACCATTACCGGCTGATCTGGCAGAACTGCGGACTCGCATCTGCAATGGTTTTGCTGGAATTGACAGGGATATGCTACATCGAATGTGGGACGAACTTGATTACAGAGTTGATGCGTACAAAGTCACTAACGATGCACATATAGAGTATCTTTAAAATGGAACAAAAACTTCATGAATTTTTTTTTGTCTCTGTGCAATTTTTTTGATGATATGTTAAATAATACACCCACAATACAATTACGAATCATTTGCAATCATTTGTAGACACCTTGTATTCTCTCATTCTCTCAGCCCCAACTTGAAGATGCTTTTAGACGCACTCACAGCAATTCGGCCAACGTTAACACAAAATGAAAGAAACTTTTCCACATCTGGTAAATTTGTTACAAAGCAAAGATCACAATTGTCTGATCAGACAATGTCTTTGCCTCTTTTAGTTTCATTTTAAAATAAAAAAATTAAAAATTATTTTAAGTATTATTTTCATTTTCAAACGAATAATATTTGCATTTGTTTTTGTGTTAATGTTTCATTTCATGACTAAAATATTTAGATGATATTGAAAACGTTAATACATTGTGATATTTGTAGATAACATATTGTGTACCATAAGGTGTAGTATAATAAAGGCTATATTCATTACATTGTTTATCATATATGTTGAGAAAAGCAGAAACCTATCCGAAATGACGCTACCGTGGGTTTATTAATATTTTCTACGATAGTCATTATTACTGATGATTTACGAATTTAAATTAAAAAAAAGATAGCTTTTGGAAATCCCTAGGAATACGATTCCCTTTCCCGATTCCCAAAGGTTCAAAAATGTGGGGAATTTGGAAACCTAGTCTCAACGTTTCTTGACAATTTCCTTTGACCACAATACAAACTTCCGAGTACGTCACATCCAATGGATATTTTTTAGGTAATATTTCATTAATCAAACATTTCAATAGACTTTCATAGGTTCAAATTGTATATCTGTTATAAGTTACTTAATAAAATTTCAAATTTTGTGCCTTAATTTAAATTTAAAGTGGAATAAATGAACATACATCTCTTGAGATTACTTTTGTCTCTTATTTGTACTGTTTCAATGGAATTTCATTGAAATATTAACAATTCTAAATAATTATTGAAATTAAATTAGATTAACATTTATTATTTACTAAAATTATATCCTGCCCCAAACTGTTGGTCATTAATTAGAATTTATCTAAAAGGAAGAAGAAGAAAAATAATGACGGACCACAGTAAATAAAGCAAACCTTCTACCGTTATTGATAAAATATTTTATTGTAACATCATTATCTCGTATATGGTTTTCCAGATCTGCCTATGTCGCACTTCCGTAACACGCTTCCTCTGTGCTTGGAAAATAATTTTAATTTCCTGTGAAAATAGAAATAATTTCTACAATGAAACGTCCGCGATAGGAATCGAACCTGCAACCTTCTGATCCGAAATCAGACGTCTTATCCATTAGGTCATGGGGACTACATTCAAATTATTGTTGTTAAATATCTCTTATCATTCCCTCTGTGTGTGTGACGCAATGAGAGAAGAGCCAGAGAAAAAAAAGTAGCTCATTATTTTAGCCTCCTAGATTAAATTTAAATTACATTGTTCATTTTTTTAACCTACTATAGACGAGCATTAGACGCAGAAGCTCGCCCTCAGCGACGAACTGAAGAGTCGTTAGAGACATTTCTCGATATGAATGAAGAAATTAAAAATAATATTTAAACATAGAAAAAACTTCGACTTAAAATACTCTATCTCAAATAAAAGCCGTCACATCGTTCTCCCGTCATTAATGACGGGGCGTTTACGCTAGAATGAAATAGGCACTCAAGAATTGGAGGACATCGGTAACTATCGATATTTTAAACAATAAATTACTATGGACCGAAGCCTTATGATCGAAAATAATGATAGAATCAAACTTTCATTAGCGTCTTTGACAGAAATAATACGACACTGAAAGGAGCAATGCCACCATATTTAAAAAGAAAAGTAGTTAATAACCATTGTAACCATGGCAACTCAACAAACAAAAATTCAAAAGGCGTATGAGGGGAAGAATAATGTATTCAAGATTGAACAAATGACTCCTCAAAACTTTTTATTTTGCTTATTTTTAAAGACCAAACAAATTCAAAAATTCTTCCCAATTTTTCATGAATATGATTTGGTTTCTCGTTCCTTTCACCATTTGAGGTTTTTTTTTTATTTTTATTTGATTAATTTTGATCAAACACCTTTTGAGGTAGGCGTAAGGTTGCCTAAGATTTTGATTCCACATTTTTTATTATTATTATTATTTTTCTTTCGCTCATTTTAGTTTGAGGGATCATGTCTTCCATCTTAAAAAAAAAGTTATTCTTGATTAAAAAATAAAAACGGCTCCTGCATCTGATCTTTTGAACATTTGACAAAGTCCTTTGCCAGACTCTAAACATTGTCTAAGTAAATCCATCAGCAAATTTATTATTGGACTTTTGGGCTCTATTTGTCAATTTTAGAATAAAAGCTTCCTAATCTTACGCTATAAATCAATCTTTGAAATCTGTATAAGAGAGTCAATAGACTTGCCGTAAAACCTTTAAAAGGTTTAAGGTTTCTTTTTCTTTTTTTTTTTTTTTTGTAAAGTCTTAAGCCCCGCGAACACCATGCAACTTTTCAGCAACTTAGTCGGCCGATTTTGATGTCACGAGTTGATATAGACAGTCTTGAGCCCGTTTCTCAGCAACTTGGCAGCAACTTTTGTCCTCCGACTCGAATTGTTCCTACACCAGCAACTCGAAAAGTTGCATCGAAGTCGGTGGGAATTACCCAATCACAGGGCAGCGTTGGAACACGTCAGTCTTGACGTCACGCCCATGGAAGATATGGCGTCCAAAAATGATGTTCGCCGATTCGATTCGAAGACAAGCGCGTAAACAATTAATATTAGAGTATTGCGAGTTTCTTTCATGCATAAATAAAGTTTATACTGAAATACAGTAATTGTATGCGGCAGAATTTATCAGAGGTTTCAAAACCTCGATTTTTTCGGATTTTCCACAACTGCTGTTGGAAACGCATTGCATTATGGGATTGCTGCTGACGCGGTCGACTTCATGTCGAATTGCATGGTGTTCGGGGTTGACAAAAGTTGGCTAGCTCGAAGTCGGCCGCCTAAAGTTGCTGAAAAGTTGCATGGTGTTCGCGTAGCTTTAAAAACAATACAAGCATTATTTTCAGTTTGAGATTTTTATTTTGAGGTTGTAATATCTCTTGAATGCAGTAATATTTTTCAATCACCCATTTGGGAGCTATCGCGTTTGTCATGTACGTCCGTAGTCTGTTCCTCCTAACGGAAGGTCGGATCGGCAAACGGACTTCACCATCTTGTTCAGAGGTCCAAACACTGTAGAAATTGATAGAAATTTATTTAATGATTTTCCTATGTTAATTTTTTTCCTCTACACGCGCAAATTTCTTGACAAGTATGTATACCGAAAAATTTTGAAATACACAAGTTAATCGTCTCTTGTCCATAAATGCGCGTAAGTTTCAAGAAGATCCATCTACAGATGCAAAGTTATTAGGGAGAAGACACACACATACAGACTTGACATAAAATCAGTCTCCCTCTTGCTTGGGAACGTAAGCTAACGCAAAGATATTTTTACTGTACATACAGTAAAGTTAATCTTACATACAGTTAGATTACTGTACATAGTAATCACCTAATAATTTTTTTTTTTCGTTTACTTAATTCTTCATTTATTTCTTCGATTATTTTTTTTAAATAATCAATTATATTAAATTGAAGAAGAGAGGGCTGATACCCCCTCCCCTTTATCTACGTCATCTGATAATAAATTTGGTAGCCATTTAGATTTACTAAACGTACACCAGAACAAATTCCAGAACGACAACACCAAGGAATTCTCACAGCAGACAGGTCATCAAATTCACGTTGTGACCTTGAGATGAGTGCTGAGCTAAACATGTCGGATAGAACAACTTTTTGCAAAGAAACCTTGATTTCCACTATCTGTATTAGAAAAGGGCAAAGGATCGTCTACTTCGCTGCACGAGCTCGGACCTTTATTGAAATATTCATGGCGTAACTGTTTACAACAAGACTAGAATATTAAAAGCGGCATTTCAGTGAATACAGTGCACTCTATTTCTAAAATAAATAATATGTTAGAGGATTTATAATTTATTAGCAAATAAAGATATTTAAAAAAAAAATACGATCCTCATCAATTTCATTAAAATACAAAAATAAAAGCTTTATTTGTACATTTCAGTCATTCACAAAATTTATTCCCCATTTAAATCAAAATACCCTTACAAATTTAGATGGATTTTTAACATCTTGTAAAAACTAATGGATAAAGATTTTTTTTTTCCAATCACGAAGAATTTCACACGAATAGGAAAAAACAAACAAACAAACAACTGAGAGACCTTGAAGAAACTCGTATGAATGGAGCTTATTATATAACGTATCTACATAAGCCAGCAAAAATATCAGAGAAATGGAACATGAAACTTGTCCCGCCAGTTATATAAATATTCGTAGATAACTAGTACATTTTTCTTCTTTTTCTTTTTAATTTATCTAGAAATCCGTTATCCTACAACAGTAATTCTAAAACTTCGCTCTTTTATAATCAGTTGTCCTGGTCATCAATTTTCTATTCAGTTATGGAAGAAATAATTTTTAAAAACTTTATATATAGATTTTCTGTGATTTTCAATTTCCTTCTTATATTCGCTCATTTTTCCTCCTTATCTTTCATTATTTGTTATGTACAGGGTTAATCTAAAATAGGGCACAAACTGCGGGAGCCCCACGTGAAGTAAAAAAAGGTCAGATAAACATACGACCGGAAGTGCATGGTTGCTGAGTTATTCCAATTCAAAGAAATGAAGCCAAACTACAAGGGACATGAACAGTATCTTTATTGGTAGTATTACTGAATTACACTGTGTTGCCCATTCACAACAATGCGGTAGTGTAATTCAGTAATGCTACTAACAAAGATACTGTTCATGTCCATTGTAGTCTGGCTTCGTTTCTTTGGATTCGAATAACTCAGCAATCATGCACTTCCGGTCATATGTTTATTTGACCTTTTCGACTTCGTTTGGTATGGGGAACCTACCCCGCAGTTTATCCCCGTATTTTCGATTCACCCTGTATACTTAACTGTGGTTTTCCTCAGTATCTTTTTCTTCCGTTTTCTTCTTCTTAGATTTAATATAAATTAATGCGTCTCCATTTCATGCTTAACTATTGTTTCTCACTTCGACTCTTGTTCTTTTATTCTTTTGTAGTTCCTTCATTTTTTTCTTCATTCTCGATGTTTCCAGAGTCCTCCCAAATTCTTGTTTCGATGCTTCTATCCTGTCTCACTTTTCTTTGAGATCCTCCGATCTTTAACGAGCTTTCACTTTCTGTTCTTCAATTAAAGTAATGGTTTATTTTTATCGTCTTTTGTTTTTTAACTAACAATCGGCTGATATCAAATAACAACGAATTCACTTACAATATCTGAGACCATCAAATATTGAATTTCAACATCTATCTTGATAAAGTCTTCTAATAAAAGTTCAACATTTTTTTTCGCGAAATTATAAATAATTTCGTGGGCAAATCATTCAGGACTAAATTAATTTTAATGTAGTTCTAAAATACTAAGGCAAAAATGAAACTTTTCATTGAAATGCACTGGATACAATTCGAATAAAATTCGTCAACATTACATTCCGTCTCAGATTTCTCTGGACCATTGTTATTGTAATAACAACATTAATGCATACTTTCTCTCGTTTTTTGTTATTCGTTGACGCAATAATTAATAATGCATTATTTCCTTGAATATCTGAGAGGTTTTTCAAATGTGGTGTAGGCGCGAAATAATTTATTCAAGGAGTAACTTTTTTATCATAATTAACTGTTATTTAAAAATACAGTAAAACCTCGTTAAGTCGTCACTCCGTTTAAGTCGTCGTTTTCCTTTGGTCCCGACAAGGTCTCATAGACAATAATGTAAAATAATCCTCTTTTACTCGACACCAAATTTAATTCTACTCCGGATAACTCGTCACCCTCATAAATTGCGAAAAGTATCTTTATTTTCAGTTTTGCCTGCTATCTTTTCAGCCCCGCCCCTTCACTCCAAGAAAGCCTAGCCTTTACGGGGAATTTTCACATGAGAAATTCACTTGGGAAATTACACACTTCTCACTGCGACTCTTGTCAAGTGTAGACGTATTGACCGCTACTGAGTGTGATTTCATTTCATAGCGAGTAAGTCCCACTATAAGGGCTATTTTTTATCTTGCAATTTCGTGGTTCGATTACATTTGTAACATGTCAGGGAAACGAAACCGTCTTTTGCCTGATAAAACTCTATCATTTAACGGTGAAAAGTGCACTTCTGGAAAAGCAAGCAAACAACGCCTGACACTTCTGCTAACATGGAGCTAACATGAGTGGAAATGAGAAACTTAAACCAGTTGTGATAGGCAAGAGCAAAAAGCCACGCTGCTTTAAAAACGTTAGATCCCTGCCAGTTGAATATGAAGCAAATACAAATGCATGGATGACTACAACGATTTGGGAACGACATATTCGTAAATTGGATTCTCAGTTTTCGCGTCAGAAAAGAAATGTTGCCATCATTGTCGATAACTGTACCGCCCACAATCAACCCGAAAATTTAAAAGCGATCGAAATTGTTTTTCTTCCTCCAAATGTAACTGCACTTCTTCAGCCTTTAGATCAAGGGATAATTCTTGACTTTAAACGAAAGTACAAAAAAATGCTTGTAAAGGACATGATAAAAGCATTGGATAGAAACGAAAAGCTAGAAGTTTCGGTTTTAGATGCGATAAACTCTGTACACAAAAGTTGGAGTTCCGTTTCATTACAAAGTGTTTCGAATTGTTTCCGACATGCAGGGTTCATAGCAAGAGCAGAATCTGAAGAAATCCTCAGCGAAGACATCATCGACCTGGAACCATTAGAGACTTTGCTGCAAATCGCAAATGAAAAAGGGTGCAGCGTCAATGACGTTAATGCGCTTATCAACATTGATAACGACATCGCAATCTGCTCACAAGCGACTGTAAAACTTTTGACATCTGAATTTTTGGAAGAAAATCAAAACAGTTCAAGTGAGGATGATAGCGATGTCGAGAATATGGATCAAACCCCACCCAACAAGACAGAAACAATCGAAGCCCTGGAGAAAGTTCGACAGTACTTCACATCCATTCAAGGTACAACAGACGAAGAATTTAAAGCCTTAAGTATATTAGAAAAGAAAGTTATTTCCTGTAATCAACACTGTTGCATTATTTTAATGCCAGTAAAAGAAAATAAAATGTGGTAAGTATAAAAAGTTTTTTTTTTATTATTATTTTCCACTCATTCATTTGCATATATTGATTTCTGAAAATCTTGTTTTTCTCTCCGAATCCTACAGCAATTCATAAAAATATTGTATTTCAGTGTTTTGTTTTTTTTTGTTTTTCAAAAATGCCCACTCCGCTTAAGTCGTCACTCCTCTTAAGTCGTCAATAATGTTTGGTCCCTTGAGTGACGACTTAACGAGGTTTTACTGTATCGTTAAAAACGTTTAAGCAACTCGTTCATTTTTTTTTTTTTTTGAAAGGAAGGTGAGCATCTCATGAAGTGTAAGCTTCTGTGATCGCCTGCCTAATGGACAAAGTGGATGTCAGAGACTGTTTTTGCGTGAGCAAGGGTTGTACATCAGCAGGTCTGCAAGATGTATCGTGAAGCCGATAGAAAAGCCCGTTTACCTTAGTTCTAAGAACATCGTGCTCGGACAGAGGACAGGTGGGGCTGTGTTTTGTTTAAGGACGAATCCAGGTTAAGTGTGCAGAGTGATTCCCGCCATGGCTTCATTTGGGACATCCTTTCCAATATCCTTCAATACGATCAGTACGACGAAGGTTAAATCATTGTGTGGGGCGGCATCATATTGGTTCTCTGCATGTTTAAACGGGGAATCCTAACAGCCAGATACACCACGATTTCATCCACGGGTGCAATTTCCTGCTTATGGATGACAACGCCCTCCCTCATACAGCTGCCTATGATTATCGGAAAACAGAGGATATCTGGCACCCAGAATGGTCATCTCGATCTCCCGACTTACATGCGATTGAATATGCATGGGACACACTCGGAAGACGTATTGCACGACGTCGTCCACCATCTAGAACTCTTCAGCAGCTGTGGTGCAGCAATGGTGCAAGAATAAGATTTCATTCAACAACAATTCTTGTAATCATTAAGCACTATACTGCATGCATCTGTGGAGAGCCATCATACAGCATACTGAACGTTTTCTATACCATTAAACATGTTTGGTATGACACGGATTGCTACTTTTGTTAGCTTCAGGGGACTGTTTTTCTTATTCTCGCAGTGACAGATGCACTTGCTTTTTTTTTAATGAGTTATGGTTTTACTCCATACGCTACACCATTACTGTAGTACAATTTGATTAAAGACTGGTAGGGTCGTAAATGATATTATCCTTAATTTTTGAGCAAGACTGTAGTTTAGTTTTTTTTTATATATCCTTTAAAAATAAATTATTTTTAAAGTTAATTATTACTTTATTATATGTGTGAAATGAATGCATTTTGTTATGTAGTATTGTTTTTAATTCTATTACGTTGATTGTCATTGTTATATATATAAATACAAATTGCTAACATCTGTTATATTAATTTTAAAACAATCGTTATTTTTGGACATACCTTGAAGGTGACTTAATAGACAACTTTTTGAGAATATTTGATATTTATTCTTTCATTGTAATCGAAAAATTTAGTCAAAAATACAGCGAGGAAAAATTATGAAAATTTATCATAGAAAACTTATGGTTAATTCATGAAAGAAATATTCCAGTAAAAATACAAAATATGGAGGTTAAAAGAACACCACTGAATGAAATTGTAGAAATGTTGATATTTGTTAAGAAAGGAAGTAGTGATAATATAAAAATGAAGAAATCAGGGAAACATGTAATGTTATTGAATAATGCATTTATGAGGAAAACAGTCATTTAAAGTTACATTCAACTTAACCTGACCCACAATGATACAGAAATGACATGAACGTGAATGAAAAAACTTTTGAAAAGGAAAATGTTCGCATTTGTTGAAAACCTTTTGTTAGACAAAAAACTAAACATATATCTTGTGATATCTTTAACTTACTAATCTAACTAACTGAGTTCTGATTTGTTAAATAACTTAGACCTACTAATAATTATCACTTGTTTAAGTAAACAAGTTGAAAATCTCTAAGACTAAACTTTTTTAAACATTTAAAATATATCCAGAACTAAATCGTAACAGGTAAATTATTGGAGAGCCGGATGATAATGTATTATGATATGTATTATGCGTAAAATGCTTAATTAACTACGAAATAGCTGTTAACTATTCTCTGCAGTTTATTAACACATTTCACACTTTCACTATATCACAAACAGTGCCCAAACAAATGGATTTTCTCTCTATTATCTCATGAAGAACGCTACTTAATAATTATATCCAATAATGCAATTAGCCTCAATTCCGACAGATAGCCTAGATGAAATTCAGATTTAAAGATAACAGAAGATGATACGTTTAACTTTCAATTTACAGGATTGAAGCATTTTCAAAATAAGAAAGAATCGTTATTTTTTAATTTTATTATAATAAAATATTTATATACATTATTAAGTATACTTAAATAACTATTTCTAATGTAAATATACTTTATGCAAATACATAAATTCCTAATTCTAAATATCCCTGACATTTATATTAATTTGTATTTGTTCACTTAGTGATTATTATCATTAACATCATAAACCGAAATCACGAGAATTTTAAGGAGAATTCGAGAACAAAATATCAGTGTTCGTGAGAAATTTTTTAAAGCTGATCTAATACAAAACGAAATAAAGTAATAAGTTAATTATTTCGCCTTTCAGATGACGCAGAATAATTCCTTTAAAATATTTCTAATTCTAAATGGAATAAATATTATTTGAATTAGAGAATTTTAATAATCCCCTTAATTATAAATAAGAGGAGGAGCAGCGGAGGAGAGCACACACTCACTTCCTGTTACGTGCTTCCGTTGGTCAATGGGTATCTTTGCACGGAGGAGCGTCGCGTGATGCTTCGTTATTTGTAAAGAATCGGAAGAAACCTACCAGCACCTGACGTCGTAATTGGACCTCAAAAGGCTGGTGTACAACATCTATTCTTTTTCTCAAAAATTCCTTTCTGTTTTAGTGCACGATATTTGCAATTTTGATGTTTCATGTATTAACTGTTGCTTGGCTTCTCTGCTCGGGGGCCTCGAATAAATTCGCAATTTTTGCTGCTTAAGAACGGAATTTGTCTCAAAACTATTGCATGAAACTGCTAACTAGTGCGAAAGATCAAAGGTGGTGGATGAGAGTCAGTAGATTTCCACTGTTATCCTATGATGTAAATGGCGAACAGCGCAGGGCGACATGCAGCTACAGCAAGTTTCAATAATTACACAGAAATTATTGATTGGGCGTTTCCTATGAAAATTATTGCGTTTTCTATTATTTCTATGAAAACAAAAATACGAAAATAGTAAATAAAAAGTAATAAAAAAAATCACGTCATAGCAATAATGACGGAATGATTGAACTGTCTATTTTTCCATAGTGAAATAGTAAACAAAATGCCGGAAGATGAAGATGCAGCTCACAGCTGACAGGCATCGAAAATTAATTCTTTTAATCATTTAATCTAAAAATATTTGCAAAAATAAATGATCATATAAAGTCATCTACGTTAAAAAGAAATGGGGATAATTTTGCAATAGGAAGACCCATATATAATTTATAAGAATAGTTATTTATATAAGAAAAAAAATACCATTTGAAGAGAGATGCAGTTGATGGTTAATTTATTTTGTCAGTTATATTATAATTGACAGGGTGATTTCTGTAAACTCATTTACTCCTGAGTTAAAGTTTAAAATAGGTAAATAATAATAAGAATTAAAGAATTATATTAAAAGAGGGAAGTTATGAATCTGGCAGAAATCTCCCTAGATACTTGACGGGATTTTATTGAATTATTTAGAAAGATCAAAAATAAGCCTGCAAATATGATTAGTCTGCGAAATCCTGGAAGATTAAATGTCGTATAGATTAAAATAATGCGTGTTTTGGTATTTTTACATTCATATAAACCTAATTTACATTAGTAAACATTACATTGGTGCCCTATGCGTTTTAATGAGAAACTCTTAATTAACCAATAAAATATTTGTTTCACTTTGCTTAAGCCAATTTGTTGGGGTCTGAAATCATATTTGTAAAACATCACAATAAATAAAAAAGTAAATAATTAAAAAAAAAAAAAAAAGAATTATTAACAAACAAGTATCAAATGTTCCTTGTGACGCATAATATTAAATTTACATTAATAATCTAGTTTACTATAAAAAGGGCATATTGGTAGATGCTTATAAAATTTAAATAACATTTATAACAATATCTGTAAGACTAGGAATACGAATGAAAAACAGTAGTTTTTATATTATTATTTGGAGGGAAAAAAATCAAAGGTGAATATTTAATTATTAGATGAAATTTCAAATAACAATAGGATAGTATGAAGATCTAATGCTGTGTAATTAATATAAAACCTATTGTGTGTCAGTCATATTAATTATTTTGCTTGTTATGGTGAATTGTGTAAAAATATTTTTCTTTTCATAATGTTTTTAGCACAATTCCTGTTATATATTTTTTTTATGCATTATTTATCTTTGATTTTGTTAATGCAGTTACAAATGTTTGTTGAAATGCTAAATATTAATAATTAATATTATTTTTTTTGTTTAAATACTGTAATTAAAAGAAAAGTTCAGTTATGTTTATTTATTTATTTATTTATTTATTTATTTATTTATTTATTTATTTATTTCTACGAATATTTAAATAAAAGAAGAAAAATGAAATATTCTTTTACATTTAATAATTAATTCCTTCTTCAAAGAATATAAATATTCTTTTTATTCTATTGTAATTATCGTTCAGGATTTTTTTTTCGCATTTGTGTGTATCAGTGTCTAAAATTCAATAAACTTTTAATTACTCCCAAAAAAGATTTGAATTATTTCTTTATTTTCTATTTATTTTATTTTTATTTATTTTTGAATCTATTTGGCTTAATGTTCCTAAAATATATATATTTAAAAAAAAAAGGATCATTATAAAATGATTACATTCATGAATTTGTAATAATAAGTTTTTTAATATAAGTCTATCTTTTTAAGCAATATTACTACTTCGTACGAAAAACAATTTCTAAAATTATAATAATTGAAAATTAAAACTTAATTAAAACTGATCAAATACAAATTATTAATATTATTTCAGTTCTGAATCATTCAAAAAATTATACATATATGAAAAAAAAAATATTGAGCAAATTAATAAATAAAATGTTAGTTAATATCTTTAGTTTGAAGTTAAAGTGTCCAACACCAGGTGGCTTAACTTTTAAAAATAGATCCAATTTAAATTCAACTTGATTAATAATGGTTGAATAAATGTTAGAAATAGTTTGGGTTTTTTTTTTTTTTTTCCCCTATCACAAGCTTTTTAATATTTTTTTTTTTTTTATTATACCCCATGTCTTTATTCTTATGACATCTTATTATTAACTTTGAAATAGATATACGTTTAAGATCCACACTTTATTTCTGGAACATTCCAGGAACATAGGAATATTAAAAATTTGTGGGATAAAACTTAATATTTTCTTATAGCCTAGCACTTACCTGTGATTTTTTTTTATGAGATTTTGTGCTTGGCATATTCTAAATATGTTTTAAAATATTATTTTGAAGATAAAATAAACAATACTTGTTGGTTTCTTGTGAGCAAGCTGTGCTTAGGCCTAATTTGAAAGGCATCTGTAAATAGAGTCAGTCCTTGCTTTAGCTTCTGCAAACGTGAGACAGCATATGTAGCCATAAATAACTTTCAATAACTGAGCCAAGAACTACACAGTATTAACATTAAAGCTCTTGGAGACAAAGATAAAAATTTTAACACAAACTTTGCCTCCAGTAGATTGAGTGAATTGTCCTAATAACTTTGAACTCAAGTTTTATTTTAGAATGAAACAGACCTCTTATCTTTTTTATTTTCAGTGACTCATTTATTTCAATAGATGAAATTATGCAAAAATTAAGACAGAATTGAAAAGAATTTTTTGAAAAAATTCTAAAATTAATTTTTTTTACTATTTATTTTAATGAAATACTTTTCCAGCATTTTATTACTCAGCATTAATGGTATTTTAATTAGTTTTTCTCTTACTCATTCACTTTCACTTTTTTCGCCTGTTATTCATGGTATACTGCTTCAGTTATACATAATTATACATAATTTCTTTATTTTTGATTACTTTATTTATTTTAAATTCTTAAGATGAAAAATATGTTTTTAGAAAGTTGTATCATTATTTCTATTTATAAACACTGCTATGCAATTCAGTAACAAATTTATGCATGGCAGTCTTAATTCATATCATAAGAAAAGTTGGATTTGATCATAATTTTTTTAAAACTAAAATTTTGGCTGTGCTTTACTGTTTCAAAAGGAAATCTGGCATTGATACACTGTGAAGAATAAGAACAAAGTTTGTTAGATATAGCAATAATAATAATAATAATAATTAAAAAAAAAAAATTGTTAACGGTTCAGTATCAATAACATTCTGTCTATACATAAACGATGAATTAGTTTGAAGATTACAGAAATACATTACACCCAAAAGGAAGAAATGAATGAATATTAATATGTTATAAATGTAAAATATTTATCCATATGGTTCATTTTTTTTTTTTTTAGTTATAAAAGTAAGAATGAAGTAAATAAATGCTGAAATGTGTTACATTAGGAATGTAAATGGGTGTGGTTGTAAGATTTTAGATAAGGAAGTGGTATGATGGTAATGAAATTGCTAAAAATATTGTAATTAATGATATAGTTAATAATATTGCAATATCAACAATATGGTAATGATATTGTTGATAAGAGTGGGTCCATTGGTGCTGGACTACGGACGGGAGGAGCCTGGGTTCAATTCCTGGCAGGAGCTGAGGATTTTTCTAGTTATTTCTTCTCCAAATGGACCATAGACTGCACCCAGCCTTCTTTCAAATGGGCACCGGGTTTCTTAAAGGCGAGATGGGGCTGACCATCTGATTTAACTAGTTTCGCTGGTCGAGAATTGCTGGGGGCCTAAACCTCCACTAACCCAAGGGCCTGCTTGATTTAACCTTTTTTTTTATTGTCGATAAGATTGTTTTCAAAGTCCTTTCATTTGCTCTACACTACAACTAAAGATCACTCATTGCATTTAAAAGAAATATACATTATGGAAGGGGCTAATTAACTTTATCTAAGCAAGAATGCAATTGCTGCGGGAATGAACTACAGTACCGGCAAATATATTAGAACTGTGAGTCTCAGAATTAATTAATGATAGAAATGTTTAGGATATTCAAAAGTTCAGATAAGTAGATTAAGGAAAAAAAAATAATAAAAAAATGAATTGACTGAATTGAAAGTAAGACAAAACAACATAAAACACTGATTTGTAACTTTGACAATTATGGTGAACAAACTGAAAGAGACAGGAGTAATATATGATAGACAAAGCTTGCATCCTTCATATGGCATTCAGTTAATTGGCAATTTGTGCATGCATTTTTTAAATACCAAGATGTGAACTAAAAATTAATAAAAATAAGTTTCTTTTCTCAAAAAAACAAACAAAAATAAAGTAAGAGGTCCCGATGGTGAAAATTCTAAGCTATTCAATCTTCAGGGGAACTGGAAGGCCAAGAAGAAGCAGATTACACAGACATGGGATAGGTCAGCTTATAGGGAAGTTAGATATAACATATGGCTTATATATTCTGTGTGTTCTGTTCCTATATTTGCATCATCATCTTGTCCTTTTCTTTCCAATCACTTAAAGATGAAATTTAGAATCTTGAAACCCTTCTGACACCTTACCTTTGCTTTCTTTTATTTTTGAATAAATTTATTATTTATTTTTAGTTTATTTTGTTAATTCTGAGTAACCTATAAATACTGATTGAAGTGAAGAAAATGATTAAAATGAAATATTTTGTAGGCCTGCATAAAACCAATTCAGCTTTGATAAAATCTTATTTTATGTTGCAAATGTTCAAGCTATCTTCACGAAATGCAAATCTTTGTGGAATATTAGTGAAATGATCATTCCCTATAGTTGTTGTATGATAAAGAGCACTATATATATATTACTCAACATGAATGATTTTACATTTTTTAAATGATTTAGAAATATAAATTTAACAAAACAAGGGCAGCACAATGAATAATAAAATGCCTTTCTGATTCAGTTATGAGAGGGAATCGGGAACGGCCTTTTCATCCTGCAAGGGATTCATCAGCCCGATCCGCCCTCCCCGATAAAAAAACAAAACAGAAAGGCAAAAACATAAGTGAAGATCACCTCCACATCGGCAGTGACCCCCGAAACCAAACAAACAACAAAAATTAAATTGTGCAATAAGCCTCTTCCTAAACAACAAAAAAGCCTCTTCCTAATAAACGATAGGGTTCTTTTATCGGGCAGGGTGGATTGGGCTAATGAGTCCCTTGCAGGACGAAACGGCCATTCCCATTCCCTCTCACAACTGAACCAGAAAGGCATTTTATTATTCATTGTGATGCCCTTGTTTTTATGATATAAATTTCACCTGCTGCACATTAATTTTTCTTTAGAAAACATATTTTATTGAAAATGAACATATTTTATTGAAAAGGGAAGTTTAGAAAAACAAAACAGACCTATTACATCACCAACATTTAACACTTATTAATCACCATTGCAAATCATTGAAATTTCTACTTAGAAGTTAAGTGGTTTGATAGGTTTCTGTGTTAATAACTGATAACATCAGAGAAATATTTTGTTCGATATAAAATTCCAAACAAATACAAACTTCATCAACATGCCTTCAATATTTCGTCCTATTTTTCAAGGACTTTCTCAAGATCCATATGTTTAAAACTTAAATAACGAAAAATACAAAATATGAAACATAAAAGGAAAGAGAAAAATTCTTTTTCTCATTCCTAACAATACAAATTATAACAAACTCTCATATGCGAGATCTTACATTGTAAACTAAACAATTGAAATCAAATATAATCATAAACAACGATCATATTGTTGCTAAAAGAAATATTCTGTTCTGCGTTATAGTTAGGAGTTTGTAGCTGTTTAGTTCTAGTATGGCAACTGGAATTTTTTTATGTAAAGTTACACTAACTCAGGCTACATCTGAAAGATATTAATGAAATGTTTACAACTTCTTGAAAGTTTTTTTTATATTTTATTTAAAACTTGAAATGGAAAAGTTCTTTCACAAACAGAGATGTACTGATAGGTCCCTTCACTATAGAGTACTGATGGGGGAGGGTGAACCTCTTTCCTTTCATTCAATGTTGTAGTGAAATTATTGGACCCTTTTGGATGTATGTTATTAGCTTTGAATTGAGTCCTTCAAGTTCCAGTTTCCACTGATTCATCCATATTTCATTAATAAGAAGCACATTTTTTATACTTTACATATATACATTTCTTCTATAATATAATTTGCACAATATTTTGTCTTTCACATAGAAAGATGAAATATTGTGTAAATTATATTATAGAAGAAATGTATATATGTAAAGATAAAGTATAATATGAATTATAAAGAAAATTGATGTTGAAGAAGCTCATTTTTATTTTATTATTTTTTAATTTCTTAATTTCCTTTATGTTTTTTTTTTTGATAAAATTAAGCATAGAAAAAAAATGAGCTACCAATATTTTGAATATCATTTAAAATAAATTATAATATCATATTTCTAATTTTAAAGATTAACAGCATTATTTAATCATACTTTATATAAAAGGTTTGGTAAAAAGTTATCTTTGATTGACAAGTTTAAGTTTTTTGGATGTTCTGGATTTAAATCAGTGACATAGGCAAGGAGGGATTTTGGAGTCATAACTCTGTTCTTTGAATGATTAACTAAAAGTAATGTATAATTACACACTCTTCTAGTTTCTCTCTTTTTCTTTTTTTTTTAATCTGGTCAGTAACCACTCTCGATCAGATCCTTTTTACGCTGCTGTCGAAAAATAACATTATTTGTTTTATAAAATAAATTATCTTTTTAAAATTGCCATTTACAAGAAAATGATTGGCAATGCCTTTGAATTATTTTGTAGATGTCAAGTTCACAGGAAACCCCATCATTATGGGCTTCGTGTGATACGTTTGTTGTTCTACCGCCTTCATCTCAAGACTGTATTATATTTGGGAAAAACTCTGATCGTCCTGATGGAGAAGTTCAAGAAGTCATTTATGTTGCTGCTGAAGATCATGATCCAAGTGACAAGTTACAAGTAGGATGTAATTTATATATAAAAGAATTTTCTTAAATTTGTAATCTTTTAGGAATACATACAAATATACTCAAGCCAATTAGGGGCATGTTTTTACTTTAATATTGGTTGTTAAATAAAGTTTTATTAAGAATTTTGTATTTTATGTTAATTTCTTGAAAAATGGTAAGGCATTTGTATATGGGCTGAAGGAGCTGGGATTTTGTATGGTTATTTTTTTCTCCAGACTGGTCCTAAGGTTATCCCAGTCCTCTATCAAATGATTACCAGGATTTGTGGAGTTAACGATGGTTGAATATTGGATTGATCCATCAAGCTCGACTTCCATTTTATTTGACTGGTGATTGCAGGAACCTTACCTTCTGCCCAGTGGTGTACAGGTGAGGGTGCGGGGAGAGCTTGGTAAGGGTTGTAACGCTCCTTTTGCATCTGAAATGGAAGAAAGTATTTGTGACTTTTTACGTTTTTTTGATTGGAAAGCCCGTAGTTTTGTTTGTAAACCCCCCCCCCCCCATTCATCTGGAAAAAGGGCACAGTATTTTTTTTTGATAACGACTACTATAATCTTTCCCATTCCACATTCCTTGGCATGACTCTATTCCTGCTTTATCTACTGGGAAAGGAAGATACAGTCATGGTTTTAACTTCAGGTAATTTTTCTTTCTTAACTTATGATGTGACGTTAAGGAGAACATAATTGTAGATTACCATGAAGAAATGAACAGAAGCATCACAACTCTCCAATATGATGAAATTCTGTTTACATGGCATTATTACTATACATCAACATAAGAAAATTTATAAAAACATACAAAACAATCTATAAGATAAAGGCACCAAAATGTTCTACTAGATTATTTTGGAAAATTTATTCATATGATTCAATATGTGATTGTGATTTCAAGAATTTTGAATGGGAAAAACAATGTAATATTTTCTGAATACTTTAGTATTCTATTTTTGATACCATAAGTAGATTATGTTGGAAAACCTCGTTTGAACTTCATGCATCTAAGTAACTACAGTAAATAGCATAATCATTAATTTCTATCATACAGTAATTCCTATAATACTGTAAATAAAACATTAAAATAAATAAAGACTATGATTTCAAATTATGAATTCTTAAACTTAACTGTTAAAATATATGGCATCACTCCAAATTTCTTAACTGCTCCTCAGCTGTAAGTTTCATTACAGATCAATATTATACTAAATTCTAAATCTCTTTCATAAATGAGTGATGTTGTTGTTTAAGCAGTTTGTTAATAAAACAAATGTTTTAATTTTAAATTTTGATATATCCCAAAACCTTACTCTTTCCTAATTTTGGTTTCTTTTCAACTATAATAAGAACAAATATTTGAATTCCTTGCTGATGTCAACAATTGCTTATGTACAATTGCTCTAAAATGTTAGATTTTATCATAATTAATAAACCCAACTTCCTGTTTGAGTTTTGTTCTTTGTTTTTCTTAAAATCTATTGAGAATGAAGCTGGGAGCTGGAGCTGAATAATATTGAATAATAATTTATCATTTATAGAATATTTTTTTTTTTTTATTTAGTGTACTTACATTGAGATCGACCAAATTGCCCATACATATTCTGTAATTTTGAGTAAACCAGCATGGATGTGGGGTGCTGAGATGGGAGCCAATGAGCATGGTGTCTGCATTGGAAATGAGGCTGTTTGGACAAAATTAAATGGACCAGATGATGATGAAGAACGCCTTCTAGGGATGGATTTAGTCAGGTAAAGCAGTTGTAGAAATTTGATTGATTTTGCTCTTAAAACTCATCAATAAACTTTAAAATATTAGTAAAATGAAAACTTTGTCTTTTATTTTTAATGTTAAAGATAAATTTCAGTTTTGAATGTTCACTATATACTTTAATATCATATTGTATTTAATACTTTTTTACAGGAATATTTTTCTTGAATATATTTCTGAAAAGATAACCTTCAGCTTTACAAAGTGACCAAATTGAAAAAAAAAAAAAATGTTGTGATATTATAATAATACTTATTATCTTCCTTCTTGTAAAATATTTAATGCTATAAATATAATACATGTGTAAGGCGAATTTTCGAGAGTGATACGTACTCTCTTTTGAAAAAGAAGGTTTGAAAAAGAGAGTACGTATCACTCTCGAAAACTCGCCTTACATATGTATTATATTTATAGTATTAAATATTTTACAAGAGGCTACAGTAAGGACTGAGTCTGGAGATACAGAGTGGTTTAATATTGGAAAGGGAGTGAGACAGGGATGCATCCTCTCACCATACTTATTCAACCTGTACAGCGAACACATTATGAGAAGAGCGGGACTAGAGGAATCAAGGGCTGGTGTGAAGATTGGAGGAATTAAGATTAACAACTTAAGATATGCAGATGATACCACCCTGTTGGCAGAAAATGAACAAGACATAGAATTTCTTCTAGGCATTGTAAAAGATGAAAGTTTAAAATTTGGACTTAGATTGAACATTAAGAAAACGAAGATCATGACAACAGGAAAAATAGGAGTGCTAAAAATCGGAGATGAGGTGATAGAGAAAGTCTCACACTTTGATTTTCTGGGATCAAGATTGGATGAGGATGGAGGATGCACAGAAGATATAGGGAAAAGAATCTTGTTGGGCCGGCGAGCAATGTCGAACCTGGAGAAAATAATGAAAGACAGAGACATCTCTAAATCTACCAAGATTAGGATTGTGAAAGCAATGGTTTTTCCCGTGATGATGTACGGTTGTGAGAGTTGGACAATGCGAAAGAGGGAAAGAAAGAAAATCGACTCCTTTGAACTCTGGTGCTGGAGAAGACTTCTGAGAGTACCATGGACTGCAAGGAAGACTAACAAATGGGTTTTAGATCAGATTCAACCAATCTATTCGTTGGAAGCATTGATTTTAAGGCAAAAACTATCTTATTTTGGCCACATTATGAGAGCGGATAATTCCATTGAAAAGATAATCATGCTTGGGAAGGTAGAGGGGAAGAGAAGAAGAGGAAGACAACGAAGAAGATGGTTGGAAGATATAAAGGAAGCTACCGGGAATTCTTTGCAACAACTAAGATATGCAGCAAATGATAGATCTGTTTGGAGAGCCTTAGTACATGAGGTCACCAGAAGTCGTAGACGACTTGATGGAACCTAACAACAACAACATATTACAAGAAGGAAGATGATAAGGATTATTATAGTTTGAACACTCAGTAGGAAATGGAGAGAAGAGATTTAAAATGTGATATTGTGTAATCCAGTAAACTCAAGTAATTCTAGTATAATAAATGAAAATATTGTTTTTAGACATGTTTCAGGCAGCTTCTAAACATGAGCCGTACTTTCATAGAAATCCAAATTAGGAAATAACATAATATAATACCTACAATATCATTTCTTTCAGAAGTAATAAAGTTTCAGAGGTAATATCTGCAGTATCTATCACTATTGGATAAATAGAAACTTCTGCCATACATAAATTGCTTCCCAAAAGTTGGTTTTTAAAACTGTATTCAAAATATGATAAAAAGAAGATTTATATTTTTTGATATCTTAACTATATAAAATAAGTTCAGCATGAGCATTAGGGCAACATCTCAGCTCTTACTAGTCTTTTTCCAGTTTTACAGCAATTCTGATTACAATAAATTAAAAATTATGATTAAACAAAAATTTAAAAGTTGCTGGATTAATTAAAGTGCACTGTTTGCTCCTTAGATTTTAGGCTTCAATTTATTGAATTGATCCAGTTTATAATTTTCTTTTGAAGTACTAATTAGTCATTTTCGAATTTCAGATTGCATTTACTGCCATAAATGCAAGAAATAGAATAACTATTCTTTTTTTTTTTCCTTTTTTTACATTTCTTAACGTAACAGATTTGTAGAATGAACAGCAAATTCAGGGCCCTTTTTAACAATGAAAATTAAGTATATCAAAGTAGACAGGGTATACATGAAATGTGCTGCCAAACTTAAAGGTTGTATTCAGTCATGCAAAACAATGAATAAATGTCATATAAACATGGGTCTGGAAATGCTTTATTTCCAAGATATGAATGATGCAACAATTATAGAGGTATTGGCCGTACAGTCACTCAGTTTCACAGAAAGTGCTCGAAATATCCTCCACCGGCCGCAATGTATGCAACACAACATCGTTCCATTGACTGCCGAACATGGTCGAAGATGCCAGGGGCACGTTGAATTGTGTTGCACTATGCAATCATGCAGTGCATGGGTGTCAGGAACCAGTGTGGTGTACACTAATGCTTTAAGATAACCCCATAAGAAAAAGTCCAGAGGATTTAAATCAGGGGAAAGAGCAAGCCATGCTGTTGGTCCCCCTCTCCAATCCAACGGTCAGGATAACGTTGATTCAGAAGTCGTTAGGCTGTAGGCTAAAATTTTTGCATCGTTCATATCTTGGAAATAAAGCATTTCCAGACCAATGTTTACATGACATTTATTCGTTGTTTTGCATGATTGAATACAACCTTTAAGTTTGGCAGCTCATTTCAGGTAAACCTTGTATAATAATTATAATTGTAAAAATCATGAAAGAAAAAGAATCAGAATAAGCAAGTTACATGTGTGGTCGGTTCGCACCGAAGTGCGAGCTTCGTTGCCGAAGCATCCGTGCTCCAGGGAGCGCTAGTGTTCCCAAGACGGCGAACCCCTAGCAGACTCCCTAGAATTACAAGGGAAAGATACTGGGGTGGTTTCCCGTGGCCTTCCCCAGGACGCCATTAAGGAATGACGTCAGACCGAAGAGAAAGTGAAGAAGAGGCTACAACACAGGAAAGGAAATTTTTGAAACATCCATGCTCGCTACCGGGATTTGAACCCGGGCGCTGGCACATTGATCTCACGACAGACCGACGCCTGAGACCGCTCGACCACACCAGCGCGGCAAGCAAGTTACATAGCATTTGTCAATTTATTTCAAAAGCATCGATATTTCATTATTGATCAGTTCACTTGTAAGCATGATAATTAAATAAATTAAAGTGACATTTAACTTAAAGTTTAAATATATGCTAATTGAAGTTTATATATTGTAACTATTGAAAGGGCAATGCTAGTTGTAAAAGAAAGAGGAGGGAGGAGGAATCACAACAATCTGCTGTTTCTTTTTAAATTGTTCACTTCCTCTGCTACCAGAGCTCAAAGAAAAATGTAGTTGTAAGAAACATCAATTGATTATTGAAAGAAAGAAAACATTGTTTGAATAATTGGAAAAAAAGTAAATTCAGTTAGACAAAAAAATAAAAAAGTGCTATTAAGATGGATTGTGAAAAAGCAAAAAAGTGGTGCGCATTTATTTAACTCTTAAAAGTTTTCTATTTCCCCAAGATAAGTTTTGTTTAATATAGAAACCAACAATTAAATTAAGTACGTTGGATTTGAGGAAATTAACAAATTAAAAATGGGATCTCATTTATAGTTCTAAGGTCTCTTTTTTAATTCTAAGTTTTAGTCATTGTTTATTACGTCAGTTCTTACGTGTATCATAGTTATTATCAGGAGAAGTTGGTGAATCATTTATACAGAAATGGATGAGAAAAATTCCAAATCAGTAACATTCACCAGCATCAGGTTTGCAGAGATATCTTTATGTTTCTTTTATTTTAATTTCCTTCAAATGAAAATTGATCTTCTCAGGACTTAGTAATCTGACACTTTTTTTCCTCCAGCATTCCAATCAAAATCTCTAGGCCTAATCTCTTAGTAGCCTAAAGATCTCATAGTTTAGATTTCTATATCTGTTTGTCTTGTTGAATATTCAGTGTTTCTTTTCCGTTTTAATATACTATTTAGAATCATACCAATTGTCTGAAGAATCGGTCTGCCTTTTTCAGCTTAAGTAAGGTGTAGGCTTATGCTTTGAGAATTCTCATTAAAGACGTTGCCTCTTTTCTAATTTCTGTTGGTATCTTGGTGTAGAATCATTGGTTGCTGTGAAGGTTTTTTTTCCATTCATCCATACTTTTTGATTGATAGGACTTTTCAGTGGGACTTTAGAAGACTTTATTGCTCTTTGTACAACCTCATTTTTTGACATTTGTAAAGAACTTCACATAAGTGAAATTAAGCATTAAAATTTAAGTTTTTAAAGTTGAGCAAAATAATATAGATAGAATTTACAAAAAAAAAAATCTATACAATTAATTTATTCTTTTTTTTAACAATTTTAGGTTGGGTTTAGAGAGGGCCAAAACTGCAAAAGAAGCTGTAGATGTGATAACATTGCTTCTTGAGACATATGGTCAAGGTGGTCCTTGTTCGGAGTCACCAGCTCATTGGACTTATCACAATAGTTTTCTGATTGCTGACTGTTCAGAAGCATGGGTCTTAGAAACTGCTGGGAAAATATGGGCTGCCGAGAAAGTTACATGTAAGTTCATGTGTTTTGTTACTTTCGAGTGCTGCATTACTTGACATTTAAATAATTGCTTATTAAAATTTATCAACAAAAATGAAGTGAGATCAATAAATATACCTTTCTGATTCTTGCCTTATCAATTTAATTTATGAGTAACTTAACATGTTAATTAATTCAATCTACAAGTTTATATTGGACCTTAAAAATATCATGATTTACTGGGGTTTTTTTTTTTTGTTTTGTTTTTTTCAAATACATTATTACAGAAAGAAAAATAAATTAAACTTATATTATTCCTTTTCAATCGGTTCCTTTAATGAAATCTTTATAAGTTACATTTAATTGAGCTGCCTTATATCTTACAATAATTCAGATGCAATACAATTTTAGGATTTACATTTAGCTAAATAGGTTTAATCAAACAGAAGATTTAAATGTTTGAGATAAAAATGAATTATTGAGGCAATTATATTATCTCAATGTTAATATTTTAAAATATGCAAGATTTATACCATGCTTTGAAAGTATTTGGCTTTCATAATTGTGAAAATGTGAGAGTCTATTATAAAATTAGTCAGGTACTTGAAAAGACCTTAAGAAAATATTAGCAATTCAATAAATTACTTCTTGAAATATGAATTAATGTTTTCTAGTCAAATTAAATTAAAACCTTAAATTAAAAACCTTACAAATTGAAGTAAGATTTGTTAGGCATTTTTTTTTTTTTAAAAGTGCATCTATGTCTACATCTCGTTGTTATGATTCTCATTGTTGTTATGATTATTCAGAAATTGTTATTTCTGAATAAATATGCAAATTCAATGGGGAAGTTTATTGTTCTAATAAAAAGAGGCTTAAATTCAGTTGTCTGCAGTACAAAGTTACTTTAAGACAAATAATAGTTTTGTATTATGAGGTGCTTGAAAATACATATACAAATTGATATCTTTAAAAATGATGTAGATTTGGATACTGTGATGTTTAATTTGAGTTAGGTGATGCCATTTAAATGTTATTTATCAAATTAGATTTCTTTTTCTCAATTAAATAGCTTTAACCTTTAAATTCCTGGGATGTATAAGGAGATTGAATAGTACATGAAAGTTTACTCTGCAGTTTACTAAGTCTAGTTAAAATACAAAGTAAATAAATTATATGTTTGCAAACAGAACAGGCACAGCCTTTTGGTCAAGGAGACAGTCTGCCATG
>JAFIDM010004315.1:36526708-36547677 GCA_023159025.1 Thereuonema tuberculata | reverse complement strand
CTAACTCATGTAATGTGTTAAGCCACTTGCTATTGTGATCTCCACTCATCTACTGATTCCATTCCTAAACTGTAAAATTTAAGTGAATATGATGATATTGCAGCTTAAATAAAGTTCATAGAGAAGCAAAGGATGTCATGCTCTCATTAATTGTGTTTCAGAATAATTTATCAGGATACCTAGTGTTATACCCTTAGTAATGATTTATATAATCAGTAAAATTATAAAAGAATAAACACAAATCCCATATGAACCATAGATTCTATGCACCAAATAATTACAGAATAATAATAATAAAAAAAATCTAAAGACATATATTGCTTCAATGGCTGCAGCTTTTTAATCTGATAGTTTTTATATTCCTACTTCCATGATAAGATGATTTTATGTTCTATACAAAACATTTTGAAATTGTGATGAATTTAATAGTTTTAGAAGCAATATATAATATATTAAAATTATTTCATTCATTTTCTTAAGCATAAAAATATTTATCCAGATCATTAGCATTTTAAATTATTTGGAATTAAAAATCAGTTTCTGTAATTTTGATGGTGTTGTGCATCATTTGACCAAGCGCCAAAATATATTTTTTTAGATTATTGTTCCATCTACGAGCTAAAGGTGTAAACTCTTTATAAAAAATTGTTCCTGCTTGCTATCTCAACATAATTCTGCAGAAGATTAATTTTGAATAAACGGCAATCGACTAATTGTAACGAATAAGATTTGCATCTTGTGACTAACGACCTTTGAAGGATATTATTAATTTTGATAATGATCAGAATTGTTTTGTGAAAGTATCTTCATCTATATAATAAGTGAAAGTGTTTGTTTGGTTGTTTTGAAACAATGTTGCCATTTCTCAATGGATCTTTACCAAATTTGGCACGAAAGTTCACATACATCCGGGAGTAATGGATGAACAATGAAACCTGGATCCGAACTAAGGGTTGCAAATGGTGGTGGGGAGGGGGGTAACTTCTTGAAGAGTATGCATATCTTCGAACCTCTTTAGTTGGAAAAACAAAATTTGATGTGTGTGTTCTTTGTCAAAATCTAAAATATATGTATTTGATGAATTTTCAATATCGGATCTTAAGGGGTGTAAATGGGGGAGGGGGAAATCTTTCTTCAAGGGTATGTGTATCTCCAAAACTGCTTGATTTGCAAATACAAAATTTCACTTCGAGTGTTCTTTGTCAAAATCTGAAGTATATGTATTTTGATGAATTTTCAATATTCGAATCCTAAGGGATGTAAATGGGAGGGCAGACATTCTTCAAGGGTATGCGTTTCTCCAGAAAAGCTTGAGTTGCAAAGATGAAATTTGACATGAGTGTTGTTAATTCTAAGTTTCAGTTTTTAGTTTACTTGATGCTTTTTTGATTTGCTTTTTTGTTTGAAGAAATAAAGCATTTTTTTACATTATGTATGCAAGGCTTCTGGAGCGAAGCAACAATAGCAGGTTTATAACATAATTTGTAACTATGTGCCTTTTTTTAACAACTGCAAAAGTTTCAAATTGATCACACAATTATAATTTCTGTGTCATCCATATCAGGACACCTCTTTTCTGTAACCTGCACGAAGTACGGGTATTTTTGCTAGTTTTGATATATAACACTCTTAATTCTACAAAATATGTGAAGTAATAAGTAAACTTTTGTGTTTAGGTGAATATCTCAAAATTGAATTTTGGCATTTGGTCAAATGATGCCTAACACATTATTTTGAGGGCCTAAATTTTAGAGATTGCTTATAGCTAAAGAAAGATCACAAAGTTTATACATACATAACACAACAAAAGTCTCTTCTTAAACTTGCACTTGGATAGTCTGTCCCACTTATACTACAGGGTAAGGAACTTAAAACCGGCCCAGCTGAGGTAGTCTGTGCTGCGACCTATCAGTTGTAGTTGAAGTGCTACTATGGATTGTTTCTGGCCTGTTTCGCAAAGCCACTCAAGCAGCAAAGAAATGAAAATGTGTATTTTACATCACTTTGTTGTGCAATAGAAAATAGAACAATAATAGAAACAATAGATTAATAGCGCTTCAACTACAACCAATAGGTGGCAGCATAGATAAGCTGAGATGAAGCGATTTTAAGTTACTCACCCTGTATAAAATGAAATTTGAGATATTAATGAAATAGGAGTTTTATTAAGATATACTAATCTATCTTGATATATAATTTAGATCACTTTAAATTCTATTTATTCCATCAATGGTCTTCTCGACCATTCTTCATCAGGTGAATTAATACATCAAAGGGAATACTATTTAAGTATTCCTCTTATAAAGTGAAAACATCAGAATTTCACTAATTCTAGTTGACAATGTTAATGTATGAACAGATCACATCATACTACAATAAGGTGATAAATTGATAAGAAATGTTCATACATTAACATTGTCAACTAGAATTAGTGAAATTCTGATGTTTTCACTTTATAAGAGGAATACCTTTAATGTATTAATTCCCCTGATGAAGAATGGTCGAGAAGACCCGTTCGAAATATCGTGATGGAATAAATAGAATTTAAAGTGATCTAATAAATAGGAGTTTTATTTATTTATTTATTTTAAATATTAAAAAAATCCAACATTTCAAAATTTATAACATTTAGGGTTAGAATTTGATTTTTGCTTGGTAATCTACCTAGAATGAATTAAAAAATGTTTCTTTGTCACTGACCAAAGAATCAGTTAACTTTGTAGTATTTGAAAAAGGTAAGATATTTAAATGTCTTTGAAGGGTTCATGCCAATATTAAAATATTGTTTATTTATGTTCAAGTGTTTTAATTTAATTCCTGAATTTTTAGGGATTAAAAAAAATATAAAAAGGAGAAGAAGAAATTAAAGAACAATCAACCAGTTGAGTTCAAGTTTAAACAATAAATTACTGCCAAACTAGTTTATTGAGAATACAGTCGGACCTCTATTTAACGAAGTCGCTAAATCCTGAAAAAAAGTTCGTTATATGGAAAATTTGTTAAATAGAGATTCACCTTTTAAAATTACTTTAAACTACATAAAACAGATTTCAAATACATAAACAATAAATATTATTAAAAAAGTAATAATTTTAATGACATAAAGCATATATTACCACATGCGTACTTAAATTTTACTACTAAAGTCTGTTAATTTTGTCTGAGTTTTTTTTTTTTTTTTTTGAAAAAGTGTTTTCGTTCAAAGTACGTCTTGCATCTTTGTAATGCCCCAAAAACCCCTTCAGTATTTTCTTCAAATTGTAATCCGCATCGGATTGTTTCAAATGTTTTTAACATTTCATCACACGAAGGTTTTTTGATTTCTTCATCGTGATTATTTCCATTTTCATCATCGTTATCTTCATCGCAATTCATTGCTACTTTGTTTTTATTTTTACACTGTCCAAAATATCCGGTTCAGTTAGTGTTTCTGAGGTCTCAACTTCAAAATCAAATGAAAGATAATCATCAATCAGCCACATCATCGTTAATTTTTCTTTTTCCCTCAGTTGTATCCTCGAAAAAGTTCGTTAAATAGAAAATGCACTTCGCTATTTGGAGTTTATTTTACGAAGAAATTAGCAAAATGTTCTTGGTTCCAAAGAAAAGTTTGCAAAATAGAGAAATTCGCTAAATAGAGGTTCGTAAAATCGAGGTCCGACTGTATTAATATTAAATTAAAAAAAAATTGTCATCTTAAGGTGAACTTGCCAATGGGCGTAAGACAGATGTAAAAAAGATAAAAGTAGTTTTATGCTCAGTTTAATGGAGTGGTCTCTCTCTCATGGTCCAGGATTTTGAAGCAGAGTTCCATGTTGGAGAATTAACAGACACATATGGTGAAAGTATTTTTAGTATTGCTTCAAATCTTTATAAAACAATAACCTTATTTCTTTTTATTATTAATTTTTTTTTTTTTTTAATATCGTTTCATTTATTGTCAAGTTTTTGAATGGATCCCAGTGAAATTTATTAAACTTTTATTCTCACTAGTATTTGCTCCATATATACAGTATGTAGCAGAAGATAACTTAACAAGTTTAACATGCAGAAATAATATTAACATTACAATAAAAAAAAAAACATACTCGCATCATGTGCTAGACATAGGGATTTTTTTAGTTTATTTCTCTATGGATCCTAGAGTTCACCCAGACTTATGTAAAATGGGAACTAGGTTTCTTTTCCTGGGTAAAGGCAGGCAAGCATTGGCTGACCACCCAATCTCAATTAGTTTCAATGGTCATTGAAATGTCAGTGCTTATTCCTTCAGCATCCCAAGAGCCATGAAAACTTGTACGGGAAGTTCCTACCTTTCAACCCTCAAAGTATGCCTTCTTGTTTTGACAAACTGTGAAATATTCCAGTCTGCTATGAAAGCTGACGATCTAGTATTGCCATATGCTTGTTTTTTAATGAATAGACTTAGTTATATTTCTGGATCTCTGCTTGGAGTATTTTGCCAATTTGGAAAACAGTACTTGGATAACAATAAAGAAGGCTTCTGCTGTGCTTGTAGTGTTAATTGAAATGTATAAACAACAACCAAATACATTAGTATTTGTTAATTTGTTACTTGTTAAAAGATTTTTGATGATATTTTGGATGCTTTTTAGCAATATAAGGTTTCATATATTGAGTCAAATAATTTTTGAATGTCAGCCCAACTCTACTGAAATGACAACTGCATTCCTTCTAATTTCTGTACAATTGATGTAAGTATATTTTCTGATATATTCCTGTTTCTTCCGTTTATTTGAAATCAGTAGCTGTAGAGTGGCAACCCCTCAAATGTACCTGTAGATGAAGTGTTCTGAGTATTCATTTCTTCTTTCAACCGTCTTACTTGTTAGTTGTAATCATATTGTTTTCATCAGTAGATTTGTCTTGCTGTGTATGTGTATCAGTGTTTGTTAGAGTGGTCACAGCTCAGGACTTACTGACTTTTTCTGTATGGAAAATCTGGAGGGATGTATTATAAGGAACTGGTCAAGATTTGTCAATTCTCCATCATACTACATTCACAGCAGTTTATTTATGGTTTTTAGGAAAAACGATCAGTGAGGTCATCACTATTCCATAACAATGTGACTTTTGTATGATGGTCGGTCTGTTTTACTCATATCTGGAAATATCTTGATATGAGTAATTCACATTCTCTGGCTGCTGGATTGAAAGAGTTTTGCAATCTCTTTGTATTAGATTTCTTCTTGTGAAATACATCTTCTGACATTAATGAAGAATTATAACCAGAATTGTTGAGGCTTGCCAGATGATTCAAAACATTCAGGCTTTTGTGCAAGGATCAGAATTGCATATGTTCTTTGGCAAACATCAATAAGCCACTCTGAGCAGTTGCTGTTTTTGTCTTCTTGTTGCGGATATCATAAAGATATGTAGGCATATATCATTAAACTTATTTACCTCCAAATAATGAAGACCAGTAACGCACTCTTTAAACATGAAAAAGTTAAAAAATTACAAAAGTATTGACATGTTTCAGATACCAATTAAAATGGTATCTATCTTCAATAAAACACAAAGGAAATAAACAATTAACAGTTTTTAAAAAAGCAAGCAGGAACCAATCATCAATCCCGTAAGCTACAGATCGACAAGGTCCATGGATAGGCTTTTTTCGATTGGTGAAACAATTGGTGGATTTGTTTACAGTTCGTAGTAACGCCCAATGATCCTAGTATCTCGGTGAAACAAAGTTAAAAGGCCAACTACCACCCAGGGGTTGTTGGTTGAGACCGTGGACCAATTGAGGATTTTACCAAAAAGTCTGAAATAAACAGCATAAAATAAAAACACCTAATTATAAACTAAATAACTATAACCAAACTACCATAACAAGATTAATAATAAAACAATAATACACCATCAGAAATCAAAAACAATAAAAAACAAAAAACAAAACAAAACGAAGAGTAATAATAAATAAACAACATAATAATAACAAAATTATCCATAACAAGAACATTAATAAATAAACCACAATAATAATAATCATAAATAAAAAAAAAATCCATTTTATTCAATTTTTTTAATTTTTTTATGTTAAAAGAGTGTGTTATTGGTCTTCATTATTTGTTTGTATTCTTAGCTGCAAATTAAATTGTTTTCATTATTTATCTTCAGTCCTCAGAATAAGTGAGGAATTGCCGTATATTCCTTTTTTTTTATATTTATAAAAATGAAATTTCATCATTTTTTTTTATTTGTGAAGGAGCTAAGCGTTTTATTTATGCATTAGTGTATACGCCCCGTCAACAATGTGACAGCTTTTAGTTGAGACAGAGTATTTTAAGTAGAAGTTTTTTTCTGTGTTTAAATATTATTTTTAATTTCTTCATTCATGCCGAAAAATGTCTCTAACGAGTCTTCAGTTTGTTGCTGAGGGCGAGCTTCTGTATCTAATGCTCGTCTGGTCTGCGCTTGTAGTAGGCTAAATAAAATAAAATTAAAATTTAAATTTTAATCTAGTAGGCTAAAATTAATGAATTGTATTTTTTTCTCTGGCTCTTCTCTCATTGCATCACACACAAACACACACACAGAGGGAGTGATAAGAGATATTTAACAACAGTAATTTGAATGTAGTCCCTGTGATGTTAATGGATAAGACTTCTGACTTCGGATCAGAAGGTTGCAGGTTCGATTCCTGTCGCAGATGTTTCATTGTAGAAGATATTTCTATTTTCACGGGAATTTAATTATTTTCCACAGAGGAACACAGAGGAAGTGTGTTACGGAAGTGCGACATAGGCAGATCTGGAAAACCTATAGATTTTAAAATGTTTTCTGTTTATAAATGAAAATGAAATTTAACGTGCCTGATGATTCAAAGAAAAATGAGTAAACAAACGAAGGCACAACTCTACAAGAAAGGATTCACACCCTTAGTTGTCACCGGGAAGAGACTGAGACAGATCGTTTCGTCCTTTTTAGGACTCATCAGCCAGCCAAACTCCACCGATGACAGACTCAACAGGTGCGAGGGGTTAAGATTCAGGGTCTCGCTCCCGAGAACGGGACCCACTCCCCACCCGAAGAAATCCTAACCAAAAATTAACAAAATTAAAAAATACAAAAGTTCCCTGACTTGCAACTCGCTAGGCTCAAAGGAAACTTAATGAAGGCATTTTAAAAAATAACAAAGCCATAGACCCGGGATAATAACCTCTTGCACCTTCTGAGTGTCATCGGTGGAGTTTGGCTGGCTGATGAGTCCTAAAAAGGATAAAACGGTCCGTCTCAGTCTCTTCCCGGTGACAACTCAGGGTGCGAATCCTTTCTTGTAGCGTTGTGCCTTCGTTTGTTTACTCATTTCTATGAATCATCAGGCACGTTAAATCTCTTTTTCACTTATGAACATATGGCTTTGTTCTTTTTAAATGCCTTTATTAAATTCCCTTTGAGCCTAGCGAGTTGCAGGCCAGAGAACTTTTGTATTTTTTAATTTTGTTAATTTTTGGCTAGGATTTCTTCGGGGGGGAGGTCCCGTTCTCGGGAGCGAGACCCGGGATACTAACCTCTCGCACCTTCTGATTCTATAATCGGTGGAGTTTGTCTCGCTGATGAGTCTTAAAAGGACGAAACGGTCTGTCCCAGTCTCTTTCCGGTGACAACTCAGGGTGCGAATCCTTTCTTGTAGAGTGGTGCCTTCATTTGTTTACTCATTTCTTTGTTTTGTGTTTAATTAATATTTCAGGCTTCCATCTACTCACATTATTGCCTCTCACAAAATAATTTTTAGAGGTCCACATCCACTGTGTACTCTACATTCTTCAAAAAATACTCTAGCATGAATGTAAAAAAGAGAAAAATAATTTCTCTCTTTCTTCAATATAATGGCAAAAAAAAAAAAATCTATTTTTTTTAATGCTTGTTTTGATTATTTTTATTTTATTTATTTATTTATTTATTTATTTATTTTTTTATAAGGTAAATTTAATTTTACAATTTCATTCTGTTTTTTGCTGGGACGTTAGTTTGACAAAACCAGTTTATAAAATTAGCGAAATATCATGTGTTTTTATTTTTTTATTCATTGAACCTTTAATTACTTTATTTATGTCTTTTTCAAACAGAAGATTACATATTTCTGAATAGTTTATATTTCATGTTTTTGTTTCCTTACATTAAATTGCTTTACTTTGTATTTCCTTTTTTTTTTTTTATTTAAATCGGTTTTTCTTTTTGTATTTTTTTATATTTTGAGGCACTAATTTAATTCTCTTGTTGAATGTATTTTAATTTACATAATTTTTGACTAAACATGCGCAGTATTCTATTCCACTTGAGCATTTTTCTTCTGTTTGTTCATTCGTCTATTGTTATTCACATCACACTAAAAATTTGCTGAAAGGATTTAAAAAAAAAAAAAAAATAGTATTTGCTTATTTAAGGTCCAGCTTAAAATAGCTTTATTTTGGCCTCTACCCTCCCACATTACTGGAAGTGGATCTCCCAGTGCTGTCCTCACTATGCAATGGATAGTTGAGCATAGTTCTAGATATATTTTGATTGATGTAACTTATTTGCCCGTATTTTCCATAGTTCTAGATATATTTTGATTGATGTAACTTATTTGCCCGTATTTTCCATTTGGTTCACTTGATTTTAATTTTTTTTGTTATTTGTTGCTTTGATAATTTACTTGATGTCAGTATATTATAATTTACTGAGAATGCAAAATCATAGTCTACTATTCCATTTGAACGCGTTTCTTTGTTTGTCTGTTTATACTCACATCACGCTAAAACGACTGGACGTGTTTCCATACAATTTGATATTTTGTAGCTTATTTATGGTCTAGCTTGAACAGGTACGTTTATTGTGGCCTCCACCTTGTGGCTCTGAGTGTATGTATCTAAGGTGACCATTTTTTCTAAAATGAAAAGGAGGACGCAAATTAAATTGAAGAAAAAAAAATGTTAAATCTGTTCAACCAAAAATAAAAACGTTGGAAACCTATCTGTTCAACCAAAAATAATAATAATAATAATAATAATAATAATAATAATAATAATAATAATAATAATAAAAGGTTTTAAACTTCACATATCAAAAAGGAGGACATATTGCTCTTCAAACATCAAAAAGGAGGACAGAATTTACAATAGGAGGACACTTCTCAAGGGAGAACAGAGCTTCAAAAAGGAGGACGGTTGGTCACCTTAATGTATCACAAATGCAAATTATAGTTAGCACATCATCCTTCGTATCACTATTTAAGAACAGCCTCACACGCGTTTTATTCGTATTTTGTGTTCAACTCAAAATGACGTTAAGTTTACGAGAACAGGCATTACTTGTGAAATTGTTTTACCAAAACGGAAATTCTGCACCAGAAACTTTGCGGAGGTTTAGGTCGTTAGAAGGTCTTCGACAAGGTCCAATGACTGCGAATGGGTTACAAAAAATAATCCTCAAATTGGAAGAAACAGGGTCATTAAAAAAATGGCAGTGATTCGTCGAATCTTTATGATCACCAACATAGCGCGCCATTTTGTAATTAAGCATAAAGATACAGCTCATGGCCAATACGTATGTGAATGCCGAAATGAGCAACTTTTTTAGCGTATTTCTAGGACAACACATTCGCAGTATAGTAAAATGAAAATTATTAAACAGCCATTCTTTGATATATTGACTTACATTGTGATTGAAATTACTATAAGCTATTACTTGGTACAGTGAAACTTGGATAATTTGAACTTGTTTAATTCGAAATTCTGGATAATTCGAATTTTTTGCTCGGCCCCTAGAATTCTGTATTAAAATAATGTTAAAAAATCGTGGATAATTCGAATTTTTCATACGATTGTCCTTAAAATATTACGGTAAAAATTGTTCCTGAGACTTCTCAGCTAAGGTGCATTATTTATTTTAACGGTCTTTCTAAGGAAAACAAAAGCGAGGGTTGGAATGTCACTGTCGGGATTTCCGAGGATTTTTCTGTCCACCCTCTATTGTTACCCTCCCCCTTCCCACACCCCTTCGGTCTTAGTCACGTACGCTTCCTGTGAATGATTTAATGTAGTTACATACATTTTTAGTTTTTGTGCTTTGGCTTTAAGTATTGTTTATATGCTCTTACTATGCCATTGTCGAAAGCTAAAGCTCCTTATAAGTCATTAACATTAGCTGAAAAGGTTGCGGTGATTAAGGAAGTGGAAAAAGGTCTTAAAAAGAAATTGGAAATCGTCAAGGAATTTGGAATTCCATCCAACACGTTATCGACATATTTGAAGAACAAAGATCAAATCTTCAGCAGCAAAAATGGCAATGGAAAAAATAGAAAAAGAACGAGAGGACATGGCAGTCCAGAGTTTGGAATCATATGCTAGGACACAAAGATTGCATTCAATGAAGCAATTAAAAATATCTGCCTTTTTATTTAAAGTGATGAATAATTCAGCTAGTAAAAAATGTTTGATTTAATGAAAAAAATGTAGCAGTATTCTTAGATAAAGTTTATGTGTTAAATCTTTGATCATGGAGTTAATCTTTTTTATTTTTCTCTTCTGTTTGAGAGAATATATGTAATTCGAATTTTTGGATAATTCGAACTTTTTCTCTTATCCCTTCAGCTTCGAATTATCCAAGTTTCACTGTATTTCATATGGATTTTTTTTCATTCATTATTTAAGGTATTTAATTTTTGACTATTAAAAAAAAAATAAACAGTTTCGGAGAAAAACAGAAATCTGATTAAATGAAATATAAACATTAAAATTATGCTTGGAATTGAATATAAATTATTTCTTTTATGTATATAGTTTTTATTTGGCATTTTTTTTCATTAGAGTTATTTAATTTTAAAATACATTTTAAAATAAATATTTAAGGAGTTAAGGATTTATAAATGTTTAATGAACATTTAAGGACTTGAGAAAAAAAAAAAAACATGCATAGAAAAAAATAAAAGTGTTACATTATTTTTGAAGGATAAATAAATATTTTAAAAAAATTGCATCGCTTACTGAGTGAAACAGATATTACGGAAATCCAATAAATTTCAGAATTTACATATACAGAATTCAGTATTATGACTTCAAATATTACTGAATAGAACTAATTTTATTAAAAGTTATCTGAGACCTGCTCTTGTTTCCTTGCACATTTACTAATATATTTTCTTTCCATAAGTTCTGAGACGCATCTGTGCACCACAGCAACAGATTTTTCCCTTATGTTTTGAGACGCATCTGTCCACAGTTGCAACAAGTTTTACGTTCAAGCTGTGTCTCGTAGAGATCTTCGCATAAGCCAAGTTCATTATCGTAATTTACGTGGCAATTATGGAAAAAGAAGTTTCGAGAATGTAGAAGTTTCGAGACTACACAATGAACAATTTTACTGATCACAAATTTTTGCTTCCATTTTTTTAAATTTTTGCTTCCATTTGCAACCATTTAGAACTAATATACAAACCATCTTTTCTACATTTCCTATAAAAAATAACATCTGATGGTTCAACAATTCTCCAATTTACAAATCTTGTAAAGTTGTTTGGTTGGTAAGGGTTGAGATCAATGGATTCTGAAGGAAGCTGATTTAAAAAGAAGAGAGTTATGAAATGGAACCTATTATGAATATCTAAGAGCGTGAGACATTAATAATAATAAACACAAGCCAAACGGAAGCAAAAAGCAGATAACTTATCTCAAATCTTAAAACTTATTCCATCGATCTTAATAAATACATAATTTTGAATAATTAAACAAATTTCTCGATAAACATGTTGGAATCATGTTTAATAAATTGGAAACATTGTATCCATAAGGACAAATTCTTAAAAGTAAGTAATGTATCTTTTGGATATATTAAACAGTTCATCAGTAAAAGAGAGAAATATTTATAATTTAAGAAATGTGATTGTCATCCAATCATAATTTCTTTATGATTTAATTGTTATTCAATTTTTTGCGAGAATAATTCGTGTTTTAGTATAATAAATTGTTATTTAGTTAGATTAAAAAAAAATGTTATATAATTAGACTAATGAATTATTATTAATAAATTATAATGAGATATCGAAGAAATTTGTGTATTTATTCAAAATTATGTATTTATTAAGATCGATGGAATTACAGAGGAGAAGAAACCATTTTTCTTTCCTCAAATATTGTCACCTGAGGAAGTTTCTCACTAAGAGAAATGAAATATTGTGAAGAATAAAGTAGATGTTTTTGGACTAGGAAGTTATTTTACATATAGAAATTTGCGAACTGTATAACATGGGAACTTTGTTTTGTTTAATTTAAACTCAATTAAGATTTAAAAATAACGATTAGATTTTGTTAGGCGAAACTGCGGTTCATACAAAAGAGGGAGGTGGAGGTGTCGCGGCCTAATAACCGGTAACAATATTAATAATATTTGTTTATTATACTATAATAATAATAATAATAATAATAATAATAATAATAATAATAAAAACAGAATAATATAAACACTACACGCATAGTTAGGAAATTTATGGACACAAGCACACATCCCTAATCATTTTTGCACACATCATTACACTTGGCAGTATGTGCTTTGGTCCTTGACCCGCCATATTGTTTTTGCTGGGGAAACCCAAGGTTTGAAACATACAAACATAATAATAATATTTGTCTTTATATAAGACGTATGCTTACAGACTTTTGAAGACACCTTGTATCAATTCGTCGTAGCTCAAACTGAAACTGAAAACTAACGAATCAATGTCAACGTGGTCCGAGTTAACTTCCGGTTGTATGGATGTCGGCCAAGTGATTTTGTCAACCTGCAGCTGATACTGACGTGAATACAGAATTTCATTTGACTGTATTAAACAGAAAGTTTTGATTTTCTTAAACTGGAATATGCGTCTATTTATTGCTGACAGTCGGATAATGTAAAGGTAAGATTTTACCCTCCTTTTTAATATTGATTTCCACTTGAACCTCTTTCCGTAGGATTTCATTGTGTTGAAAATAAAACGAAATAAATAATTTTGGGGTAAAACAAGAATTCTAGTTAACTTTTTTCCGTGTTAAAAAAAACAACAACAATGTTTTCGTTTATTAAAATAAAGTGATGAAAGTATTTTATTTCTGCAATCCTAAGTTACTTTTATAACCATTAGATTGGTTGATTTAAACAAATTAACAAGTGAATATAGATTACATTTACGTATGGAATTGTGTAATATATAAAATCGCTAATGAATAACGATAATATTAGACTTTTGTGATTTTAAAATTTGCTAAGTAACATCACATCGGATTGTCTTATTTTTTTCACTCTCAATTTCTGCTTCATTAGCTCCGTAATTATCTCAGTAACCATAACCATATCTATAAATGATTGCATGACATTTTTTAGCAATTATATGAAAACAGGAAACAGATCGTATTATTACTATTTTTTTTATTTTATAGGTTCTATTATTAGGAAGGTTTTAATTCGTGTTTTCATTGCTGTAGGACTGAAAATATTTTAGGTCAAAAAGGGTGAAATGTTGAAGGTTGTAACGTCAACAAAATACGCCAAATATACGAGTAAACATTCGCCGTGCTATTTTTCTTCGTTGATGTCAGTGGTTCCCAATTTATGGGGTTCATGTGTCCTTCGGTATTGATACAGTATAAATCTCCTGCGCCCCCCCCCCCCTCCTGTTTCAGACATTTAAATAAAAATTCACTATCAAGAAAATGTCCATAGAAACAAGGCTTCATTCTCCTATGATTAATAACTTTTCGTTACAAATTCAAAAGATTTAGTTTCACGTAATTAAAACAAATTTGAATTAGAAATAGAAAAAAAAATAAATCTTGACATTCCTGGATTGTAAAATAATAAGAGAAGATGAAAAACTTCAATTTGCCGTCGATAGAAAGCCTACACATGCACATAAAATAATCGACTGCAATTCCAACATACCTAACTATATAAAAAATAACATATTGTTCAATTAATGAAAATCAAAAACTTCTTTTATTTCCTCAAACATCTTCCGTCCGATATTTCGATAATCCTGATAGGATTATCTTTCTCAAGCTTTAAATGAAATACATTAAGAGAAAAGGAACAGCTTCCTTCTTCTCCCAAAAACCAGAAACTAAATGACAATCAGAATTTTAGATTCTAAAATAACAATACAAAAGTGACACGCTCATCATAAATGCGTAAAGCGTGCAGTATTATTACAATAAATATGAAATTTAAAAAATATTTTTAAGCTTTTTGAATTTCTTATTTTTGAAAGCAATGTCCAAATTTCTTATAAAAAATTCTGATTGTCATTTATTTTCCGGTTTTTGGGAGAAGAAGGAAGCTGTTCCTTTTCTCTTAATGTATTTCATTTAAAGATTGAGAAACATAATCCGATCAGGATTATAGAAATATCGCACGGAAGATGTTTGAGGAAATAAAAGAAGTTTTTGATTTTCATTAATTTAAAGTGTTTTTAATGATTTTGTATAACATATTGTTCAATTATTTCAATAGGGTGTTTAAGATTTCCACAAATCAAAAATTGCTTCAAAAAGAAATTGACTATCTGTATCAGGTATTTACACTATCTAACTATCGTATCAAATACATTAATAAAAATTACAATTAAGCCAAATATTGTAATCAAAAACCCTCCTTCACACCTAGCAAGCAACAGCAAACTTCAAACTATGCCATCACTCCATATATAAAGAACATTAATAATAATATCAAAAAATGTCTCACCAGTCAGAAAGCATAATATTCATGTAATTAACAGAACTAGTAACAAATTAACTCACCGGAAAACTAATAATGAAAAGGATATTCAAACAAAAATTAAAGTTGTATATGCGATTCCATGCAATGTCTGCAATAAGAAATATATCGGTTATACTATCCAAACCCTTAACAAAAGACTGAAACAGCACCAGTTCAATTACAGTAATAAAGATGAATTTAAATCCATTTTATATCAGCATAGCAAAAACACAACCCATATCCCCAACTTTGACAATATCCAGATAATAGATCTCATATTAGAGAGTCTTGGCACATAGCCAACACGCCTACCATCAACCATGAACTATCAAATACTGTCATAAAAACCTATTTAACAGCAGCACAGTTGAAAATAGCCTACTAGTTAGGCTGATACGCCCTGATTTTTAACCTTTTTATCCACGACGAAAGATTACAGACTTGTAATTTGGATTTAATCCACATAATATGGTATACCTTCAGCTTTAATTAAAAAATGATAAATAACATAATTTTCAGCAAAATATCACATGTCCCCGATTTCCGGATCAATGATTTTTGTTAATTTAGAAAATAATCCATCCTTTCCAATTACATTAACCATTTCCAATTACATTAACCATTTCGGCCCTTGTATTAAAACAGTTGCATTTGATAACTGCATAAACTGTATTCTATGATACATATGTGTTATAACAGAAGGTGATTCACGTTAATCCAGAAATGCTTATAGTATATCAGTAGTATCTTTTAAAATTTAATTTTGGAAAGGGGAAGCAGTGGTTTTTTTTTTTTTCTCTGAATCTTGAATATTGTACATAATAACATATGTAATGATCCCTTATACCCTTGTAACGATCTTTTTAATGCTGTTTATATCTCACTGACGATGATAACGAGCTTACATTACATTACATTACATTTATACGACAAATAGAGGGAAAGGCAGTACTGAAATGGATTCTAATGCAACGATTTTTTTTATGTTCCTATTTTAAACACTGTCGAATTTTATGTCTGGAATTAGATTTCAGTTTTGAAGAATTATCTCAATTACAATACAGTCTGTTCGCTAGTTACGACCACTCCTACATATGATGTTCATATCCTTAATCTACTTACGTAGGTAACCTTTTGTAAAACCAATCGGAAAACAAAACGGTATTAATTAAATCTTAAAAACTTATTTAAAATAAGGGGTTAGGTTTCAAAAAATTAAGAGATATGCAAGATATTACCATAATGCTATGACAGTCTAGAGGCATTCAAGTAATTTGTATTATTTTTAAAATAAGAACTTGATAATTCTTTACTGGATAAATGCGACAAATCCAGGAATGTTAATGAATAATCTACCAGGTTAGTCGAGAAGAAAAAAAAAATCGATATTAATAGTCTACTTTTACAGTTTTTTTTCAGTTTTCATCATTACAACCCCCCTTTTTAACCTAGAATCAGAACATTTGATCTACACAACTTACGTTTATTAATAGTTATTTTTTTAATTAGCAACAGTAATTGTAACAAAAAACAAATTTTTAATATCAGAATGCTTTTTTTTCTTTTTTTTTTTCTCAGTGATAATGATACAAAAAGTATTTTTCCAGTAAAATATCAAATTCTTTAAAAATAATGCCAAATATTTGAATGCCTGCAGATTATCATAGCTTTATGATAATAGCTTGCACTTTTCAGAAATATTACAAGGACTCCTTCAGTTACAGACATTTACTATGAAGCAATTCTTTTCGTGTATGTCATTCGAAAACAGAAAGTGCAACTATTTGTCCAGTGGTTGGACGACTTCTTTTGTACTTTAATCTTGACAAATAATGCTGTTTTATTCTCGTGGAACTAATCATCCTCCACATTGCATTTGCTTCCTACAACTCTGGATCCAAACACTTTAGCAAATGAGTTTGTTTTTTTGTTCTTCGTGTGGCATTTGTTCATTGGTATAGGTGTCAAATTGATTTACAATTTCATCTGATCCAAAAAGACATTTTGTTTTTATTTTGTCGTTTGATGAACTAGACCTTAGATTTTTTTTTGTTCCAATTCAAAGAAAGGCTTAGTATACACTTCACTTCTATATTTTTTTACCATTAATAGTTTTCCTTTGTAGATATTTCTCTTCTTTCTCTGCATCACTTGTTTCATTGATTTTATAACGTCATATCAGCTATTGCACATCAATTTTATCCCTTCAAGCAATGAAGAGAAACGCACAGTGAACCAGGTAGTATTTGAAAATGGCAGGGATTTTGTTAATGCCAGACTATCTTCTTCTCGCTATCCTATTTAAGGCAATGATTATTCTGTTTACGGGTATTACATTGCAGAATCTTTCCATCTTTTGAGTGGTCAACTTACACTTCTTGTTCATCTCTGGTATCAGAGTTCATTCTATTTACGTAATTTTCGTAATTTATGATCAAAGAGTGTAACTATGCCTCTCCTAGTTTCAGCACTTATTAATCTTTTTTTTGGCCCATCTTTCCAACAGTTCACGATTCACTGTCAGAAGTAAGAGTTGGCTTCGCAAGATCTTATGTATTCGTATTCTAGTATGTCTAGAAACTAAATGCATATGAAAATATGATTTATGATATCTGATATTTTCAAGAAATTTATAATTTTTATAATCATATCCATTTCTTCAGCATAAGAAAAAGTTGTATCTCAAGTAGTTCAAAGCATTAACTTATTCAATTATGACATTATTAATACAATTTTACTCCTTATTGGATCCTTCCTTGCTTTAAAGTCATTGCTTTAGTTTTCTCTATTTATTTCCACAGAGAATTTCCTAGATACAGTAGAACCCCACTAATCCGTCACCTTTGGGACTGGAGGTATGGTCGGAACGCAAAAAAGGTCGGATTATCAGAAAATACAGAAAAATACGGATTTACAATAAAATATTTTTACGGCGTTAGCAACGCCTTTGGGGGCCCGGGGCGGGAGTTCCATTATTCCACAACCAAAAAAAAAAAGGGAATCTGTATTTCAACAACCAAAAAAAAAAAAAACCCTCGAGTCGGGGACAAGTTCGGCCGGCTCGAGCACGATCGGATCAACTGGAGTGGCGGACCAGTCGAAGGCGGACGAGAGGGGTTCTACTGTACTATATTTAAATAATGTACTGAATATTGTCAGATTCTGATTTGACTATTAAAGTCAGGAAAATGCATTATATCTACATTGAAATTTCTATTTATTTCAATGTTATCATGTTTAATCTCTCTCCATTCTTGAATTATTTTGTTTATATATGGGTAGCCATAATTAAAGAAGAGGTATTTAGAGCCCAATTAACAAAAACCTATTGGGCCAAACTCCACCAAATTTGATGTGAACACTATTTAGACCAAGGGGTTTTTATTTCTAAAGAAAAAAATTTCGCCATCAGGGGAAAAAACGGCGCTGGAAGCTACATGCGTAGAGAAAATTGGGCGTAATAAACCTTTTCTGAAGATAAAATTTACGTGTGCACACTCTAACTGATGAAATAAAACGGCAAACACACATAACTACGTTAAAATTTTTTTTAAACATATTAAAAATTACGAGGGCACGACCGTTTCGCCCCATGACGAGACATTGACTAAGGACAGAAAATGACAGGAGAACTGGTCTTTTAAGCACAATTTCCAAAAAAAAAAAAAACTACTGGAGGAAATCACATGGTTGCACGGAATGCCATTTGAGGGAACAGAGGAAATTTGGACGTCCGGCAGAAACTTGACAGCACTTCCTATCGTCTGCTATGTTGAGTGGAGATACCCAACCCTTTACTTCCCGGTTGCGAAAATCCTGCTTCTGTTATTGGAACCGTAATGTGGAGCATCTAAGGAACCGCGTCACTGCCAATTTGAATGAAGCACAGGAAAAAATAAATTAAAGTAGAACATCCTGAAAACCATAACTGGGTGATGGTTTGAACAGAAAGGTTGTCGTTGTATCAATCTTTATCCAGAAGGATGTGTAGGGACTCCTTACACTTGCGGAGATGACATACACTCATTCTGGACAGTCCCGTTATCATATGTAAAGAGAAATACAATTTCCTCCACAAGTATAAGAAGTCCCTACACTTCCAATGAGTGCAAAGGAATTTGCTGAGACACATGAGGATCCTCCAACGCTCAAATTATGTGTTTACAATTCCATTAAAATGAAAATGTGGCTCTCATCCTCGACTATCAGAGAAAAGTTCAGACGAGCATTTGCATCTTCTCGATGCAGTTGTTGAGTGAGGCTGATCTGCAGTTTACGCATAATTTCCCACACCGTTGCATATGGCATATCAAATTGCCAGGATATTGCACGGGCACTGCTGGACGCATGCGCATCGTTTGGTTCCAGTGCAGCAGTTGCAACTGTTTCAAGTTGTTAGTTTGCGCCCTCGTCCTGGCAGCCTTGCAAGATCCCATGTTTTCAAATCGCAAAATCATTTTTCGCAAATTTGTGATTGTCATTGGACCTTTCCTTAAATTCTTCAACCTCCTGTATTCCCGAAGTGCGACAGAAGCAATGTTGTCTTTTTTTTTTTTTTAAATAGTAAAGCTTCGCCAACAAAGCACGATCACATAAATTTAGCATAGCGAAGGATTAGCATTAAAACACCAACGTGCAACCGTAGCACATGAGTCGCACCTAACGCACGCTGTTCGCTTTCATCTTTTTATATCTTTCAATCTATGACGTCAGTTTACTGCAATCTGTATATTTCCGTGCTTCCAGTGCCATTTTTTCCCCCTAATGGCGAAATTTTGAACTAATTTTTGTTTCTTCAGAAATCAAAAGCCCCGATGGTCTAAATAGTATTTCATACCAAATTTGGTGGAGTTTGGCCCAATAGGTTTTTGGTAATTGGGCTCTAAACACCTCCTCTTTAATTATAGCACCGGTATGAGATATTTGGTTGTTTCATAATTATTGACCGATCCTGACACAAATAAAAAAACCAGCAGTAGCAGACAAAGAAGTACATTTTTTTCAAAAAAATATCTGCCCTCGGCAGCAATACACTGTACCCAATGCCTTGCCGTGGTTTATAGGCGAACATGTAAGGGGAGGGTTAGGAGAAAGATAATTTACGCAGTGGATTATTTGAAGGGCTAAACGAATAACGAGGCGCCGGGCCCAAATTTACCTCCTTTAAGGAGTTAAGAAATAAAGAAACGAAAAGTCAAGGATTCGGTAAGAATTTTGATTTTGATGGGAGCAAGCATTCGAAGGGCAGCAATTAACTGGGCGCCTGTCCTTTTCGGATGCTCCCCACAGTGACAGAAGCTGGCATCACAGTGGTCTAAGAAATCGCTAATGGCATAAATCACAGCATCCTGGTTAACGAACTGTTTCCCCCTCAAGAAGTTCTTCAAACAGGAAAACATGTGAAGGTTTGAAGGGATCAAGTCTGGTGAATACGGAGGGTGAGGGAGGACCTCATATGGTTGTGTTCCATCATACAGGAGTATGGGACCCAAACGATTAAAGAGCGATGGTTGTTTGTTGCATAACTTCTGGTGACATTCGTCCAGATGACGGCAGTTGTGATTGTTTGGCTACGAGGCAAAAACCCATAATGCACCACAATTTGGCAGTCCACCACACAGAGATCAGAACTTTCTGTGGGTACAAGTCGGGTTTCTACATTTGTATCAGTGGGTCCCCTTTACTGAGCCATTCCGCTGTTTGCTTTCTGTTATCATAAAGAACCCATTTTTCATCAACCGTAAGGATCCGATGCAGAAAGGGAGTGCTAGCCTCATGTGTTTGAAGGGCAACGCAACGTTTCCAGACGCCGTATCTGCTGCTGTTCGGTGAGTTCATGTGGAACCCAGGTGACCCGTTATTTGCCCACAGCTGCCAGATGTCTGGAAACTGTCTCTGGTGATACGGAAAGTTTCGGCACTGAGCTTATGTACGGTGGACGTTGTTTTTTCTTCCACTTTCTGTCTTAACTGTACCATGTCATACACAACTGTATCATGTCATACACAACCGGAAGACCGGCTCCTGGCTTATGGTCGATGTCAACATCACCGGTACGGAACTTTGAAAACAGTCTTAGGATAGTTTCGTCACTCGTTGTGCCAACACCCAACGCTTTATTGACATTGGAAACTGTTTTGGACACATTACATCCAAGTTTGAATTTGTGCAAAATCACTAATCTCACATCACATAGCTCCATCACGTCACAAATTGCTTTGATCTGACTGAAA
>JAFIDM010004315.1:36502494-36514380 GCA_023159025.1 Thereuonema tuberculata | reverse complement strand
TTCCTCTTGTTGTTTTTGAATGCTGTACATGTTCATTAATTATCTTTGTTAGGGTTCTCCCTGCATTTCCAAAACAACTTCCTCCACAATCTCTACATTTTAATTTATATATTACATTATTGTAATATTATTATCTTCATTATTATTTCTGAAGTTTTGATTTACCGTTTTGATACACAATGGACTTGTCATTCTGTTTACATATTTTATTTATGTTATTATTCATTATTGTAACAGTTAATTTGAAAGCTTACAATAATTGTGTTAGATAAGATTTTATGTATAATATTTGATGTAAAAACATCTAATAACAATCTATCATTTTGTTAATCTTTAATTTGAATGTTTTCAACTAACAAATTCTATGTAAACAGGAGAGAAAAATCTTTTTTCTGAAAATGATGATGAAAATGAAAGATTGTAGGATATATAAAAGATTGCTGGAGATATAAATACTTTACTGTAAGTCCAGAAATGTAAAACTGCTGTTAGGTTTCAAATATTTCCAATGTGCAGCAGATGATCTAGGCAATATTTGCAAGTTTCAAAGATGCAATGTATTGAGTACTGTCTTCATCTTATGTCTAAATATTGGCTCAACAGAAGGATGGTTGGCAAAAAGGCAATCCTGTAGAGCAAATACACAGAGTTATGAGCTGGATTCTCCAGATGGTTTGCAATGTGAGAATAATATTGGAGAGAAAAAGCCTGCCGACAAAAATTCAAGGATGGTTCAAATGCCTCTGCATAGAAGTTTTCCACTAAAGAAGTGCAAAATGCATTGCGACACAAATGAAGAGCCTAATGGTGTACAGGTTCAAGTATGCGAACAGCTGACAGCCAAGAAGAACCGTATACATGGTGGCCCGAAAGTCAGGCTGGATTACAATATATGTTCAATGTGATGTCCACCAATGTCAAAACATAATTATAGGCGTGCTTCCATGACTTCCCTTTCGCGAGTCTGGCGTGAAAGCACGACACTCAGAAGCAATTCGCTCACGCTGTGTGTCCCTGATCTTCATACTGTATACTTTTGATTTGAAGTAGTCCCACACTGTAAAATCCATTAGATTTAAATCTAGCAAGCTGGGAGCCCATTCTACTGATCCCCTACAACCAATGCATTTAGGAAGTTCTCCTCCAGCCAGTGACGTACCTTATTGCCGTAATGAGGGTGCCCCGTCCTGCATAAACCAATGAAGGATGCAAACCAATTAGGTGCATTCCACAGATGAGGCTTGAAAGTTTAATTTTTGCTCAAAAATTTATGCTCTTCTGCAAAAGGAAGTTGCAAAGTAAATGTCAAATTGGGCTATGTGAAGATCCCTCGAAGGTGAGTAAAATGGACATCTATCAGCTTCAATGCAAAAAAAAAAAACTATTTAAAATAGTTCATTTGTGTAGTTGATTCAAAGCAAAGCTGTAAATGTCTCTCAATAAGATAAATAGATTGATAAGGAGAAATTTGTAAATCATCAATATTCATAACTTATGAATAGAATTAGGTAAGCAAACAGTGATTCAATTCATCTTGTTAGAAAAATGTCTGACACTTGTACAGTGTTGACAAATGTACAGTCTTGAGGATAAGGACTTATATTGTTGAGCAGTATAGCACTTAGAAAGTGCAGTTAGTAAGAAAATTCCAAATAAAAGCAAGCATTGTTCCAAGCAATCTGTAACTCTGTGAAGCTTTCAGAATTCAATTTTTCCAAGTTCAATGATAAGCTTTTTTCCAAATCAAAAGAAAATAGACATCAGTTGTTCTCTATGGACGAATTTAGTATGAAATACATTCTCCAGGCAAACAAATGAATTGATACAAAAGCTGCATAAAGGTTGTTCTTTTCAAGATACCATACTAATCATCAGTTCACAAACACTCTACTGTATTAAATAATTAGATGGTAAGTGCAATAAGTTATTATTAGGAACACTGCTGTCTTTCTAAAGTTTAATAAAAATATATAATACAGTATGCTAGTGTTCCAATCAAATGTTGTTAAAAATTGAAAGAACGTGACTTGTGAAAAATGGTGTAGCGCTTTTATAATGTATTCCATCAGGACTGCAGGCAGTATTTTTTGAGTTGTTTAATGCAAACAATAGTTATCTAAAGAAAACAAAGTGTATTATATGCTTCTCTGTTGGAAAAAGTGAATGAAGTGAAGTCCTCAGTTTATTTGATGGTTTGAAAAATTTTTTGTTAAACTAGAGGAACTAGAGTTCTGAGCAAAAGCTTTCCCAAGTGCTTCAAACTTGATCACAGATATTACCGATTTCAGTAATATTCTCCTTCAAAATTCAATGAAGGAATTCTTTTTATTTATCTCAAACAGTTTTTGAAGATAACATGAGAAAATATAAAACAATTCCAGGAATTTTTCTGGGCATTTTCTCAGATCTGTCTTTTTAAAGGCAACAAGATTTACTTCTGTGCTTTCAGTGCTGTAGTACAATTAGAACACCGCCATGGTTTAGAGTGTAATAGAATCATGAAGACATCTATGGAATACTGTCACAATTACTAGATATGTTCACATCATTTACATTTTGATTAATATTGTTAATATCATTAGAAAAGTCAAAGGCTGTTGGTGAAGTTTGGCCAATCTGTGAGATCAAATTTTCTAAGCGGGGAGAGAAGTAAACACTGAAGATCGAGGAAGTTCACGAAGAATGATCAGAAAATGATCACTGCCTTCAGGTTGTTAATAACTTCCAAGTGCCAACTAAGTGCCAAATCAATCACTGAAAAGGAAATTGGCATGGATGTAGTGTGAGTGGAAGATGCTGTATTAAAGATGCACAGATGGTGATGGAGTAGTAATCCTTCAATCATGACACCTCTGTTGTTAGTTGATAAATAGCCCCAAATAGGAGAGTGAACATTAATAGTTCCTATTTGGGGCTATTACAAAAGGAGTAAAGTGCTAAGTATTACAAAAGGAGGCAGGAACTGGATAATAAGGTGTTTCAAATCTGTATATGAAAATGGAGCAGAGGGAAGAAGGTATAGGCTACAGATGGAATTAATCATCCTGTAGCTATGAGAGCAGCAACAGCTTCCAAAGGAGCATCATGTCGGATGAGGAAACAAACTCCTCCTCCTCCTCCTCTATAAACATCAGCATAGAATATCCTTGAAGATTAGTGTGAGTCAATTACCACTCGTCTCGTAAGGAATGTCTCATACAGCCTCACATAGATTAGTACGTAGATATCAATAAGCGCCCGAATATCATTGAGGCTGGCTCTAAGACCGCTACAGTTTCAAAAGATGTAATCCATTGTTAAATTTAAAATTTAAAAACTCAGAAGTCAGTGTGGAGGTGGTGGTGTTGGCCAAATGTAGAAGGAATTGGAGAGTTATCCTCCGTATCATCTTCATAAAACTGTCTTGGCTATGAGAAGGTGAATGTGAATGAGAACAAATAAAAAGCTTTCATTGAGGTACTGAATGTTTTTTCTAAGAAAAATTTAGTCCAGCTGCACTACCAGCTAGACCTGCAGAGCAAGTTGTTACATCACACACTACTTCACAATGAACTTGTATCGTACTGGCAAAGGCAATACAAGTTCATTGTAACGTAACAATTTATGTTTGGTTGTTTGCGGTCACATCGGACACGCACAAATCCGGCTCTCCAATTCATCCCACATATGTTCAATAGGGTTGAGGTCTGGACTCTGGGCAGGCCACTGAAGTTCCTGAACATTATTCTCCGGAAACCAGGCGCTGACAACATGGGCCTTATGGCAAGGTGCATTGTCGTGCTGGAACACAAATGGCCCTTCACTGAACTGCAACCACAACTTATGAAGCATGGAATTGTCTAGAACATCCAGATACTGTGTGGATGCCATGTCCCCCTCGATCACAACCAATGGACCACATCCAAACCAGGAGAAACACGACCACACCATCACACTATCACCGCCAAACTTCACTATTGGGATGACACACTCAGGTAGTAGCCGCTCCCCTGGCAAACGCTACACCCCAGGTGCACCCATCCAATTGGTAGTGTGTGTCGCTCCACATAATGCTCTTCCAGCGGTCCATCGACCAATACCATCACTCTTTACACCAGGCCACACATAGCTGGGCGTTTACAGGGGTGGTGTTAGGTTTGTGGGCAGCAGCCCGACCGGTGTACCCTAAGGCACAGAGCTCCTGACGAATCGTCATGGTACTGAGTTGTTCCCATTGCCTGCTGGAAGTCCTGCCACCGTTGTTCCGCTGGAACAGCCCTGTTCTGCCATATACCAACCACTTCAGGGGCCCTCCGATCTCTATCGGTCAGCATGTGGGTTCGGTCACCTCCATGACGTCGTGTTTCCACTCCTTCACGTTTCTACTTCTTGATAATAGCACTGACGGTCGACTTTGGCATTGTTCAGTGTCGCTCCTTTGCTCGCACACTCTAGCCACTAATGCGACAGCCTCCAAGTTGAAAATCGCTCAGCTGCTTTGATAGTGGCATTTTATCTCAGTACATGGTTAGACACCAAATGATTCCAACTACACATGATCGTGTTATTTTTATAACGAATATATTCAAATTATTGCCTGAATTTGCATGGGTTGTTCCACTTTCAATTGAGCAGTCAGTGTACTTCTAATGTTGGAAAGTTTGAAGAATCCATACTAGGGGAAAAAACATTCAGAAATTGTGTTCTGATCTACCACTGAGACCAATAATGGGATATCATGACATAATGTACAGGCAGTCACAATGAAAGGATACTGGATTGGAAAGGGTAATATTTTTCATATTCCACTGGAAAAATAGTTTTATACTTTATGCTCCCTATCTACCGTGGAAACAAACAAAGGAATTCAATTTGATAAAAATAATAAGCATGAGATAATAACATATAATTTGTTTATTAGAAAACCTAAATTGCTTTTAATAGTTATAAATGTTATTACTCTTTAAGTAGGGAGTATTTATTATTTTTTCAATATAAATCAAGTTTTCACTAATAAAAGGAGTGTGAGATTGTCATAAAATTGTGTGTCAAGAAGATGCAAGAGATTGCAAATACTCTTATGTATATCCTAAAATGAAATTTCAAATATTTTAAAAGCATTAAGGGAAGAATAATTGAATACTTACCCCAAAGACCAAAGAGCTTTCTCTGTTATTCCAAGAAGGGCAGTTGCTATTGCCATTAAAAATATCCCTATTCCAAAATAGACATGAATTGGAAGATACGAAGCTCGTAGAGTGGATTTAATCCCAGGATAAAAGAAGGAAACAAATCCTACAACAAACTGAAAAAAAAAATACAAATTTTAAATTAACTAAAATAAATTGGTTGATTTATTAAATGTTTTTATAATCAATCCTCATACATTCTTGTCCTACGAGAGTTATAAAAGCTAATAGGCTATTAAAAAGAATTTTTTTTAACATTTCTCATTCTACAATTGTGAAAAGGAGTGAAGTTAAAGTGTACTATAAAAATTCTTGAAATTGTCATGAACACTAAAAATTTTAACAATGATCTTTCAATCATTTACATCACTGATTCTCAAAGTGCTGCTCCCAAACTTACTGCATATGACCAATGTGCTTCCACTTTAATGTATATATAAATCTCAATAAATGAGCTCTAGTGCTCAGATAGGTTCGTCCTACTATAACTGTCGTACTGTTTGTCAGTCAGCTAAGAGCAGTTAGCACCATACTGGAACATATGGAATCACAGCATCAATATCATATAAATTTTAATAAAGAATACTACAACAATTGTTGATGATGCTGTAGACAGAGAGTTTAGACACTGAAAAATAATGAGTTTCTGCAAGAAATCAGTTATCATATTCCCAATGTGTGATACAAAAGTTCTCATTGCAGTTACTTCTATGATGTGATAGATTCTGTTTTCCCAAGAATCCCAAGATTCTGTTTTTTTAGCAAAGTTAATAAGTATCTTAAGAAATAATTGCCATTATACAGTACAGCCCAAAACAAATGACACTGAACAATTTGACCACATGAAAGGTGGCACTGTGAGATGAACACGTAGAAGATTGTTGTATTCGGAACAGGAATGATTGTGGATGTGAGATTTAATCAGTGTTGCTGTGAAAATTTTATTAACTACCGAAGAGAAAGTGTTTATTGTGGAGCACTATTTTCGATCATACAGAACAGGCCATCGCAATGGACCTAGCCTGCAACATGTTGCTATATTTCGGGAGCATTTTAACTGTCTAGCACTCTTGAACAAGGTTATGCTATCCGTCATCGATAAATTCCATCGAACTGGAAGTGTACTCATGCAGCGGAAAGGTTGCACCGGTCGTCCCGTAACAGTAACAACAAATGAAAATCACTGTTAGGGGAATGGAACAACCGCTCTTCCGGGACATGGTGGACAATCTACACAACCGCTACAAGTACTGCTTCAAGCGCCAAGGAGATAATCACATTGAATATGTATTTTTCAACAACCACAGTTGATTATTCTTTCGGTTGCAGCGTTTTCTGTTCAAAACGGTTTAGTGTCGTTTGTTTTGGGCCATACTGTAAAAGAATTAGAATTTTACGTAACCTGTAATGTATACCAATTTCCATCATCCACCAGATGATAAGCTCATTATGCATTTTATAATATGAACATTGAAAATATTCTACATACAACAGACCAGGTAATCCGTTACATTACTTGTATTAAATAAACAAGCTAGATAATTTGGTGTATTGTATACATTTTTAATGTACATGTTGTAAAATATGTTATAAAGCCCAATGGAATTTTAATTAAGCTTTAAAATTATGCATAGATTTTCTGATGACTGGTAAAAAATACTACTACAAAGTTTTACATATACAGTATACTCTTGATATCTCAAATTTCGATATCTCAAAAACCTTGATATGTCGAAAAATTATTTTTCCCCTTGATATTACATATTCATCTAATGTTAATTTTAATTCTTACGTCAAAACTCTTCGACATAAGAATTAAAATTAACGAGTTTTCACTCAAAACCTTATTATGTCGAATATTTTTAGAAGTAAAAAATGATTTTTTCCGGAAAAATCGCCGTTCAGTTGTGTTGAAGCAAATAGTTATTTTTTAAGAAATCCTATCAATGTAAGTTCATTGTATTTTACTAATTCTTTTCAATTTAATGTAATTGTTTTTGTCTACTTTTAAAAATTAAAATTATCATTGCTGTGTTTAGATTTATTGTTAACTATTATTTATATATATATACTTATTCTCATCTATAGAGACTCTAATTTTTAGAATATTATCCCGTATCTTGTCTTTTTACATGAATTTTTATGTTTTGGTTATGACCTTGTTATCTCGAATTTTTTTTAGCTTCCCTTCGATCTTGAGATATCGAGAGTATACTGTATATGTACTACGACACAGTGGGGTTAAGTGATAATTAACAGAGATTAACAGTAAATAGGGAAATGGATAATAAAAGTTCTACTATATATTAAATAATATTACCTGACAGCAAAACAGAATGACTGTTATCAATCCAAGCCAACTGTGTAGGGAATATAGGTTTGGAACCGGTGTTGTAACTAAATTGTGGGAATCAAATACTGCTTTCAGTGCTACTACAGTGAAAATAAATGCCAAAAGCTGCAGGACGACATGGGCAATCTTCAGTTTCTTCTTTTGTTCGTTACGGAAAACTCGATAAATCATAATAGCTATGAAAAAAGAGAATTAATAATGAATTAATGAAATAATGAAAATATAAATTAGCAGCTTATATTACTTAATAGAATTAATTAACCAGATCTTATAAAGTTTGTTTATCATTCCATGATAACCATGAAGATTTTTTTTTAATGTTAAAATGTATGACAGAATCTCAAACAAAGGAATGAAGCTGTCATACATTTTTTTTTCTAATTTACATTATACCATATTTCAATCTCAAACAAAGGAATGAAGGAAATATGGTATAATGTGAATTAGAAAAAAACAAAAAGGTTTTTTTTTCCTGTTGAGCATGTTACTAACTTTCTTCTATCTGGAAATTATGTCTCCGTGCTTTTCCTCACAAAATCAGGCCTTACACTAAAAATATGCTTTTATTTATTTATTACATCTCATCTTTCATCTTTAATTATTTAGTTAAGGAATTGTTAACAACATCTATTTCCTTACTAACTCCATTCGTTTGCAAATCTTGACATTTGTCTTATAATTACAACCACAATACTTTATCAATAAATATTCTTTTTAATTTTTTATATAAAATTAAAATCTTATCATTTACAGTAATAAGATAATCAATAACTGTTTTTTAAATGCAACACTTAACATTTAAACTATACATAAAAATTATATCACAACTCTTTGGAAATCATTCAGTAATTTTCTTTTTAAATGTCATATTTAATAATGGAAGTCGTTATTTAATAAACAAATAATTTTTAAATATGTATTAAATATGTACATTTATTATTTTAAATGTAAAATTTTGTGCATCCTAATTTGACAATATTGTTTTTATTTAGGTATGTAATAAGATATTATATAAAAAATGCTATCTTACAGAGAATCGTAAAATTCAAACTAATACCTTCGGAGTAAAAAAAGATGAGGCCCATTACTATAAAAAGAGGATGATAATTGAACTCCTTCTTTGGATCACTCTGCCACGAAAATCCATCATGATAGTAACCCATCCAGACACCTACAAGAATAACTGCCTGAACACCCAGCACTTGAGATACAGCAAACACTACGGTAAACCATCGGTAACTTTGATCTTCTCCTCCATCAACAGAGTAAGCTTGCTTATCCATTTTAATACAATTTAGAAACCTGAAAAATTAAAATAAAAAAGTCTTATTATAAAATAAATTAATTGCTTTAATTCATTATGTGTAGAAACAGTTAAACACAATTTACCATTATTTAAGTAATAAAATTTCACTTTAATAAATGTTCAAGAAAATTCTCATAGTTTATAAAATCAGTTGTTTACATGATTACCATAGTTGCTACCAATTCAGTTTCAAAATCTTTTCCCTCAAACAAATTAAATGATGTTATAAATGTTATTTTAACATCCAAGCTATTTATGATATATGGATATAAAAAAAAGGGGGGGGGAATGATTATATAAGAATGCTGAAGTCCTCCAATTTATTTCTTTGAAATATTATTTATAAATTACTTTATCCATTCACAAGAATCCAACAATTTGATTATTCCTTATGTAATGACCCAATATTTACAAGATGTTTATACAATAACCCCATCTCAAACATAGAGGAAATTGAAATATTACATTATCTTTGTGTAGTGAGAGGTGTAGAGGGAATTCAACAAGTCAAGTACCTAGTACAATAAACTGCATACAACTGCATACAATGTATAATAAACTGACTCTTCCCCGCAAGGAGGGAGGCCGAGGACTCATCAATCTCATCACCCTACATGAAAACAACTACACAAACTTAGGGAACACTTCCACCAAAGAGCACAACACTCCTCACTCCACTCAGCTATTGTCAAGCCTGACACACCTCACACCCCTGGATCTCGCAAACCCTTCTCTAACACTCACCACCCCCCACATCCATACACAGCAGCTGCGTGAATTATTGGCTTGTAAGAAACTCCACGGCAGACATTGCCACGAACTCAGCCAGCCTCATGTTGATCTGGAAGCGTCGAACAGATGGCTGACGAGTGGCGAGCTGTTTGGGGAGACCGAAGGGTTCATGATCACGATACAGGACCAAGTCATCCCCACACGCAACTACAAGAAACACATTCTACACGATGCAAACACACATGACGACAGATGTAGGAAATGCCACACTACGCATGAGACGATCGACCACATAATATCAGGCTGTCCCCTTCTCTCTCAAACAGACTATCTCCACCGACACAATCAGGTAGCATCAATCGTTCATCAACAGCTAGCACACAAACATGCACTTATTAAGAATACGGTCTCATACTACAAGTACACACCACAAAGTGTATTAGACCTACCCTCACATAAGCTGTACTGGGACCGCCCCATTCACACAGACGAAACTATAGATCACAACAGACCTTACATAACACTTCATGATAAGGTCAACATACAGACCTATCTCAATGATATTGCAGTGCCTGTCAGCAAGAACAAGCAGAAAACTCACACAGACAAGATCAGTAAATACACTGATCTAACACACGAGCTCCAGAAGCAGTGGAAGCAGGACCGAGTATGTGTTGTACCCATCCTGTCTGCCACTGGTCTGGTGCCTCACACATTGCACCACAGCTTCAGCACACTAGGACTTCATAAAAATACTTATGCACAACTCCAGAAGGCTGTGGTACTCAACACAACACGCATAGTTAGGAAATTTATGGACACAACCACACATCCCTAACTATTCTTCCACACTTTTTTTTTTTTTTTTTTACACTTGGCAATATGTGCTTTGGTCCTTGACCCACCATATTGTCTTGCTGGGGAAACCCATGGTTTGAATCTTTTATGATATTATTATTATTATAATCAGTAAATACACCGATCTAGCACACGAGCTGCAGAAGCAGTGGAGGCAGGACTGAGTATGTGTTGTACCCATCGTTCTGTCCGCCACTGGTCTGGTGCCTCACACATTCCCCACAGCCTCCGCACACTAGGACTTCCCAAAAACAGTACGCACAACTACAGAAGGCTGCGGTACTCAACACAACACGCATAGTTAGGAAATTGGCTATCTAATCCATGGAAGAGGGAGAAACCTACAACCTACCTGGGCTTCTAGCAAGCGTGCGTCATTAACAACACAAAATCAGAAACGCACTCAAGAACATAAACATGCTCATGTTGAGAACATCCTCAAAACACAACTCGATGCCAAAAATAAAATTAAAACCATTAATATTTTTGCCGTCCCCACACTAGCATATATTCGTTTGGCATAATCCCTTGGACAAACACCGAACTCAAAACACAACAACGTACAACATGCACTACACTCACCACCCCAAGTCTGCAACAGAAAGGATGAATCACTCCAGCAAGGAGGGAGGATGAAGACTCATCAACCTCCACGAAAAACAAATACACATACTTAAGGAAGACTTCCACCAGAGAGCACAACACTTCTCACTCCACTTAGCCATTATCAAGGCTGACTCACACCTCACCCCCCTGGACCTCGCAAACACTTGACTAATCCTTGACTCATTATTAGCAAGGAGAATGTGTCATTATTAGTGAATTATGAAAGCACTCACTTTTTTAGTACTGGCCACTTTTTAATAACCGACAGATCAATTGAAATGGCAGATATGCAAAATAATTTCCTTCTCCATTAGATCGTTGAAATAAAAAGAGTGGATAAGCTATCTGATGGACTTAAACAAAAGCTAAGGCAGGGTTCCACCATGTTGTCAGTCAATTTAGTTCCACCATTTTTTATTTTTGTTCTTTCTGAAACAAGCAACATTTATGACAATGTGATTTGGACACTTCTCCTTTTACCACTATTTGATCAGATAGTTAAAATCATCTTATAGTCCCAAGTCAATCAGAAGATGATTTTAGAATAATAAATCGAAATGTCTCCAAATGATGTGAATAGAATTTTAATCAATATGAAATCAAGTAAATCAGTTGGACTGGACAAAATACCTATAGAGGAAATCAAAGAACACATCGAGTCGTATACAGAAATCATCTGCGAAATCTCAAAACAAATCATAAAAACATGTAAGTTCCCAGAAAAATGGAAATGGGCAAAAATCATCCCCATTTACAAAAGTGGGAAAAAAACTTCGATAATCAACTACCGTCCTATATCAATCTTACCTAACATCTCCAAAATCTTCGAATCACATATAACAAACACCATATACAATTTCATA
>JAFIDM010004315.1:36430197-36464178 GCA_023159025.1 Thereuonema tuberculata | reverse complement strand
CGCAATCATCAGCCAAGAGCAGTCACCAGTAAGCCAAGAAGGTCTCCATACAGAGGCTAATATGAATGATCATCGGAAGTGCAATAGTGCCTCAAAAGAAAAATCCGGCTGATGAATCCTTGCAGGCCAAAGAGCGTGAAACAGCTGTTCCAGGATGTCACTTGTTGAACAATTTAGTCTCATCCATTGTTGTTTATTACAAATTCAAATGCGCAGTTTGAATTTTTATGCTTTAAAAACTTCATTGAGACCGTCGATCTGCTGGCACATGAATAATCTCAATTTTTCATTAGTGAGCTTTTTTACTTGTTCATTTTTCCTTTGAGGCACCACTCCGCTTCCGAGGATCATCCTTCTTTTTCTCGACCGAAATGCTATGTTCTGAAGGTGGCATTTTGTAAGGCTTAAACAATGGTTATATTTAATTTTGTCTATGACTTGTACCTTTGCCTCTTCCTTTCCCCTTTATAAATTTTCTCAATCTCCGATCTCGATATTAATTTTGTTTATAAAATTTTGTTTATAAAAATTGTGAATATTTTGGGCCCGCTTTGCTTTTGACACTTTCTAAAAGCAATAAGTATACTTTACAATCATATTACGCCTGCTATTACATCACAACTTTAATGGAATGCTACTTGCACTTCAGCACAGAAAAAGTACCAAAGAAATACCAAAGCAAGTGTGGATTTTTTTCCCGTCAAAATTCACGTCTTGTTACATTCCCGTCAAAAAACTCGCGGCATTGCTCAACGAATCCAGTGAAAGACCCAGAAATACGAAATCCACAGAAGAACTCTGGCACTTTGGTAAAACGATATTCTATTGTAAGCCAGATCTCCTCAAGCCGGCAGCCTAGCGCCTAAACCACAGAGCTATCAGATACACCCTACTTCTACACATCAATTCAAGAATTTGGGACGCAATTCAGTATGAACAGTTGCTCCTCTCTTCAACCCATTACAATTTTTGAAGACAATACTTTTCATTTATGAAATATTCCTGATAAAAAAAACACATAGAAAACCACTTAGTCGTGACGACAGCCAACTTACTTCACTCCTAGAGTTTCCTACCCTTCCTTTACGATTCCCATCTTCCAGATTTCTGTGGATTAATAGATGACAACAATAACATTAAATTTTACCTTCCTCTCTTAAATTAACTCATCAATGATGATTAAAAGTCATTGTTACATTGATCTACCAAAAGAAATCAAAAAAAGATCCATTCCATTTTTTTTTTTCTGAAATGTGCCAAAGTGTTCGTAAGTGACTATAAATTGTTAAAAGGATTTAATTATGACAAATGGTAATTTTTTTTAGTAATTTTTTTACACTTATTATTAAAATTTTACTTCATTCCACTCGCAAATTAACAAGCTTTTTGAGAAGAACTCTAATGTTTTTAGTGATTCAGCTGATCGCCATAAGTAAATAAATGAATTTATTATTGAAAAAAGCCTGTGATGGCAGAGAATATGAGAAAAGTAGGAACTGAATTTTAAAACGTGGTTAATAGTTTAAAGAGGTCACTTAAAAAATGTACGATGTTATCAGAAGTATATAAGAGGATTGAAAGAGTATTACTATCGAGGAGTGTAAGGGCTCTCCGTTGTTGATGACGTGGTTGTGGCAGGGCATGTCAAAGACGCATCGGAAATTGGGTCCTTCAAATTCCTTTTTATTGATGAAGTTAATTTCAACTCACTTATTAGCAGATTAGTTCAAACTTTGTTTTAATCAATGTCCAAAAGGATTTGGTTAAATAAAAAATTCGTATTTACAAAGAGTCTCAGCTAGTGTGACAAAAAATGAGAATTGTGATTCAAGTGTTTTAAGAGTTTAAACCCTAAAAGGCACACGAATAAAGTTTTACTTTTGGGTTGTAGGCTAAACAAAATTAGAAAAAAAACAAGGAACTTGAATCATTTAGTGCGCGTATAAACATCCTGAATCAACAGAATACGGTAAATACTTTGTATTAGGTAGAGAAGTAAGTATAATTTATAGTAAGTAAGTAAAATTTATTTAATTTCTTCGGGGTTATACCCTTTACAAGTTATAATATGGATTCCAAATCTTAATTATATTTGTTATTTCAGCCATTAAAATCATCATTAGTAAATTAATTATATTACAAGTTAGGTTTAAATTTGTTTTTACATAAAACCTCCCCATCTTAATAACCAATTAAAATATAATAATAATAACAACAATATTAGAGAGAAAAAAAAATACACAAAAATACAAATATATCATTCATGTACAAAAAAACTCTCTATATGAACCACTCACATATATGATTTCATTAATTAAATAAAGGAGTATCCGACATAAATAATAATAGTTTTTCAAAAATATCAATGAAAAGTCAAAAACTAAACCCATACGCTTACAATTAAGTCAATTACAATTATTTCTATAATAGTTCCATATTTTTTCCTTTTTCAATAAATGTTATTATAAATTTACATAATTTTTTATTTACATACTGAGCAGACAATATATTATGCCACCAACCTCTTCTATCTTTTACATTCTCAATTTCCAACATTTCTCTCTCCTCAGTCAATTTCTCACAGTCAAAAATTACATGTTCCCACCCTTCTATTACTTTACAACCCAACCTATCACATTTATCTTCTATTTTTTTCCAGTATTAACTATTTCTCCATATGCAACCTATTCTTAATTTAATATATACTTCTTTTATATACCTATTTTTAACTTTTGTGCAGATGTAGTAGGAACCATTTATTTGTCAATTTAAAATTTGTAATATTCATTATATGTCGAATTTTGAATTTTATTATACATTTTTTGCAATGTTATTTCTCCGATTCTCATTATAACTTTTTCCTTACTGGATGCCCAGTAATCGACCTCTAACGCTCTATCCCATTCCACAACCCAACCAGCCTCAATAAATACTTCATTAATCTTTTTTGTCCAACTATCAAATTTTCCAATTTTTGCCTTCTCAACCATATCCTCCCAACACACTCTCGGCAGCCTTGCTATATTTAAATTTATTATTCTTTCCAAATATTTGAATGCCCTCCTCAACAACTCCAAACGAAGAGGAATCAGGCCTAATTCCGCGTTAATAATGTATCCCGGGACATCTCTATCCATCGTCCAAATAACTTTCATAAACAAATTTTGCATGGATTCAAATTCTTCTCTAATTAACCATCCATTCATGTCCATTCCATAACCTACTATACTTTTTATCATAGTTTTAAATAAAAATCTAATTTTACTCCAATCCTCTAATTTTGATCTTTTTATTAATTTAATTACTTCCCAAGCCGCTGCCACACCTTTCTCTTTTCTATATTTCACGTTTTCATTTATACTGTTTTGTGATGTAAAAATATAAAGTATTGATAACTATTTATAACTAAAATTTCTTCATTATCCCAGTGCCACTTTTCATTTTTTGCTCTTTTTCCTCCTCTCCTAAAAATAATAATTTTTGTTTTCTTTAAGTTTATTGTTAGTTTATTAACTTTTGTGAAATCCTTAAGTATCTTAATCATCTTATCTAATTCTGCTTTTGATTCCGCCATTAGCACCAAATCGTCCGCATACAATAAGCTATAAATTTTTTCTTTTCCTATCGTAGTTCCCCCCCATCCTTCTTCTCTTAATTTCAGTTCTAAATTATTAATCAAAATTATAAATAAAACGGGACTTAGGCCACACCCCTGTCTTACACCTTTATTAAATTTAATTTTTTCGGTTCCTCTTCCAATTGTAACTATGGTTTCTTCATAAATATTCCTAATTATTCTCAAAACTTTACCCTTTATTCCTATTTCTTCTAAGCATTTTAATAATATCGTCCTATCTATGGAGTCAAATGCCGTTTTAAAGTCTACAAATAATGCATACAATTTCTTTCTTTTTTCCATTAACCTTGAGTTTATACAGGTATTTAAAACGAACATATTGTCTATTGTCGAATAACCTTTCCTGAATCCTGCTTGATTTTCTACAATCAAAGTTTTTTCTTCTAACCATTTTTCTATTCTACCTCTTAAAATTTCTCCAAATATCTTAAAATACATATTTAATAATGTAATTCCTCTATAGTTAGTTGGGTCGCATTTATTTCCCGATTTATAAATAGGGATAATTTTTCCAGTTCTCCAATTATCCGGGATTTTTTCGGCCTTCCAAATCCAGTTCATCCAGCTCAAAAATACTTTAATCCCTTCTGTAGGCATATTCTTAATATAATCATTTTTTATCCCATCGGGGCTCGCAGCTTTATTCTTTTTTAAACGTTTCAAAACTGACATTAATTCTGTCAAATTGACTTCTTCATTAAATAGTTCTATTTCCTCTTCTAACTTCACTAACCTATTTTCAATTTCTTTTTCCTTTCCTTTTTCAATTTTATTATTTTTCTCAGTCTTCGAAACTCTAACCCCCTCCAATAATGTGATAAAATGATCCTCCAATACCTCATCATCTATTTCTTTTTTATAATCACAATTTCTTACTTTATCTCTGTATTTCTTAATCATGTCCCAAAATTCCTTACCCGTATTAATCCTATCAAAATTTTCCTTTATGTTTTCCACCCATAATTTTTTTTTCTCTTTGCACATTTTTTAAAATTGTTTTTTCAATGCTATATATTTTTTTCTTTCCTCTATTGTATTTTCACTCTTAAAAATTTTTAACTGTTCTTTTACCTTTTTTTTTAAATCTTTAAGCTCTTTATCACGCCATCCCTTTTCTTCATTAAGTAGAGAAGTCTTTAAATACAATTGCCTATCTTTCTATTTTGGACCTGGAAAAAGGTAACTTAAAATTAGAGATTTGTGGTCAGCACAGTCTAGGATAAATATAATTGAGAAGGTTATTTTCATAATGCAAGTTGTCCATCAAGTACGTATTTTAAATAGTAGGTGGCGCCATGTGCAGGATCAAATTGCGCACCAAACATGTATTTGATAACTGTTAAAACTCACCACGACCTAGCGAAGAAGAATCATAAAGATGGAGTGATTTTTTTTAAACTGCAACATGTCCAGTATGTGTTAAAACAAAGGGCAATATGTCTATCAAGTTACTGTTCAATGAGAATTCGACTGTTTGCTGATGGCTATGGTCGGCAAAATAAAAACAGCCGTGTTTGCACATGATGATGTATTACTTGGAATTCAGAACTCGAAATTCAGTAAATACAGTTCTTTATGTTTTCCTGTAAGAGGTCTCTCCTTGTCACAAACCGACCGAGTATTTGGCAGTTTAGAAAAAAAAAAGATTTAGAAGTATAATACTAATGATTGCCAAGATTACATTAATATTTATCATTAGTTTGGAATAGTCTACAAACTGAGCGAACATTACGAACTGCTGGATTTCAAAGCAGCTGCTGAAGAAACACAAAAAGCTGGTCGGCATTTGTTAAATGAAGAGAATACCATAATAACCAAAACCAGCTTGGCTAAAGGCACAGTCATTAAGGTTGGAGGTGAAAGACTGTACAAATCGAATCATAATGTAGGAAAGGAAAAATCCCTTAATTCAACCTTAATGAAACAACAACTGAAAGGCCAGTATAAAGGGGAAAGGAAGAGGCAAAGGTACAAGTCATAGGCAAAGTCAAGTATAACCATTGTTTAAGTCACAAAAATGTCACCTTCAGTATTTAACATTTCGGTCGAGAACAAGAAGGATTATCATCGGGAGCGCAGCGGTGCCTCAAAAGAAAAATGAACAAGAAGAAAACTCACTTATGAAAAATTAGTGAGAAAATTCATGTGCCAGCCGTTCGCCGGCCTTGAACTGCGCATTTGAATTATTAATATACAGCAACGGGTAAGACCAAATTGTTTACCAAGTGACATCCTGGAACAGCTGTTTCGCACTCTTTGGCATACCAGGATTCATTAGTCAGGATTTTTCCTTTGTTGATCGCGTCGGATGATCATTCATATTAGCCTCAGTACGGAGACCTTGTTGTTTTACTGGTGACTGCTCCTGGCTGATAATCGCAGAAGAGCGTGAAACAGCTGTTCCAGGATTTTTTTTTCCATTTCATAAGTAATTTAAAATTTAGTAAACCGCTGAGTTACGGAAGGTCTTACGGCTTAGTGAAGTCGCAGACTGGTGCTGAGATATCCCGAGTTCAAATCCGCTAATTTTTTTAAAAAAAATTAATATCGAAATCATTTTAGGCTATTTTCTTATTAAATGTTGTTTCTAATGTGTTTCAATCTAACCACTGTTATTATTAGAAATAAAAACTGAAAACCAGCACTGTGAATGTCCTACACTTAAGCTTGTAGCTATCCTGATATGAAATTTTTGGGAATACTTCAGAAACAAGTATAGATATCGAAAATATGTACATGACAAGGACAGTCTGCGACAACGATACAAATCTAATGGCGTAGCAACCATAATTGTAGGTGCTACAGTCTTGGCTTTAGGTCCGGCCGAGTAACAAGAAGAACACGAACAAGATCGTGGCAAAATTTCTAAAGACCAAATTTTTGTTTTGGCTAGTCCGAATTTAATTATTTTTGATACAGTTGTAGATTATGATGATGTGATGCCGGTACGCACCGAAGTGCGAGCTTCGTATCCGAAGCATCCGTGTTCCAGGGAGCGGTAGTGTTCCCAAGATGGCGAACCCCTAGCAGACTCCCGAGAATTTCAAGGGAAAGATACTGGGGTGGTTTCCCGTGGCCTTCCCCAGGACGCCATTAAGGAATGACGTCAGACCGAAGAGAAAGTGAAGAAGAGGCTGGACAACGCAGGAAAGGAAATTGAAACAACCATGCCACTGCCGGGATTCGAACCCAGGTACTGGCGCACTGGCCGCCACGGCAGACCGCCGCCGAGACCGCACGGCCATGCCAGCACGGCGTAGATTATGATGTTTTGATAATATCAGGCCAGGGATATCAGTTTTCAAAATTTCATAATTTAACATTATGGGAATATCTCGGAAACTACTTGAGATATCAAAAAAATGTACATGACGAGAGCACTCGGCGACAATAAGAGGGATCTAACGATGTATCAACCATAATTCTAGATGCTACAGTTTTGGCTCTGTGCGGTCGACTATAAAGGGTAACAAGAACAACAAGATGTGAACTGTGGTAAAATTTGTAAGATCCAGATTTTCGTTTTGACTTGTCCGATTTTAATTATTTTTGATACACGTGGAGATTATGTTTCGAACTAGTTTGCAAAATTTCACTCAAAAATATGCAATAAGGCCGAGATATCAGCTGCCAAAACTTAACAATTCAAGTGGCAAAAAGACACTTGAATCTTAATAGAGGTATCCAAAGAATTGGCAAGATCCGTATAAAATATTTGATTACTAAAATTACTTATGTAATTTGCTTCGCATAAAAAACATTACAAAATGTCAGAACGTTTCAGCCTGCTGGCAGGTTTTTCTCAACTACAGGCTCTTCTCAAGCCTACCAGCAGGCTGAAACATTCTGACATTTTGTAATGTTTTATATGCGACGCAAATACATAAGTAATTTTAGTAATCATATATTTTATACGGATCTTGCCAATTCTTTGGATTTTTAATCTATTTTATCCTTTTATTTGCATAATAGATACATATATAAAGATTGCAACTATAGCAATGAGGTTCTTCAACGGCCAATTCATGGTGTCTGTCCAGTGATATTTAGCAAAGGATGTGGTGCAATATCAGATCTTGACTGTTAGACTAATGATTGTAAAGTATTAAAAATACAATCGAAATGTAGATATTTTTTTAGTTACGTTCATAAACCTAAGAATTTAAAATGCATAATTGGGTAGCTAGTTTTTCATGGATCGAGTGACTTACAGACATTCGTTTTAATATTCACATTCTTTTTAGTTTGTTTGTTTTTTTTTATTTGAAACAATTGAACTTATTTCAAAGTTTCATTTAAAATTATGTGTCATCAATTTTGCCTCTTTTTCAACACCATTCAACGTATACAGTATAGCATGTAATGTAGTATAAGCCTTTAAAACAGAGTATAATCATTTATTTTATTTACTATTTCTACGATAGATAATATATGATAGTAAGTAAATGAGAGTGAATTGAGAATTTCGACTCATCTTTGACTTGTCACCATATTTTCGAAAATTTGTCTGTTTAACTTTCCATTTAGAACTTCGAATGATTAAGGGAAGATTAAGTAGTTAGGAGAATAAAGAATTCCTTAACAATACATGTTTGATCTCGAAGATTTGATGTTATTTGCAAAAAGAGTAAAAATAATTCTTTATTTTCTTTACATATATCTCAGATTTTTCATGTGTAGTACTAAGAAAGTGGATGATAAAAAATGGAAGTGGAAATTACTGTGTAACAAATATAATTCACACCGAATAAAACATTGTTTTGATGATTTAATTTTTCAATCGAACATTACAACGCTAGATTAGTAGAAATCTCTTTGCTCACTGATATATTCTTTCATAATTATGACAGAACCTGTCATCTTTTACACGGTATAACAGAGATAAATTATGTAGATTTGTTCTACTTGCAGACTAAGCAAACCATAATGCTTAGTCAAAATTTAGATCATTCTGTATTTTGTCATCTGATTTGCAACAGTTTTCAGTTTTTGCACAAGTTGTTCCCTGCGGGTCTAAAACCCTCACCTTAATGTTTGTTTTCTTACACAACATCGGAATTTTCTGTTCTCATTCCGTAAAAAGATATCAAATAGAAGATAGAGAAAGAGTGAGTGAGAGAATCTCCCTCACGGTACAAATGAAAGACTAATATGCTTTTACTAAAGACTATATGCTTTAACAGCTTCTTTTGCCCATCAATTGATAAAATAATAGTAGTTTAGTTAATAAAATTATACGTAAAATTTGAAACATGCACATAGTTAACAGTTAAAAGATTAAAAAAATTAACATTTCATTTTAGTATAATTTTATTAACGAATTTTCGACACACGTTAATATTATTTTATTGTAGAAATTTAGTTTTCAGAAATTATTTACAATCTTTACAGTATTATTACAAAATTCAAAGAAGATAATAAAAAATTTCTATTTAAGCTATTCTAAGATTTCAACTGTTAATGCTGTGTTAGTTTTGGCTTTTATAAAGTTTTCATCAAATTATGAAAAAAACTTATGTCACAGGATTATGTCACAGGATTTTTTTTATGGACTTTGATTATTATAAATTGTAATTTCGTTATTTATAGAAGATGTAAAGTGAACTTCGATACATTGAGCGTGTCTTTTGATCTTTTTTTAAATACTTAAAGCTTTGAAGCACTAATTTTAAATTATTCTGCATTGTTTAGTTAATGTTGAAGTGTCTCACGATGGACCTTCTGAAATGTGGCTTTCGTGGTCACTAGAGGTAAGATTCCCCGCGATTCTACACCAATGCGGGGATGAACTTGAGATAGGATAGTTCCTCCCGTCTATTTATCCCCGGGAAAGAGACCCTTCCATTTTTACACAGGGTTGGGTCAACCCTTGGACCCATTGAATCTACTGACTTTGTCATGAAATGATGAGCAAAAATAGAATTTCCATAGACTATTACTCTGATTTATATTTTTATTAACTTCTGAGAGCATTAATTCATGAGGAGGCTGCCATAATATTATAGGAAATTGAATAGAGTAGCATTAATATGAATATAGTCGCCAAACAACTCAACAATCCTTTATCTCATTGTAAAGTGTTTCTCCACGAAATCAGACTCTCTAGATCATTCACATTGAAACGATGTCAATTCGGTAGAATCTGGGAAGCTTTTAAATACATTTACGCTGAGATTCTTGAACTGATGAATGACGAGTGCCCATCAAACTGGTTTTAGGAGTGGCAGAAGGATTCGAGCTTCATTATATACTGAAACGTTATTTCAAACAACCGCTACATTCAGATTTCTCTCATATTCCTATAGAAAGCATTCGAACGAAACGGCAATTTAAAAAATCCGAAGTCCATGTTTTTTGAAAATCCAGGATTTTTTTAAAATAACCATTTGAATAGCAATTTCAGAATGAACTTCATATTTATAGACCTTCAGTAAGAATTCATACAATACAGCTCTCAAATAGAGGATTGTTTATTAGAAAACCTCTTCCAATGTCTCCCATGCACATATGAATGTTGACGCAATATGACTCCTTCATGCAGTTGATTATGCTTTGTGGACGCAACGAGTGGAACCAGTTAGATTGTTGAAAAGTTTGCTTTATTATGGATAATATTTCGATCTTTCTCTGAAGTGTGAAGGCATTGGTAGGATATAGATAGGCCAGGTGCAAACTGAAGTAACCACAGCCATGAATATTTGTATAAGCGTTCTGTCAAGATTATGGAAACAATTCTAAAGAACAAGAGTAGTGTCTCGAAGAAGGGCTGTGGTAACACTGATTCCCTACTGGTCCGAAGAGAACCTGAAACACTCTCCTAATTATTAGTGAAAGTAATCATTACGGAAGTGGTAGTTTGATGGTGCCGCAATGATCTTTATGTATTTGAGGTTGGGGCTGACATTGATATATTGAAGTTTCCATTTTCTCAGCACATTTTATCCGTGAGACAAGAATAGATGAAGCGAAAACATGAGCACCGAAATTACTGAATGTTTCAAGAGATATAAGCTATGCAAATATATATATGTATAAATCTTCAATGCCATTAGAAAACGTCAATTAATTGACCAAAAGCCATCCAAAAGGAAATGTAGCAAGTCAAAAGTAGAATAATAAACCTAAGAAATCATATTGTTATTTGCCAAACTGCTATTTCGAAAAGGATGAGAAAAAAATCCTTTTTGTTTTTGTAACTAAATCCGATAGCTTTATAGTTCTTGTTATTTTCATAAAATTATATCGATTGATCAATTGTTGGTTAACAATCCCTGAAAATCAAATCCGTACTATATTACAACAATTTAAGTAGTCTTCATTTGTAAATGCTTTAGTTGAATGAAAGCTGAAATAAAAAAAGTTGCCTATTATTAAAACTCTTCCAGGTTGTGTATTTCGATCGCAGTCATGATATTAAGAGAAGTCTTACAATTTGTCTAAATCAATCAATATAGTTTTTGAATTGAATCTTTAATTTTACGCTTGAGTGTAGTCATGCAACTCAAGAATTCTGGTTCCAACGATTATAAAAAGAATAAAGAAATACAGAAATCCTTATCTTACATTTTATCAGTCCTTAATACAATTTATATCTTAATTCAGTTTACTTTATCTCCCTTCTATATTCGATAGATTATGGAATCCTCCAATAATTTTATCTTTTTCGATTTCTTGTTTTATTTTTGTATCTGATCATTCGGTTTATTATTTTTCATCATCTGTTTTTAAAACTTAACTCCAGGTATTCGAAAATTGGCCTCCATTGTTTATGAATTGTGTGGATAATATCCAAAGGCGAATTTTATGTTTGACACTGTTTTTAGAAATAGTGATGTTTGAAAGGAAAGTTAATTATTTTAAATTATTTTTAGCCTACTTTCCGGAGAAACGTGAGAACTAATGGATTTCATATGAATCCATTTGTAATCTATGTGGGAATATTTAACATTAATTGGATTAGGAAGTTTAAATAAGAATTGAAATTTCTCTATCAAAAAATGGAAAATGTGTCTGTTTACAAGAGTTTTCGTTTGAGAATTTTTTCTTTGTATTAAATTTTTCCTTTGTTATTAAAGCAAAGAAAGCTAATAAAGAGCATCATTGTGAGAAAGATAGGCTTCAAATTCTTTGAAGAATTTTTATTTTTCTTTTGTTTATATTTTTTTTTTATGTAGAATAGTGTTGTGTTGTAACCATAGTACAGAAAATGTCATTATCTTTTCATATTTAGAAATTCTTCCTATATATCTTTTCTTCAATGATGTCAGCCGAAGCTAAAGGACTGCTTTTCTTGTCTGATTTTTCCCTTTAAAAAAAACAATGGGTAAAACGTGTTTGAATGATTTTTGATTTGGCAACCGCTACTTGTCAATTAGATTCCGTGGCTGACGTAAATGCAAATGCTTCAACTCACGACTTGCATCAAACGCAGACACAGCATTTATTGGATTTATCTCTTTTTTTCTTTGCTTCTATTTCGGGATCCTTGAAACAGGATGTCACTTAATGACGTTATCTTTTTCAAGAACACAACGAAAAGCTTAAAATGGATAGGCTACTTTTTGGAAAGTGAATTATATATAATATTTTTAAATATACGAAAAAAAAGACTTTCTAAAAGCTGTTGTCTCTATGGACAATAAAGCTTAACAAAATCAGTTTCTTTCCGTTAACAACAACATTGTTGTCTATAGTATGCTCCTTATGGAAATCCTTTCAAGGTATATATGAAAAGTTTGTGCAAAATAACGAGTTTAGAGGTATTTGACATAAAATGTAAAACGAAACTATTTCCAAGACTTTTCTGTTCACAAATGTCTGAAATTGAAACTATCACAACAAAATATACTTTTATTGTTAGTCTTGTAAAAATTTCTGAAATGTTTCTCTGCTACCTTAGAAAAAAAAAATCTTCTTATACTCTCTTTGCTTTTGGTACGGCGAAGGAAGACTTACTATCCTACAGATTACCTTGCTAAGTCTAACGTTTTAGAAGTACTTGCATTTGCTCAGTTTAGGCTATTAAATTAAAATTCACTCTTCTTTTAAGAATATCTGATTTTCCAAAGCAATCTATCTTCAGTTTGTTCTTTAATAAGCTAAGGTTAATCCTGCAAACCTTTGATCCGAAATGAATGGTAAGTCCATTGTTGGGTTCCTTAGCCAATGTTGAAATACGGCCATTGCTACATTTCATATTGGGTAAGAGATAATATTGATTGCTGTTTGTAGTTCTATGATGGCACCTGAGGAAAGTATGTAGACACAAGAATGGATAAAGTTTATTGCGTATTGGCTTGGGAAGGGTGAGAGGCTTTTGGAAAACCATCCATTCAAAGTAATGCTCATAATTTATGATACAGCAAATTTGTTCCCAATTCATACATAATTTAAGAGAAATAGAATCATTTAATAAACATCCTCTAAAAAAAAGTAGAAATTTATTTAAAAATAAAGAGAAAGAAATCGAAAAGGGGTTTACTAATGAAGGATAGTATTTCAGCAGATGAGAGATAATGATATCATCAATGTCTGGAGTTGCATTAAAGAAAAAGAAAAGATTCAAATTTTATTATTAGTTTCAAATTCCTCAAAAAGGCTCTTCCTAGATTAAAGGTTCCAATGGCCTTTGTTTTATATTTCCTACTTTTTCTTTACTATAAAGTCTTCAGTAGTTTCGGTGTAACTCTGAGTTCATTTTTTTTTAAATTCATTTTTTTACGTGATTCATGTTGACAATGTTTCCAAATCAAGTTCTTGTAAGCATTTCGGTATTCTCTTTTCTTTGTAAAATTTCTGTGTTAAAAGTCTGACTCCTTTCTCTTGATTTCAGTTCTCAAATGTGGGTCTGTAGGTTTTAATTTGATTTTTTTTTTAAGCAACCAATTCATCATGTCTTTTTTTCGGTTTTTTCCTTTAATTTCTCCTGCTCCACATTTTTTTTTTCTCATTCACCAATGGAATAGAAATGTTTTCGACCATGAACTGCTTTTAAACACTTCTTCTATCAAATCTTCTCGCCTATAATCATCCTTGAAATCAACTTTGGATAAACAGTGGCAGAGAATTTCATCAGACTGAATTCATGGTTGCTATTATTATTCTTGAATGAAAAGAAATAGATCTTGAAAAGGTTCTTTCAATGTTGGAAAGGAGGCAGCGCGTGAAACATGTTGCTACTGCCAAGGTTGTAAGTCTATTCTTTGAACAGATTAATAAAGAATTAAGCAGACGAAACCCCCCACCTATAAATAAAAAAAGAAAATTGGAAGCTACTTAATATTAAAAAATAAGAACTAACATGCTGCTGTGTAAATGATTATTGTAAATATTTTTATCGATCTCCCATTAAAAATTTCATCTTTAGGACCTAATAAATTTTAAAATACTCTCCAAATTTGTATTTCTTCTAACGTTATTTTTTAATCCTTTACCTAAAGTTTTTACCATTAAATCCAAAAATTATCAACGATTTCTGATTGAATTGGAAAAATTGAATTGAAAAATATTTCAATAATCATTTTTACAAATACTAATTGTTCTAGAAAATGGAAAATGGAAATGATTATTAATCCACTGTCTGCCTCTAGTTCATAAGGAAGCAAATCAGATGTAATTGACGGACTTTTTAATCTTGTACCGTTCAAGTATGCTTTTAGAATTATATTTGTTTATATTCTAATAGAAACCTTTTACTCAAAAACTATTTTAATTTAGGAAAACTTCAAAAAAAAAATTCTTTCTGATTAAAAGAAAATATTTGTTAACTAGTGCTTTAACTTTATTAATTGCAATTATTTAACTATATCTAGAATTGATGGAATGATTTGGGTTCAGAGCTGAAAAATTCAATGATATCATTCGGTTAATTAATATATTTCTCTTATTTTAATCCATGTGGAATTAATTGCAAGAACTTGAAAATAAGATGTGAAGAATAACATAACATAACGTAACATAACATAACATAACATAGCATAACATAACAGAACAACAGAACGTAACGTAACATAAGATGTGAAGATAAGATGTAAAAAAGAAGATTCACTTTATCTGAAGAGGAATCAATAGGTCCAATCGTTTCTCAATACAAATATGGCAATGAATAAACATACAAAACACAAGTAATGATTTCGCTTTCTTTAACTATTTCGAAATAAGGAAAATTGTGTAAAGAGAAGTTATTGCTCCACCCTCTTGTCCTATAGAGAATGACCAACCATTTAGAACCTTCCTTTATTGACGAATGGTTTTTTTATGGCCATAAGCATTATGTAGGCAGGTACAGGATCATGTTAGAGTGAACTTATCATGAAACAGCACATTTGTTGATTCACTTTCCTTATTTACTCTGAAGAAGGAGACAGCATTTCTGGAATTTCCACTTTATTTTGCAACAGACTTCCTTCTGAGAAGAACATAAATAATTTCCAAAATTAAAACACTTTTAACCAATCGACATTTAAGCCATTATATCAATTGAAATTTTAATTAAGAGTGAAGATGTAATTAGAATAGCAAAATTTAAAGTGCATTAACATTATGTTACAAGAAAAAATTAACATAAAGTTTCACTGATCTATTTTTGGAATTTTTGTACGGGAAATCCAAGACAGACTGTTTCTAGCTTCCTAGTTTTTGTCAGTTGGATTCGCTCAGTACTACTGGTTCAGTAGAATCAAAAGAAACATAAACAAAGGACAAACAAACAAAACAATGACCCTTCAATAAAATTCTGTTGACGCACGTTAAATGTGTGTGTTTGCTTTACAAATTAATCCTTTATAAGCTAAGAGGTGTGCTAATGTTGGTTAATGTATTGCCCTTTTTATTCTTATTTTAAATTTTGATTTTTTTTTTAAGTGACGGGGCATCGATTTTGTTTATTTGTCCTTTGTTTTATGTTTCTTTTGAATTTATTGAGCTATGAGTACTGAGCAAATCCAACTGACGAAAGCTAGGAAGCTAGAAACAGTCTGTCTTGGATTCTGTATTCTAAAAAATCTAAAAATAGCTCAGTGAATCGTGTGCGTTTTTATGTTTATTTTTTCTTGTAATTAGAACTGTCAACATTTACAGTTTCTTCTATCAGGAATTGAAGACAGTAATGTAGGATAAAATATTTCAACAAGCTTATTTAGACATTTCTTGTAAGATCTTGTTCTGTACATATTAAATTTTTTCATATACCAAATGAGACAGAGCCCCTTATACATCAGCATTAATATTAAACTTGCAGAAGATCTCTTGCTTTTGGTTCAAATGTTGCACACAAAAGACACTCATAGACATGATTTTATTCTGCAAATCTCATAACCATTTATCAGAAATTAGAGCTACTAACTGAAGAAACTGTTGGTCCACTTGAGGCTATCAGATTTGCTTCGGAAAGTAGGCCAAAACTAGATACATTAGAAAAGCAAATCAAAATTTACGTTTCCAAGTAATTAAATGCTGTCATGAAACGTTAATCTATTTGATTATAATGTAGCATCTTTTTTTTGATTTGGTTCATCTAGAAATTTCCTGTAGTCATCAATGAAATCATAAAGATACATTTTCTCACGTACTTGTGAGTTTTCCATCTCCGTCATTAGTTCCAATCATGATATAGACTTCTCAGAAATATGCGGAATTAGTGGGGATTGTCTATTTTTTCCATCATCATAAATGTTTTATAGATCATTTTCCGAAAGGAAAGAATCCGACACGCGTCAAAAGGGAGTAACAATTAAATATGAATCTACTTTCGCTATATTTCTAATAGCCCATATGAAAGAAACTGTAGTAGAATCATATATCTGATATATTTGATCTTAATCAGAATCGCTGGAAACTGTGATTTCGGTGATAGAATCAATTACACCTGAAATTACTGTATATTAACTTGGTTACCATGAGATTTGTTTTATTTCTGAAAACTCAATCAACGCGAGAAGAAAAATCATTAACATTTTGAAATTAGTTCTTTTATCTCTCTTTTTTTATTACAAACAAAAGGGTCGAATACAACCTAGTAACGAAAAATTATTTTCGAAGAAAAGATTTGCTTTTCTCAAGTTTGCAAACAAAAATAGTTTTTATTTTTAGAAAGTCTTTCCCTTAATAAACAAAAGCACAAAACTCCTATTACAAGTGTTGTTTACTCGTTGAATTTTCTTCTCTTGAAAACAGGCTTCTAAGACTGGTTATCTGATAAAATTAGTTTACAATAGTTTTTGAAATTAATAATAAAATAACATAATATTAATAATAACGGGTATGTATTACATGTATAGTTGCCATCAGATATTCAGTGAAATAAAGGGATATTTTGGAGCTATCTATAAAATATAGGGGTTAAAGTTGCGATGTCCTTTGGCGGACATCGCGATTCGGACACTTTGAAGGTTGAAAAATTAAGGGTTATTTTTCAATACATACATCCTGCAGCTCAGCCAACCTAATCTTACCTAACCTACAGTTAATTGTAGTAAACGAATCGTTGCTTCGCAACTCATTAGGATGGAAATTGTTTTGGGTTGAAAATTAACACTGTGGTGTATTCCTCCGAACCGAATGACGAGGTGTATCACCAACGCAACTTTAGCCAATATAGGATTTAGATTTGAGCTTTTTTTTTTTTTTTTTTGCTGCTAAGAAACTTTGTGTTGGCAATGAAAATAATAAATTGTTTAAAAAAATAAAGAATCAAAATTAAAAATCCATAATTTTTTATTATTTTGAACTTTGCTTATTTTACTTCTGTCTGAAATTTATTTGTTTAAACGGGACAGTTCATTTATGTAAAGGGATATATAATTCGGCAGTAAGTAAGGGATGTCCCATTCAACAGTGGGACAGGTGGTAACCCTAATATGAATTTGAAAATTCTATTAATACATTAGTAATTATTTTAAAAACCATAATCACAACATTTTAATAATAAAGAGATGAATAATTTTGTTTGTGATTTTTAAGAAACATCTTTAATTTCTTTTAGAAAGCTTTTACAGTTACCTATAAAATATCTTCGTTTTTTTTGTTGTTGAAAATATTGGGAAGAAATTTAATTAATTATTGATTCTATATTTTTCTTTTCTTTTAGTCCAAAGAATTTCGTCGTCTGGTTTGGGTTTTCTTTTATTAAATAGTACAATATCCAAATAGCTTTTCAAATAGGATCTTTTTTCTCGTACATCAGAGGAAGATAGAACCTAACAGCTATAAGTTAATTCCATTACATGCAGGTTCCTTTATTTTTATTTTTATTATATATGTGATCTATTTTTAACGACCCTTATTGGTCTATTGCGATTGTCCTGTCCGTCCGTGTCTGTCCTCCCTTAACAACTCCCGAACGGAAGGTCGGATCGGCAAACGGACTTCACCATCGTCTTCAGAGGTCCAAACACCATAGGAATGAGATATTTTTGTTTCTTGTGTGCAAATAATTTGGGCATACTCTGAGTTTTAAGGTTTTTGAGTTGAGTCTTGTTTTTTTTTTATATTTCGGAGATTCCCTAAATTTTAATAGGCCAATTATCACTCTATTTTTAAGGAAACTGAAGGATTCAGAATAAGAAGGTTGCGAGTTCGAGTCCTAGCGTTGAATACAATTAATTTTTTTATTTTTTTTATTTCGGAGATTCCATGTTTATGCAACTAAATTTTCCGTTGTCTGTTATTTGAAATAGATTACGCACACGTTCAATGTCCGCTTGGGTTTTAATGGGTCGCCCTTTATCTTACGCTTTAGCACAAAAAAAAAATCTAGTTTTTTAATAGTACTCTATAAAGCAAAAATTTTCATCAAAATATTTTTCACTAAACTATAAACCCTGCTAGGACAAATCTATCAATCAAATCCAAAAATATAGTTGTAGAGATTTGCGCAAGGAATGACAAAATAACTTTTTGTAAATCTGAAGTGACCTGCACTAAGTTCAGTTATTTCTAGAATAAGCTTTTATGTTCCTTTGATCATTTGTTTTGTTTTTCCCACAATCTTGAAATCTACAGTTGCGATATTTTCTGTACGTCAGGTTAATCAACAAAATTAAGATGAAATATTTCCTCAGCGAATCCTACTTTGAGTGTAAAAATGTGATGTGAACCAGATTCAAACGCCCACAGTCTTATCTAGAACGAATTCCTTCGTGAAATATTACAGAAAGAAACTGAAAAAAAAAAATGAAGAAACCTAAATGATATCCATGATTTAGTTCACATTGGACTATATTCGTTCACTGAAACCAAGACCTATATTGTATTGAGAAATCTGTTTCAAGAGCTCTGTATTTACTGGAAATTAAAAAAAGATCTCTAACTGAGGTCTAATACGTGAAAAACTTTAAAGTTAATTCATTAAAAAGATGTGCAGTGTGAAATGTGTTACAAAAAAAAATAGATTAGATTTTTTTTTTTTTTAATTTCGTTGTAATCCCAACGGATTAAAGTCTTTTCATTCCTGTTATGGTGACATTTGTTCATCGTCACCCTCAGCGACACATCTCAATTGAAAGGAAAAATGAATGTTCGTTCTGATGACAATCTAGAACTTTCAGTGGCCGAGAAAACACAATAAGATCCCGATGCGAACCGACCTTAATACTTGAGGGAACAAACAATTTCCAAATGGAGATGAAGTCTTAATAGAAATGAAACCAGTTGGTGTCAGAACAACTCAATTCCTAGATAGTTAGTGACTTACAGAAAAAAAAATCACCAATTGTCACCAATTAGATTAACGGTGACGTTGCTGCAGTAATCGGTTAATCGCAATTCCAGATTCACAGAAAATAATCAATAATTTTCAGTTATGGAGAAAATTATTCAGAAATTATTCAAATAACTAAATTTACTCGTCAATAAAAAGTAAAAAATAGTTTAATTCGGTTTTTCAAAACAATGATTTGCAGTTAAGAAAAAAAATAGAAATCCAATAGAAAAAAATAGAAAAAAAACAGAAGCTTTTGGTAATATTTATGTGAAAACAATTAAGGGAATACGTAACTGAAACTGGCATTGGGTTGGCAAATATTCTAGCTAAAAATATGCCTAAATTCATGCTATACTTTTTACGAATTTGCTGGATAGAGATCGTATCAAATAACGGTTTAATAAAGAGAAAAAAAGTGAAATTTATTTATAAGTGGATATTCTTTATTTGAAATATTGTATTAACCACCACTGATATTTTTAAGTGAAAAAATAATGAGACAAATTTGAGGAGTTCATTAAAAACAAAGGACTTTCAAGGCTTTTCAGTGAAGAAAGAAAACGACTTTTAATTTTAATAGATTTCTAGTTAACGTGTAGACTAAAAATGGATTATTAATGATTGATTAAGAGAATACGTAACACTTCTGTAGCGTTTGACTTTTGTTATTACGACTGCGATCCAAACACACAACATGGAAGCGTTTTAATAATAGGCAATTTCTTTATCTCAGCTTTGATTCAACTAAAGCATTTATAAGAAAAGAACGCTTAAATTGTAGTTATATAAAGTACGGATTTGATTTCCACTGATTGTTATTCAACAATTGATCAATCGGTACAGTTTTATGAAAAAAAAACAAAACAAAAACAAAACAAAACAAAACAAGCAAACTACAAAGCTATCGGATTTAGTTACAAAAGCATAACGATAACCAAAAATATGTTTTTTTCTCATTCATTTCAAAATAGCAGTTTGGTAAATAACAGTATGATTTCTTAGGTTTATTAGCTGCAGCTTTGATTTGCTGCTTTCCATTTGGATGGCTTTTGTCCAATTAGATGAATATTAGGCTACATCTCTTGAAACCTTCAGTAATTTCGGTGCTCATGTTTTCGCATCACCTATTCTTGTCTCGCGGATGAAATATGCTGAGAAAATTGGAACTTCAATGTAGATACTTATTAAAAAGAAATTTGTACTTAATTTTCGATTTCTCTTTCGGGTAAAACAAATTAGAAATTAAAGTATCTTAAGTTCTTGAAAGTTTCTCCTATTTTCTCCCCCTTTTTTTTTTTATCTAATCGCTGATTGGATGAAGTTTTCATTTCTTCCCTCACTGATGTTCACATTTCCATTCAAAGAAAAGAAAAAGTTCCAAACCTGGAAAAACCTTACTTCTTAGTTTTCAGTTTTTCACTAAATTTATCTGAAACGGCATTGCTAAATTTCGCTCCCTCACAAACTCTAAGTGCTATATTTCTCTTGAATCTAGATGAATAGTGCTACTCTGCTTTTCTATCTTTCTTTCAAATAATTAGGCCTAACTAATTACTTTTACTTAAAAATTTAAAAAAGTTTAAAGCAGCAAGTGAGAAGTAAAAAAAAATAATTTAAAATATTAAAAAAAAAAAAAAAATCATCTTTAGGAGCAGTTATTTATTTGAAAATTCAGTTTGAACTTTAATGTAATGTATTAATAATTTAATGATTCATAATAAGTTTTCTAAGTGAAGGGAAATTACTGATCTGAAAACTGAATTAATTTTAATTCCATCTTGGAAGATTCTTGGAGAACCAGGCGTTCGGAATTGTTAAAAAATAAGGGAAGGCGTTATTTTGAATAATGTTCCTTAAAAATCCAATAAAAATAGTTCCAATATCTTCAAGGAATTCAAATGACACTGAATCGTTTATCTTTTTTTTTTCTATTCCTTCACTTCAATAGGATTCATTTGTTTGTTGATGTCATTTATAAAACAATAAAATGACATTGAAAACCCAAACAAGATAGCCGTAGAAACTTACGTTTTATTCTGTTCTGATTTGAATCTTAATGGAAGTAAAGAAATCCGTGGTAACTAATTGAACTTTTCTAGTTAAGGCTTAATAAGGCCAACCTTCAGCTGCAGTCTCAGTCTCAGATGAGTGATTGGGTCACTGGAATTGAGGTGAACTCGGTAGGCACAAAGCGGAACTCTTCCTGGTTTACCCATCACGTTCGCTCGTGCTTTACTCGATGAACTTGAAGATGTCAATGGCGAAAACTCTTTTTGACTTTTGTTACGGACTTCAAATGATAAACATCAGAACCTCTGTTTTACAAAGTAGTCCACTCTTGCAGCTGTTTCTCCTTGTTTCAAACTCTGTTTTCATTTAAAATCTTGAGTAAATTTAGAAAAAGTAAACCTTAGTCTAACACAATACGTTTCAATCTGTTGGACACTTTTTATTTTAAATCTACAGCACAGAATATTTCTCATTTACATTAGACAAGAATAACATTGAGTTGAATGATTGACTGACCCAATCATGTTGTAATTTTTTTTTTCTTATCAAAATATCTTTATTGATGGTAAATAAAATTGTTAATATTTCGTATTTACAGTGAAGATTGACTGATGTGGGAGTAAGATTGAACTCTTCAACTTTATTCCGCGGTGAATGAATATTCCTTCATCCCTACTCCAATCGCTCTATTTTCATTTCACAGCCCGTTCTACATCTGAGCAAGTAGATGTACACCTTACACAGTAATCGAAATTATCGCATTAAACAACAGTCTCTCGTGCACTGTTGTTTTCGTGCTTTGCAATGGCACCATTCATCAATATTTTCTTGTATGTTCTCTTCTTACACGATGCGTACATGACATGTGTTCTAGATACGTTTAAAATTAATGTTCCGAAAAGGAATTAAAACGAAGTATGATTGACTCAGGTTCCTGCAATGTGAAGAACGAAGCATGTTTGATTCTCTGCTCATTAATTTTCATGTAAATTAAAGATCGCCTAAGGAATTCTTTTCTGATGAATCAATTGGTGAATCTTAGATTGTTTTGTACGAAAAATATAAAGATAAGAATGTCTGGAATTAAAAAGAAAAAAAAAAAAGTAGATAAAAACAACGACTGAGTTACAGAGATTTCAGTAGATATTATAGGAAACTCAATTCAATGCTATATCATATATGTCGTATGTATGTATGATGTAAAAAAAAGCACTATGCTGTTAATGAATGATTATTATTATTATTATTAATGAACACAACACAGGTTTCTAAACTTTAAATTTTAATTAAAAGAAATGAAGTTATCGAAAAAGATTGATTTATTTAAAATAATAGCTAAAGAAATGTTGTATTTTGTTTTAATCAATGGAATTAAAAATAATATTGATAATAATAACTAATTTTTGTTATAATAAAACATTAGCTAATAATTTTTGTTACCACTATTTTACATTCCAAAATAACTTGGTTTATTTATTGCAATTTTTTTTTTCTGCTAATGATAATAAAATACCAAAGATAGCTGATTATAATATTGTGAATTGTTTTTATTGGTGGATCGACTACTGTCAGGTGAAAGTCATTGTTGTTAGACCAAGGTCAGGTAGAACAAATGGTGTTACCATTTGCGCAGTGAACCGTCATTTTCCTCCTAGAGAAAGAGAAATCTACGAAGGTTAACTCAAAGAACCTTTTTAGTTACTCAGCCAAAACATGTTCTATCTCTGTAGTAGGTTTACAAAAACGTTCCAAGTGCACTAGAACACTCAAGGGGATTCACTGAAGTTGGATAAAACCCATTGGCTAGTTATCATATCAAAAAGAAAAATATGTGTGTAACAACGATAATTTTGAAAGTAATGCCATTTATAAGTTTCAATTCAACTCATTTAAATGGCGAGACATAAAACCATATCATTCATCAACATTTCTAAATAATTTCTTCTTGAATTTTAAATTTTTTTTTCCTTAATAACCAGATTTTCGGATTAAAACTGTTGAATTTCATAATTTTACGAACTAAATTTATTTTTTGAAATCTATTTTATTTTATTATAGAATTTTTATTGATAACCCACTAGATATTTGGGGTTGCCGTGCTGGCGTGGTCGTGCGGTCTCGGCGGCGGCCAGCCGTGGCGTCCAATCCGCCAGTATCTGGGTTCGAATCCCGGTCGTGGCATGGTTGTTTCTTTCGTCTTCTTCTGTGTATTGTGTCCGCTGGGACCCGAAATCTGCTCTGTAGGTAGTGGTCCCCATTTGTCTTCTATATGTTACAGGCTATAGATATTTGGGGTTCGCATACTACCATTTGAGAAACGTTGCTCTCGTGAATGTATTGCAAGCTGCATTTCTCATATAAAATGTTATAGCCTATATTATTTTTATATTTTACCAAGTATTTCAATGGTTAAAAGAGAATTCTATGTGAAAAATTTTGAAATTAAATTAGATTTTTGTTTAATTCCAGACATTGACTTCTTTTAAATTTTGGTGAAACAAAAATAAAAATCCACTGCTTTTTATTTTCGTGAGTCAACCGCGTTTTTAGGAAGAAACCGCGTCAACATTCACAGCCGCCACTCCAGACACTTTGAGCATTGATCATCTGATGACAGTTGGAAGCCCTTGAATGTCTTGTATTAAAATATGTAAATAGATATAGAGAGTTATTTAACAGTGGATAGCCAGGATCTGAGTGTCAAAACAGAAAACATGCTTATATATTTAGTTGGTAAATATAGCAGATAGTTTTTCAATGTGTTCAGTGTGTACATTTAATTTATATTTATTTATATAAAAAATATCTTTCTCATTCCGTTTTAGTTAGTAAAGTTAATAATTCAAAAAAGAATTCAGAAAATCTATTGATAGAACCATTGCTTACGATATTCATTATTAACATAACTGAGTAAAGAAGTAAATCATCCAATAACCAATATCAAGTACTTTTATGTCGGTAATATCTAAGTCTCCGCAGAGAAGAAAAAGTAATTAATAAAATAAATAAAATAATATAAATTAAAAAAATAAATAAATAATAATTTATTTTATTTATTTATTTAAAATAAAGAATATATATATATTTTTAAATTTTATGAAGATATTTTCACCATTTAAAGTATTTCATTGATTCTTTTAATAAAATCTGTTACAATCTTTCATTGATAAATGACATTTTTAAATTAGAACTTTTCCCGCCTGAATCACACGATAAAAATGGCAACAATTGTTGATGATTGAAAACCGAATGTTTTCTTTCTTTTGTTTTGTCAGTTGACCTCTATTTGAGGATTAATATCTATGCGTTAAAAAAACCATCAGAATCACTTTCTCTGATTCCTCGGCAATGGTGGCATTCATTCTCGCCCTGACTGAGTTTAGAGGTTATCGTGTCTCCGTCATTCACCGTACTAGACTGCTACAGAGGCGGAACATTGGGAACAAACCAACAATGGGAAAAAATACTGCTCCGAATTCGGTGCCATTGCTTATAGAAGACGACATCATGAAATCACACAAGCAAAAATATTACATTCTACTGTTGCAAGAATACAAGTTGACTGATCGTTATTTGGGTTGCCAAAGGATCTAAAACACCTTCAAGATATTTTAGCACCTTAAGGACATATATAATAAGATGACATTTTTTTTGTTTTGACCGGTTTTATTTTTATTTTTGTAATTGTACTATTATGTAAAGACTTTTATGGTTAAAAATATTGTAATGGTGTTCGTGGGAGAGTCGTTGAGATGGAGGAACAACGAGTTAAGTTTTGGAACTGAACTGAATTAATTTTTCACATGAAAAACATTGGTTTTTATAGATTACACGTAGTTTGATTTTATTGGCTAATTAATTAAAAATATACAGAATGATTGGATAAAAGCATAACGAACTTAAATTAATTAACTGATTCAATGGCTGCAACGGAAAAGAATTTGAAAATAAACGGAACATCAATAGCCTAATTAGGAAATAGAAAAGAATATATTGAAATAAATAACGGTTAATGATTAAAATGAATAAAATACAGATAAATAATTTCTATAAAAATACAAATAAATGTTTTAGAACTATTATTCTCCATAAATTGCTGTAAATTAACGTGTATTTCGTATTTACTTCACTTGTAAATGTCCTTTCTCAGGGTTGCGAAACTAGTCGTGTGTTTTCTTAAAGTCATTAAAATTGTGTTTCATATCTTAAGCAGGTGTACGGCTCCCTCTTAATGGTTCTAAATGATTCTCAGTACACGTAAAACGTTTCATTCGTTTCATTCATACAAATTAATGATTTCTAAAAATATTTTACATACAAACTACAATATACAAAGGCTTCTATAATGAACTAATCAATGAACTAATCAAAGAACTAATTAAATAAATAAATAAATAATTAAATAAATAAATAAATAATCTTTTCCTTTAGTAGAGTATAATAATTCATATTTTCAAAAGAATCACAAACTGCAATTTAAGTATTATTTTCTCACACAACTGAAATTTGAATAATTACAATGCCTTTTAATTTATTTACAAATGTCATTATTAATTTTTTGTTTTTGAAGAAAATGCCTCTTACGTCTGTAAAGAAGTCTCATGAAAAAACTCTACGACAATATTTAATGCATCTTGATTCAAACATTAGAGTCCAATTTTCAAATCTACACAGATTTCTAATGTAAGACTCCAAAGTAATTCGGAATTCACTGAGCTATTGATATAAAAAAAATGATTTTCACCTGTTACAGTTGCCAATTTTGCAATTTCTTATTTATTTTTTTTCAAACGATAATTATCTCGTTTCAATTCCTTCTCGTAAAGCCTTGTCATTCATATTTTCTTTTAATCTTTCTTCTAATTTACTTAATCTCCGCTAGATTTTTTTTCCGTCAAAACCTTTAATCGCCTAACACTAATAATCTTTCTTATTTTTTTCCCTATTGTTTCTTTCTCCTTACTTTTTTCGTTTTCTTATTCCAATTCTACCTGTGTTCTCATGTTCTGTGCTTCTTCAACAGATGATAACAAAATGGTTGTAAAATAGCAATCTATTGCATATTGAGACTCTTTGAATGTTTTCCACTACATAGTTAAATGTCTCATATGTAACCTCTGCACAGAAGGAAATTAAAAATTATTTCTTCCAAGAAACTTGTAAAAACTTGTAAAAACTTGTAGAAAATCTGCCACTTTTTCTGCATTTTGTTTATTACTTTCAATGGTAATATCATACGTCCCGAATCCAATTGCTCTGGAAATTTAACTTACAGCAACTAATCTATTTTGCGTCAACACACTATCACAAATTAACCTTAAACAATAATAGAAAAGAGATTTTAAGTGTTTACTAAGCGACATCCTAGAACAGCTGTTTCACGCTCTTTGACGACCATCAGCTAGGAAAAGTCACCAGTTAAACAGCGTGAATATTTTTTCGCTTTTTATTCTTTTAATGCGCTAAGAAAATTCATTTGAGGCAGCGGAATGCTGGCTCATGAAATTTTTAACTTACCTTTTATTGTGAATGTATCGTTGTTTGTTTTATTTTTCGTTCCCACTGTCATTCTTATTATCCTCCGTGTTGACTACTTCTAGCTGATGATCACCAAAGAGCGTGAAACAACTGTTGTAGGATGTCATTTAGTAAACTCATTGATTCACCCATGATATTTAAGAATTTTTAGTTCTGAAATATCCAAGCCTGATTTCCGCATACTTGACGTTTCTTTATATGCTATTGTATGCCTTTGTATTTTTTCCCCAGTAACTTGTGAATCAGTGAACGGAGCTCCTTGACGTTCGGCAACTTTAAAATCAAACTACTTCTAATTAGAATAAAACGAATGACGGTGAATCTCTTGTAATTATTATTATTATTATTATTGATTTGATAAACTGCTTTTCCTTTTCCATCAAGTCAATGAATCTTCATGAATCTTATTGAATCTTATGTATAATTACAAGCAAGAGGCTACTGCTTTTTATTTGAGAAATTTTACATCAATTAGAAGTCTAAATATTTAACAAACTTTTGTAATATTTGCAAACCTTGTTAGCTAGGTTTTATAACTAGTTATCACATATATTATGTTTTAGTGTCGTAATCATGTTCTTTCGTTTCTGTTTTGAGATCTGTGATGACAAAGCATTTGTACGTCAAACGAAAAGTGTCTGACTTTTTCCTGTTGTCTTGTTCTTGTTTGATTTATTTGCAAAAAGCCTTTAAGGCTGAAAAAGTAGTCTGTTAATGTTGCAACGACTCTGAAAGAATAAACAAATCTTGCAAAGTCACAACCTGAGTTAAACATTTCTGTCTTTGCTGACATCGGATTACTTACAAGGACAGGATTTTATTTATGTGTTTATTTGTTTTTGGATTATTCTTGCATTTATTGCTTTAAAATATTCTTCTTTGTTTCATTCTTCTGAAACGAAGTCATTTTTCCACAGAAATCTTGTATTTGACATATTGTAAATCTTAAAACTTACTTTTCCTTAACATCATATATTAGTCAAACATTTTTAGATTTTGAGGAATTTCCTATCTTTCTTATGTTTTTTTCTTATTTGTCTTAAGCAGAACATCTACTGTCATATGACTTTTTTGATGCAGGATCTTTTTGATTTGTTTTAACTTTATGATTTTGGAATCGTTAGAAAAAGCTTGGCGAAGTTTAGCCGAATTCTCACTAATGAATTCCTAAACAAAACAAAAAAGATAGAAGTAATTTAAAGAAGGATAGAAGGAATTATATGCGTAATTTCTTGATTCTTATCTATTATAGTTTATTTTAAATTTCTTTACGCTATTATTATTACATATTATAAAAACGTTATTCTGTCTGTCATTCTGTCATAAGACTTTAAGTTTTTCCAATTTAGTGACCAAACTATAAGAGATAGATTGGTCATGCCAATAGATAAATTGTAGATCTTTTTAAGACAAACAAAATGCTACAAAAATCTTTCAAAAACATTTTTTTGGTTTCCAAGATGTCGTCTTTTAAAGGGTCAAATTTTGACTTTTTCTCAATTTAAACGAAAAGTATAAAAGTTGAAAGAGAACAGTATATTGAGAAAATGTTGGTATTTAAAAGTTCTATCGAACGATGTATCAGTCATTCACAAACGTTTCTGCGTTTTTGAATGCAAAATACTTGCAAAAATATGCGAATGCAAGATACATGCAAAAATGTGTGTGTGGCGCAACCCCAGGTGTGTGGCGCCAACCCGCAATACACCTAATTTAAGCGGAGAAGGCCACAACGGGCTGGGAAGTCGTATATTCTCGGATCTCAATATTAATTTGCTAAGTAAAGTCTGTTTTTTTTTTGTCTTTTTTTTAATGCTATATATGCAAGGGTTCCGGAGCGAAGCGACGGAATAATAACGTTAGGTGAATAATAACGTAATTGATCTATATTTTCTTTCTGTTCATCATATTCAATTTTATTACTCTTCATTAAAATATCGAAAAATTACATCGAAAATAAATTTCTCAAGAAATTTAAAACAAAGTGTAATATAAAGTGAGAAAATTCTCCCTATGGAAAATTCAAAGAAGTATATCTGAAGTTGGAATTTTTATGAAGTTGTTCATTATTTCATGGATATTTATTGTGTACGATATCTTAAGTGTGTATGTTTTATATGTATCTGTTCTTCCTCAATAATTTTTGAACCACTGGATGGACCTTCTTAAATCTTAGCATATATAATATGTTAAAAACAAGATATGCTAGGAATGGGTTTTCCCAGTCCTTCAAGCTATTTGTGACTACCCCTGCATAAAATACTACAGGTAAGTAAAATCTTAGGACTTAATGCAGAATTAAATGACATTGGGATACACAATAGGCCTTATGAGGCCGCAGTGTAAGAGACTATTAAAGTACCTCCCTTGCCATGTTAAGAACAAAGATAACAAATTTTATATTTGAGGTTTTGTCTTGTGGGTCCTTATTGACAAATTAGAACTTAAGTGGTGACAGAAATTCCGCTAGCTCAAAAATGGATTTTTATTGTTAGTGCAGTCTTTAGTATGATTAAAATGAATTGGATTCAGACAACTTAAGGAAATATTTGAGGATTTTTAACTGATTTTTATTTTTAGAAAATCGAAAGATCTGTACTGTAGATATTATAATTCAAAAAATGTATTCGGAGATTTTTCTTTTATATTATTTTAAAAACTTTCAATAAACAAAGAAAAACAAAAAGCAATATGTTGAAGAAAAGTAGGTTTCAAGTTCTTATAGGAACTTCTTGTTAACTATAAAATAGAAACTGGAATATCTAAGAAAAGCATTTATAAAAAGGGCAAGGATATGATAATTTGTTTCCTTTTTTATTTTAACAACGCATCCCATGTTTTACCATTTTTATCATTTATGATGACAAGTGTTAGTGTAAAGTGTTAGTGCTTTAATTTAATCAAAATATTTTATACATTTAGGGAGAATAACGTATAAAGGATTATCACAAAATTGTAATTTATTCATTTGATATATTCAATCCAATCTTTTGTTCATTTGAATAAAGTTCAAGACAAATTAGATTACTATAATTCTTTGCAGGTTATTTTCCTTTTCGTTTTTGTAGGAACTGCCTTTGTTTCTTAGCCTTCTCTTTTTCTTAAACTGCTTGCTTTTGAATCTTTTTTTTTTTTCGTATGGACATATGCTATATTCTTTTCTGTCTGATTTGTCTCAAGCGATTTGTCAGTACAGTGAAACCTGCTAAGTTGACACCCAGTAGTTCCACGTTTTCGTGGACAACTTAGACAGGTGGTGAACTTACCAAGGGTACAATACTTCCTTTTTGATTTTCATATTATATCATCTACGTACTACTACTATACATATATATAGTATAGTATTCGAAATTTTACAAAATATGAAATGAAAATGATACAAAATAGGAATAATATTGCTTATTAGGGTTAAACATTAATTACATCAATTAATTAATTATTGAATATTATCATAGTTACTACTTTATGTACTTCAGTAGTAAGTTGAACAGAAACAAGTTAATTTAATTATGAAACTCAATTTATTATTACAGTAATACATGGACGTTAAAACACGCCTTAACAATTCTTTCTTTAGAAAATTAGAAAAAAAAAAATATAAAAGTTGTTAGAAAGACCTAGAAAAAATTCTGGAAGTGGTCAAGTTACAAAGGTTTTGAGCTATGCTTTGTGACAAATTCTGCCTAATTACCTGGTCAACATACAAGTTAGACAGGTGGTCAACTTGACAGGTTTCACTGTATATGAAATTGTAAATTGCTATAATGGATAGGGGATATCTTCGATCCGTCTGTGTATAAACAGTCATTCGCTGGCTAGGAGCCAAAATATCCAAATGCGATTGATGTTGATGAAGATAAAACAAGTGAATATAATTTTGTGCTAAAGTATAAATTTAAGAGCGACCTACAATAATGAAAAACACTTAAAAATAATAATAAAAAAAGGAAGTACAAAAACGCAAAGAAAAATAAAAAAAAAGTTGGAAAAAAATAAAAAATGTTAGGAAAATAAGAAAAAAACAAAAACAAAAAGAAAACACGCGGACATTGGGGAAAAAAGATTGAGGAAAAAAAAAATCCCAAAAAAAACCTTCAGTTTATGAGTCCGAAACCTTATCCATTAAGCTATAGCTGACAACTGAAATGAGATGGTTGTATTTCTAACATTTAAGCTAATAGCGGAAATCCAATGAAAACAATGCCAAATATCTCGAACATGGGGGGAGGGGGCGTTGGTCCCTGAAAATACCCCATTCCTACGCTGTTTGGGCCTCTGAACACGATGGTGAAATCAGTTTGTCGATCAGACCTTTCGTTCGGTAGTTTTTAGGGGGGAAGGTACAATGACAACAATGGTAAATATCTCGAACATGGAGGGAGGGGGGGCATTGGTCCCTCAAAATACTCCATTCCTACAGTATTTCGGCCTCTGAACACGATGATGAAATCAGTTTGTCGATCAGATCTTGCGTTCGAGAGCTGTTAGAGGTGGACAGATACGAACGGACAGAACAAACACTGTAGCTAGCGATTTTTGTCACTGTCACAATAGCTCCCAAATGTGTCTCTAAAAAGGACTCCTTTGACTCAAAAAGTGAATAGCAGCTGATAGACATCCTTACTACAATTGCCTATCCACTAACAGAAATGAGTCGTTACACAAGTCGTTAAGCTACGTTATTAATTTTTTTAATTCTTTATTTGTTATTAAATGATGTCAGTAACGGTATATATAAACAAACATGTATATTTGAGAAAAAAATCTTAATCAAAGATCATTAAAACTGCCGATAACTTACTTAGAACATTGCTGCCTGAATTTTTGAAGCGTAGTCCTTTAAAGCAAATTTATTCTAACTGCAGTTTCTAGGTCAAATATTGTGATTTTGTAATTTTTTTTTTACCAAAATTTGGACTTCAAACATTTATAATTACGACGATAGTTTCACTTAATGAGCTACAAAACTCTGTTTGGGGAAATTTTTTTTAGTCTTTAAACTGAGTTTTCTCAAAACTATCAACTCTGTAGTTAGAACATTTTGGCTCCTAGCCAGCGAATTGTAAATGGGCTTTCGTTAGAGTTTAAAAAAATTCATCATTTATGATATGTTCTGAAATATGATGTATTTTGTAAACATTAGCAGTTGTAAACGGGCTACTTATTTGGAAAGCACAAAATATTTCTGTTGAAAAACTGTATTTCAGTTTTAGAAAATATTTTCACAACACCAAGAATGTATTTGTTATGTCATTATTTCGGAAGTAAGTTGCCTTTGCGTTGGTATTCAAATCGTTACCTGTTATTCCTCTACGATTGTAGTTGTGATGCGATAGTTAGAAGTCAAGTAATGATTATCTTTACATTCGTCACATGTTTTGATCTCTGTCTGGAGTCATTTATCATTCCATGTTTGACTACAAATTGGGCATCAATGGATTGTTTTGTTCTTCTCATTATTACTACAGAATTGTCGAAGTATTTTATTATTATATAAATAAACAGATATATAGATATTCAGTCAACACTATTTCTCCAATAAATATCTTATTTCATTTCTTTACACAAGAAACTTCTTCAGGTTAAGTGAGGACTGGAAAATCTTTTCCTCTCCTCATCTAAAATTCGTTAATAATCTATACATTCAACTTTAAATTAAACAATATATATCAATCCATCCATAAAACATACACTTACTAACAATATATCAATATTACATAATCTTTCTAACAGTCAAACCTATAGTAATATATAACAATTCATCATTACGACATAAATCTTTACTAACAAATAATTAAACCTTCTTCTTTTTTATATATATATTCCACTAAAATAAAATTGGCTCATAGGCTATTTCGCTTACTTTTAGAAATTTGTTTTTATTCATATATGGCATAAATTTAATTATTCATGATTCAATCATTAGTCTGTCCTTTTCTTTTGCATTTGAAATATACAGTAAAACCCCGTTATTACGCTCCCGCTTATAGCACTATCCCGTTCTTTACGCTCCTTTCATACGGTCCCTGGAATTTTCTATGTAACTCTGTATACTTTTACCCTCTTATAACGCTTCAAATCCCGCTTGTAGCGCTTTTTGTATATCGGGAATTTTGTATCGAAAAGAAAATGTAACACTGTAAAGATTCTTTTCTTTCCCTGGTAGGAGGGAATCTTCGAACTCTTTGAAGTGCGGGTCTGTGATACAGTAAGTTAGTGCAAAATGTCGAAGCGGAAATCCCTTTCTATAAGTGAAAAATTGCAAATTCTCCGTAAGTACGACGAGAATTCTACACTAAATGAGAAGGATTTCGCAGAATCTCTAGGAATTCCCTCATCCAGTCTGAGAACAATAATAAAAAATAAGAATGGAATTACCAATGCAGCGAAGTTGGAAACGTAAAAAAGTAAAGTGTGAAAAATATGAAGATGCCGAGGAAATTCTAATTGAATGGATTCATCAGTCCCGTGATGCATCAGTGCCATTAAGTGACCCAATCATTCAAGAAAAGGCGCATGAAATAGCGGCAGTGCACTAAATCTGCTCCGAAAATATATTAGTGTTGCTCCCAGTGGTGTATCAATTGATGTTAATAGTTACTTGAACCGCATTGAAAATGTCATAATCCATAACAGTAGCACACACACACGGCAAACCACAATCAAAGATTTTTTCAATAGGAAATAAGCTCACACTTGCACTATAACTATTGCAGAATTAAGTATCTTTCCTGTAAAATGATGTCTAAATGTTTCCCCATCTCATAAATCATTTCCCGTCTATAGCGCTATCCCGCTTATTACGCTTGTAGGTCATGGTCCCTTGACGAGCATAATAACGGGGTTTTACTGTATATACACTGCTACTATTACTGCTACTGCTAATAATTATAATAATAATAACAGTAACAATAAAAGTCATGAATAAGTTATTACAGGAATTATAAAGTAGTTAATAGATCAAAGATATGGATCAATTTCGTCGGCGCTTTCAAAACTACTATAATTGAAAATTAAGTTCAGAAAATCATTAGTTATATATGTGTGTGTGTGTGTGTGTGTGTGTGTGTGTGTGTGTGTGTGTGTGTGTGTGTGT
>JAFIDM010004315.1:36414975-36429797 GCA_023159025.1 Thereuonema tuberculata | reverse complement strand
TAATAAACACATAAAGAAATACAGAACTGAAAAAATATTTTAATCTAACACCTATTCAGAAATTCAGAATAAAAATCCGTTTCATAATTTTATATTGTGAATAATAAGAATTCAATTTTAAGGCTAGGTTGCCTCTAAATATCCATTGCAAAAGAATATTTTAGGTTTTTCCAGGATATAAGAGTAGGTTGTCTATAAAATATCCATTGCAAAAGAGCATCAGTTTCAAAACTTCCTATGATTCAGACACAGATTCGGAAGTAAAAAAAAGTCCGCTAGTCTCTTATATCGTGAAATGAAATAAAATAGTTGAGAGCTCATGTACAAATCAAAATCTGTTTTTGTCCATCTTATTATTTGAGTTTATTACTATGAAATCAATCATTTGCAAAATAATCGGTACTTTTGTTAGGAATTCTGTTGTTTTACTTCAACTTTAAAATATTAGCTGTTACTGTTTTCATTCTAATTGTTGAGACTACGATACCCTTTTTAGACTACGATACAATTAGAAGACTTTAAGAAATATTTTTATTTTATATAGTTTTAATTAACTAAAACGCTGGAAATTTATTATTATAGACTTTAAATATTATTAGGATGAATAAACATTCAAAGTCAATACCATGAAAGAGTGTCCTTAAGTCCGATCTCAAAAGGAAATCCCAAACGAGAGAATTCAACACCATATATCCTTCCTTTTCGCGTGCATAGTTGATGTAAATGCTGCATTGTAAAGTCGTAGGGGTGGTGAATCTAGAAGAGTTAGTAATAGAAGACTGAAAAAACTATTGGGATAAAAAAATAAATGAGAGAAATTGGTGAAACTTCTAGAATATGTTATCGCATCCCATATAATACAGAACACGTGATATTCATCGGAATGATAGCTATCCAATATGGCGGCGAAGCAAGTAAGTTCGATAAGGCAATGTCTTATCCGATTTTCATTTAATCAAAAGCAATTCAAAACTGCTAAGTGCTTCTATAATTTTTCTTTAGTATTTTTTAATCAAGAAATTGATGTTTTTCTTGATATAATCAAAAGTATGAATGTTTTATATTGTTTTGGACACATCTTTCAGCGTGTTCCAGAAGATCACGGTTAACTTAAGAGAAAAAATATTTAAAGGCAGAAATTAAACATGTAAAAATTAGGTTCAATTTAAATGTTTTATTGATTGATTCAGAGACGAGATAGAGTAGTTTATACTATTGATTTTGTAATATTACAGGATAAAAGACAGCATCAAAACCAAATCGCTAATGAAAGTTTACAATAACTAGAGAAACATGTTGACCAAAGATACCAATATCACCTATTTGTTTATTACTTTCTTGCTTCGTTGTCAATGTACAAATTGCTTTATGAGTCCAACAGTCAGAATTAACATATTTGTATCGTTTGAGTAACTACTCGGTAGTTTTCCCTTGCATATCTTGTGTACAATGTTTTATTGTCCTCAAAATGAAAGTTGACCGGCGGAAGTTTGAACTGCGCAACCCTTCCGCTAGCTGATCAATTATGTTTTCCTGTCACAATGGACGACAGAGTCTGTTTTCACCGAGAAAGACATGTTGATAACGCCAAATTAAACTTCTCTCGACTATTTAGCGTTATTTCAATACCAGTTGCTAACAATAAGTATTTATATAAATAAATAGATATATATTATTTATAAATACTATGCTCTTTTGCAACGTAACAAGCTTTTACCGTAATGGCGACGTCCTGTCGTAACATCAGACGGAAGTGCCTGACCAGACTAATCGATGATACATGCGCAGATCTCACAAAAACACGGCGGCCATCTCTCATTGGGAGGATAGTACTCTATCGACCTTGTGATCCTCTCCTTCTTGCCGACTTAATGGGGTCTCCCGATATTCAATATTCCTATCACAGAAGAACAATATAGAACTAATTCATCAAAATTTCTGTATTCTTCAAATATATATAATTTTTTTTTTTGAGGCAGGCCCATTATATCAATAATATAAAAATATTTCGTTTCAGATGATCCCACAAAAGATGTCACAAAACACACACTTTTTTTTGCTAGACTATTTCAAAATGGTTTTCTTAATGGCGTGAAATCTTTTTCATTTTTCCAACAGACACTGCAAATCCTTCCGCCTTTGTATGTTTTATATGTTGTTTTTTCATTCGTAGTTCTGGCATTGATAGATTTACTAAATCTGAATGATTGAGACAAATGGATTTTTACACTCAGATAGGAGCAACTCTGTCAATGGCAAAATATCTTTCTCATTAGCAAAAGACAAAATTTCAGGAAGATGCTTTTCACCCACATTAAACGCACTCTGTTTATATGTTACAGGGTGATACTGCGTCTCTGATGAGGCTGAACCCATAAATCTCTCCTGCAGTTTGTGTGTCTTTATTCAGTCACTTCAATGGCTTTATCACTGGGAAGTCACCTAAAGACGTTCTCGTATTTTAAATCAACAGAAAATCCATCATTCGACAAATGCCTACAAAAAACAGGACTTCTTTCATGCAGTTTTATCATTTCTGTTTTGTTTTGTTTTTTCTCTCTCTCCTCAACCTTAAAATTGGTGGTTGAAAACAATCTATTGAATTTCCAGGGAACAGATACTGAGGTGGTTGCCTTCCTCAGGTATTAGTTATGGAATGACTCTAGACCTGAAGAGAAAGATGAAGAAGCTGACAAACACAGGAAAGTAAATTTGTTTCAAACATCCCTGCCGATGCCGGATTCGAACCCAGATTGCGACATATCTGTCTCAAGTCAGGCCGCCGCCTAGACCACTAGGCTATACCATATCTGCAAATGTAATAAGAGATTCAGGTCGTAATTTACTTCAAACAGTGAAGGCAGAATCTCCTTCCCAAATGATTCCCCGAAATCCCGAAGGGTCCCAAAACCTTACCATAACCAAACATGAGAGAAAAGATAAATAATTTCAAACTTTCTAAAATTATTTGTTATGATAGGATTTTCAGCTATTTATCTGAAGTGGCAAAGATTCCTACAATGCACAATGATTGCTTATTTAAATTCTGAGTTTTTTTCTATTGTCCATTCACGAATATCGGACAATATACAAACATACAAGAATTATACAGCTCAGCGTTTCCTCTCTACGATAACTCCTACCCAATAGCCAGACAACTGCTACATTGATGAATATGAAAGTTACTCTACTGATGCAAGTGATTTAAAATATAATGTGAAGCTTTATTAGAGACCCATTTGGGAACTATTGTGATAGCAACCAAAATCGGAAGCCATTGCCTTTGTCCTGTCCGTCGGTCCGTGTCTGTGCCCCCTAAAATCTCCAGAACGGAAGGTCGGATCGACCAGCGGATTTCACCATCGCGTTCCGAGCCCAAACAACGTCGGATTAGAATATTTTTTTTCAGGGGCCATGTTCGAGATATTTGGTTTTGTTTCATTGGATTTCCGCTATTACCTTAAATGTTAGAAATGCAACCATCTCATTTCAGTTATCAGCTATAACTTGATCGTTAAGGTGTCTTACTCGTATACTGAAGGTTGTCGGTTCGAATCTATATATAAAAATTTTTTTTTTCCTCTTAATCTTTTTTATCAAAGTCCGCATGGGTTTTTTTTTTTCTTTTTTGTGTTTTTTTGTTATTTCCCTAACGTTTTTTTTATTTTTTTCCTAACTTTTTTTTTCTACTTTTCCTTACGTTGTTGTACTTCCTTTTTTTATTATTATTTTTATTTTTTTATAATTATTGTGGGTGGCCCTTAAATTTATGCTTTAGCACAAAATTATATTCATTTTTTGTTTTTTCATTTTTCTTTAGTTTGTTTATTTGTTTCTCTTGAAATAGCGTCACCATTTCTCAACGGATCTTTACCAAATTTGGCACAGATGTTCACCTGCATCCCAGAATAACGTATGAACAACGAAAACCCGGATTCGGACTTAGGGGTGTAAACGGGGGCGGGGAATGGGCAAACCTTTTTGAAGGGTACGTATATCTCTGAAACCTCTTTAGTTGAAACAAGAAATTTGATGTGAGTGTTCCATGTCAAAATCTAAAGTATACTTATTCGACGACTTTTCGATATTCGGATCCTAAGGGGTGTAAACGGGAAGACAAACATTCTTCAAGGGGATGTGTATCTCCGAAACAGTTGAGTTTCAAACACATTTCTAATAAGTGTTCTTTGTTCAAATCTAAAGTATACGTATGAGACGAATTTCCAATATTCGGATCCTAAAGAGTGGAAATAGGTAGGGTGGGGGGAAGAAACTTTCATGCAGGGTATGCAAATCTCCGAAACCGCTTGAGTTGCAAACATGAAATTTGACATGAGCGTTCTTAATCCTAAGTTTCTTAGTTCACTTGATGTAATTTCTTTTTTTGAAGAAATAAAGCGGTTTTTTTTTTTACATTACGTATGTAATGCTTCTGGAGCGAAGCGACGGTAACAGATGTATAATAATTTGTTATTACGTGCCTTTTTTACCAACTGGAAAAGTTCAAAGTGATCACATAATTACAAATTTCCACATCAGGATAATTTTTTTTATAACCCGCGAGGCGCACGGGTATTTTTGCTAGTCAGCAGATAAACTACAGATTAAACAATGGTAAAATAAGAACAGCACATTTTGAGGGAGGATTTTATTCCTGTCATTTCCTAAACAATTAAATTAAGCGGCAGTCCCGGGATTTTAAACTTCATGACTCAAATGGTTAAATTTTCAAATTTCTACTTTCATATTCACAGTCATTGTTTCTTGTAAAATTTTTTATCCTTTTTATTCTCGTTAAATATTCAAATTCCTACTTAGTTATACTGAAATGGAATTACTGATGATTTTGATTGTATTTATTGTAAATTTTCTGGAGGGTTTTTTTTTTAATAATTAGTTTTCAGAATCAAATTACTTTTTAATATTTATGCTTTTTTTACTAACCCTATGTAGTTAAAGTAATTGAATCTGGCTGATAATTCTTGAAAAAAAAATCCAAGGCTCAACTACAGTGATTCACAGTTGAAATTTTAAATAAATTATTATTATTATTATTGTTGCTGCAAAAATAGTTGATTCGTGAAAGAGAAATACTGAAGGTTACTTACATTTTCAAAGCATATCTGATATGTAACTGAAATATCTTTTCATAAAAAGCAAATTTTGCGCTGGGTATTTGAAAATTATTAAAACAAAGGCGAGTAGGATGTTTTTAATTTATAGATAAAGTAATACTAAGGAAGAGATGTTAATTTACCGATTTGTTTTTCTTCGTGAAATTAATAATATTCCTGATAGTTTTTCCCTTTATGTTAGTTTTTGACCTTCTTTATGATCAGATTGTGGATTTTTTTCTCTCTTTTATTATTTACCTGGAATTGTCGCGAACACTCTTTTGAAACATCTTTATAGCAAAAAAATAGCAGGTTTTTCAACTTTTTATTTCTTTCTTACGATTCAGCAAATGAAAAGTGATATTACAAGAAAAGTGATATTACCGTCATAGCGCTTTAATGAGAGCGGAAATAAATTCATTCGAATGGAAAAGCGTCGTAGTGAAAGAAGATACAATCACTTTTCCAATCACTCGATGATAATAATTATAACATTAAATACAGTCGAACCCCGCTTTTACACTTTTCACGGGACTCTGAAAAATCGTGTAAATTACGGGAAATGGTTTCCGCATACCAAGAACATTAAGGATGTAATGTTCAATATATATAATGATTTGTAATCTATGCTTCGAACTTTTCTAACACACAGGACTATATTAAATATTATAATTATTCAATACTTAATTTAGAAAAGGAAAATTTTCATACACATTATTTTAATCACTGTAAAATCTCCAAATATAAGGCCTACACACACATTCAAACGAAACAAGACAAGGTAAGAAGAATGCCAAATGACGAGGTAACAACAATGAAGCCGAAACCGAACAAAGACATCAAATGTCGAGACAATCGATAGAGGAAGGTGACCATATTTCGGATACCATTTTAGTTTCGAAATCTAAAGTATTTAAAATATTGAAGTTTTGATTAAGAATTTTACTTTGTTTTCTTCTATAAATAACATAATTTTAGATCCCGAACTGGTAAATATCCATTATAAAAAATAGATAGTTTAATTATTTTTTTTTTGCAAAACATTGCTGTTTTTGTTGTGAAGCAAATGGGGTCTTAATTTCGGATATTGGAGACCCAGTGACCAAAAATGCTTTACCCTTTTTACCTCCTTTTTGTTTTTTCGCTGCATTCTCACAATCAACATTTTTACGATTCTTGAGGGCAGGCAAAGGACTTATATCAGTGGGTTTTACAAATTTAGACACAGATGTGTTTGCATCCGCAGATGCGGTCGACTGTTTCTGTAGGTCTACTGGGTTGGTTGAATATTGTGAGCTAGAGATAACATTTTCCGATACAAGAGGTTCTGTGTTGCTGTCTACCGTTATTTCTTCTACACGAACTTCAGCCTTTGGGGGTTCTTTCTACAGTAAACGGATATCCGAAATTAGGCACCATTGACTATCCGAAATTAGGACGTTATGACAAATATTTTTAAATCAACATTTGAAACTAACCTTAAAATCATACACAACGATGCGACTTGCCACTTAAACTACATTTTATGAACTTCATTATACACTTTAAAACAAATTATTAGAACTTACCACTTGCGCTCCAGCTGTGTTCGAAGTTCCAATCTTTAATAATACACTTTTTGTAATATTTTTAAATTATTTATTGTTGCGTACATGCAGATCGAAGGCTCACGACGACAAGATAGATTATATATGGCGGCCAGAGCTTCCACTCATGGTAGACACTAATGCAATTTGCTGACCGGTATGCGATTTATCACGCTATCCGAAATTAAGGCACCATCCGAAATATGGTCACCTTCCTCTACATCAAAGTTGTGATGGTCTCGCGAGTTGCAATCACGAAGCAGCGTAATAAGTGGACGTTGGAGAGGGATAGACTATATTTGGCCATTTTTTTTTTTAACTCCGTTTGGCGGAAACAACGTAAATTGCGGGAAGGTTGATATTTTGACAGCGTAAATACAGGGGAATAATAATAGGAAAATTGAAGGGACCGAGAAAAAATGTTATAAATGACGGGAAAACGTTATTTGCGGAATGTAAAAGCGGAGTTCGACTGTATATAATTGCTAAAGAATATCTGAACATTGTACATTTTGATAGGATCCTCATAATCTGTCAATATTTTGTGACAAGACTTCAGATTTTAACTAACATACATTATTATTAAATTGGTTTATTCTTTATTTGATAACGGGCACACTAAAGTTTTATTGTAATACATTACTATTATTAAAAAAAAAAGTTTATATTTATTTTAAGCTTTTTAAAAAGATTATATCGCAATTTTAAAAGAACTTTAAATTTAAAGAACCGAATTAATGTTGACTAAATTAATTTCCAGTTTAAAACGATTCTGACTAAAACTAATAAAATATATTCGACCAGAAATGTAAATAAATGATTCAATGAGTGACCATCACTGCTTAAATGTCATAGAGAGAATGAAGTTGATTCTGGTGTAGAATGGTTAAAAGAAGAAAAGAATAAGTATGTTATCATTAAATTGTACTCGATCGAAAACATCAATAAAGAAGGATAGCTACTGTTCGTTTTCGAAAGCGAGAACCATACTCGCGGACGATTCTACTCCTCAAAGGGGTGATACGCTGAGATGGGCACTTTCCTAATACCGTTTTTTTTTAGTAGCAGGCACGTGTATTTTCGAATGCTTACTGATTAGAATCTTTCTATCAGTTCTTTGCTTTCTATTTCGTTTGAATTCGATTGAAAATTTCTGTATTTATTCTTCACATAGCTAGTTCAAGGATACCTATTTAAAGTTTAAATTAAAAAAAAAAAATGTGAAAAATGCCCAAAATTCACAAAATTCTTTTGGACATTTTCGCTTTTAAGAAAAAAATAACGGAGGAGCATTTTTGCAATAGTCTTTATTCTTTCCATAATTGTTTCCCGAAAAGCGCAAATAGAACGCAGCTACTAGTAAACTAACACTATAAAAAGTAAACATCCCCTCTTTGTTTCTCCTCACCCCTATTTTGATGAAATCGAAGGAGACCTGACGCATGCGCAAAAGCGTTGAAGGCTCTCGTAAACAAAACCGAACAGAATACTGGCAATGAATTGAATAGTGGGCCATTAGAAATGTTTCTAGAGAAATTAGCTCATAACAGACCACGAAGATCACAATATCAGATACTTATCCGTAGCATCTTCGGTCTAACTGTGGAAAGAACTTTGGTCCTTGAGTAGCATCGGTTAGTGGAGCTATCCCTGCACTCGGACTGATTGTTTCCTTGTTATCTCATCGGGGATTGGCGATTGGGAGCCAGAACGTCTTCCCTTTTATCATTACGATGGATGCATCCTAGCATAGACATACCCAGGATTTTGGAATGGGAGGGTTATGATGTCGTCCAACCAAAAAAAAAATGAGATGAGAGATTACAAACATAGTATGAACTTTCCAAACAAAAAAAAATATCACATTTTTTTTTGTTTTGTTTTTTATCATTTTCAGATGCAATGGGGAAGAGGGGGAACACCCAATGCATCCTAGTCAATGTCGAATAAATGAAGTTTGTCTCCTACAGAGCTAGCGTAGTGCATTATGATGTATGGAACCGTTTATTACGGAAAGTGCATATACTTAACATGTTTCTCTGTCTTATGGTTATACCGAAGATGAACAACAAAAGACAGAAATGAAAAGACACAATTTAATCCCTACTTCAATCCTTCCAGTCGAAAGTAAGCCCTAGTTAACAATTGTCTCCTCTCCGAGATTACCATAAAGAAAAAAGTTTCGACCATAAAGAAAAAAAAAATAGGAAGAATGAAAAGCTTGTAAATATTAATAAATCAAAGTCTCGCTTATATTAGAAGAAACTGCCAATTCACAAAATTATGTTATATTTGATATTCTATTTTTAAATAAAGTCGCCTTGCAGAATGAGACACAAGTCTCACGTTTTTAAACAGTCTGAATATCAGAAGTTCATGGTGTTTTATCAGTGAAATGGTAGAGTTATGTTTTATCGATTGTAACGATTCGACACAGAAAAATTGTTTTTCAATTGTTTTCAATAAATTTAACATCACTGCATTGCTATAAACTTCGCTATCATTTCTCTCTCTTTCCTCCATCAAAAAAACAAAAACAATCAACTAATTATTTGCACACCTAGTTGAGTCGTTTTAACTCTTTGCACATTCAAGTGAGACACATTCATTTTTCCAAATCGGTTTAACAGCTACAGGTCATCTTTAATAAATAAATCCATTTTTCTGAATGACAGTAGATTCAATAATTTATTAAACTAATGCTAACATCAGTAATACAGTCGTCCAACTACAACTACTGCTACTGTAAATGATACAATCTACGAAGTCCTATTTCTACATTTATACTTCTTTTATTCTCGGGAGTTTAATTTTTTTCAAGTAAAAGAAATCTATTTTGTCATCATTTCGAATATTCTGTGCAAAAAAAAAAAAAAAAAAAATGCTTTGATATGATTTTGCAATTATTTTGTTTTTCTGCTATTCCAGAGTCGCTATTCTCCATGTGTATTAAACAAATTACATTAAAACAGCTTTGTCAGTATTGAAACGCTTAAACTTTCAAGTTAAGAAACTGATCCACATATGATTGTGTTGAAGAATTCTAAAAATTGTTTTTAGATAGACGTCACATTGTGGAAACGGAAAATATTAACCTCTTATAAAAAAAGATTTACTTTTTATAACTTATCGCAATGATTATTTTTTGTTTTTTTTCTCGTGTATCTTATTTGAATAGTTTTACGCATCATTTGATCAAGCGCAAAATTAATTTTTTTTTTTTTAGATTATTGGTTTATCTACTAGCGAAAGGTATAAACTCTTTATAAAAATATTGTTCCTGCTTCCTATCTCAACATAATTCTGCGGAAAATTCGTTTTCGTAAAAATAAACGCTAATCGTAACGAATAAGATTTGCATCATGTGACTAACGGACTTTGAAGGATATTATTAATTTAGATAATGATCAGGATTGTCCCGTGAAAGTATCTTTATTTTGATATATAACACTCAAATATTTGAGTGATATTTGAATGATATTTTTTATTCCATAAAAAATGTAAAGTAATACACAAGCTTTTATGCGAATATCTCACAATCGAATTTCGGTGCTTGGTCAAATGATGCATAACACTATCCATTTAAAATTAAATTATGTATTTTTTTTCTCCTAAAATGATGTATTTTAGTAATTTTCAAGAAATCTTCAATGTTCTATATTGTTTTAAGCGAATTATCTCAAATACCCATCAACATTCTTTTCGTTACGCTATGTCCGGCATGTAATTACAATTCAGTAACTTCAGAATTGAAAACCTCTGAATTCTACGTATGATTCAAATAAACTCTGAGAGTGTCTTTAACTTTTTTTTAATTCCAATTTGCTTCTTAGAAGATGGTTAAAGAAACACATAAGGAAGATCGTTAAGATAAATCTATTAAAAGCATTTGCTTTTATTACGTAAGCTTGAATTCAATTTTGCATTTGACTTTTTTTTCTTAAAATTTGTTGTAAATAACTAAGCAATGCTAGCAACATTACTAAAATAAAAATTAACAGTTCATTGTGAAATAAAATAGCCGCATGTAAGCATTGTAAAATAAATGAAAAAAAACTAAAGCTTTTTATTGCTTCTTCAAATTAAAAAAAAATATTTTTTGGGGGGCAAGAAAAATAAGAAATACATAATTGAAATATTTATTTCTTAATTTTTTTAAAATAAAAAAATAAATAAATTGGACATTGTCTTGGTCACTAAGTTTGTTTTATCTTTTTAGTTTTTAACTTCTGAATCTGCAAACTCAGGCACGGCTACTACTGACATCTTTCTTTATTAAATATATTTCCTCAATCGCATCTTGACTTTCTTTTTTTTTTCCTCGTTCGTTTCGGGGCCAGAAGAGAAAGTGTTCACGTGAAGGCAAGCGTTTATCTGTTGCCAGGGTGATTCCCGTCGCAACCACTAACACCAGAAGGCGTCCTGCGTGACGTCACTAAACTTGTTCCACTTAAAACTGCTTTAGGTGGTTCTTGCGAGACGCGAGTCTCATAAGGCGAAGGAAGGAGAGAGTGAACGGGATTCCTCTCCGACAGGTGTTTAGTGGCTTTACCTTTTTATTGAGCGAACATTAGAGATTGGACCATTTCATTTTACTCTAAAATAAGAACCAAAAAGCAGCGCGCGTGTGTGTTTGTGGAACCACTTTCCAAAAACTCTCCAAGAACTTTGACCTGACGATGGGTGTCATACACCGATGGCTGTACATTGAGGTTATTTGGTTGCTCAGTATTGGACATCTCCAAAGTGAAGGTAAGTTTTTTAGTTAATTCCTAGAAAGTATTACTAAGTGTCAGAAATGTCTGTAATGATAAGTGTTCGGAATAACAATCTACTCTGCCGAATCGTCCACTGAAAAGAAGGTCATAAACAAAGATGCGAAACAAGCTTAAGTTGTCAATTTACCAATCATTGTCAATTTTAATAGAATGGAAAAGAAACCAAATCAAATGAGGAATACCAAGAAAGTGTTGATCGACAAAAAATTATTCACCAAGCATACGTTTCTGATGTTTCCTTATTCTGTTTGAACAGCTTCATTGTTCATCCCCCACTTTGTTCATGAAAGGGAAAGGGTAAATAGCGTCTGAAGGATTCCTCCCAAAAATTCATCGTCCTTGAACTACTTGGAGAGAAGGGGGAAAGTGTTTTGCAAGAAGAATATTTTTTCCTTTTTCACTTTCCCTGTGTCCTCGTTTCGTCTCGCTCCAAGGTGCGTTGAGAGAAGGAAGGGTGGATGAAATTGATCCTCCCTCCTAAAAACCCTTTCCCTTCTGAAGAATATGGAGGGAAAGAGATTCTCCATAAATATTTTTTTTAAGATTAAAAAATAAGTGAATGTGGAGAAAGTGAAAGGAATTTTGTTGGTCTGTGATGTTAGTCAGTCTTTTGTTTGTTTTCTTGAAGCGGAAAACCTACTTCTAATGTTAAAGAGCGACTGGAAAGAGGTTGTATTCTCTAGTGGCATTGACAAGCAAAAACATTGGCAGGGAGTAAGAAAATTAGCAATTAGCTTTTGCATTCAAAATAGATCTATGTATAAAACATGGTTTCTAAATTTAAGGATCGAATTCATAATGAAAATTGCAATAGATTGTAGATATCACTACTATAACTGTGAAATTAGTCTTAAAACTAAATGACTATTTCCCTCTCGCCTCTGTCATTTAATTTCAAGAAAATAAAGAATTTTTAGTCCAACAACGATATCTATTTTTAATTTTCTCACATAGAGAATTCTGGAATGTTTTAATAATTTATATTAAATGAAATGAGTTACTAAAATAACTCTTAAAAAATTAAATAAATAAAAAAGAAATAAAAGATGGATTTTAGGTTAGCAAAAATGAATTATTTTGCTGAAGTTTATTTTAGCACAGATCAGTTTTTTTTTTTAACATCATTATAGTTCTCTTCGTATGCCTTTTGAGTCTTGTGGATAATCCTGTCTGACGACAATAATTAAATCTGATTGAGAAATTCAAATTCTACAGAAGTTTAGTTACTTTCTATAAATTCTCTTTTAAGAATTGATTTTAAGAATTTTATTTCTTTCTACTTAATACTAAGATGGACACCTTCTTTTTGTGAATTCTAATAAACTTATTTTCTTTAATTAACGATTTGGAAGAAGGATTCGAATCATAGCACAAGGTTTACGAACTTCAATTACAAGTCATTACAATGAGCGGAATACTGTGCTGTACTTCCTATTTTCACTCAAAAGTTAAGTCTTTGGAACTAACTTCGTAAACAAATAAGAAAGTAGTAAAAGAAAACTCTAATGAAGAATATTTATTCAACATGAAAAACTAATTCTGTAGTTTCTATTCTTCATAAAACCTAGAATTGTTTTAAAATAGAGATAAAGATTATTTAGAATACTAATTTTAAAAGCATGACATAATTTAGAAAGTTTCACGATAGTGGTCAAAAACGAAAATATTACTAATTTCGGGTTTTCTTCCATTCAGAGAAAGGAAAGGAATGACATTAAGAAATAAAAAGGAAACGCGTAGATCATTGCCTTTTCATTACTTAATCAACTAATTAAAAAGAATAAGTTAGAATAAGAATATTTTCATTCTCACTATCGCACTTCTACTCCTAATTAATCCTCTAGGCGGTTCTACTCCGCTAAACCCTTTACTAAAGTATTATTTTGTGTTTGAAAGATGTGAAAATTTTTAAGTAGAGATAATCTGAAAAATAATCTCAAACTCTTTTAAGTGGAGTAAAAACCCTGAATTACAAGAATGAATTGAGTAAAGATGTATAGAGAATTATGTAAGAACAAGGTTTGTTTCAGATAGGAAAACTAGATATCTTCTATTGGAACATCGTTTATATCCACTCATTTCTATTGGTTGGACTAAATCACGTGATGCTGGAGAAAATATCATTACCAACAGAAAGTCATGATAGAAAATGTTCATCTTTCTTGATGAAATTCATTTTTCTTGTCGTGAAAGAAAAAGAGTTATTTTAATTTTAATATTAAGTTGGTTTACCATTTCTTAGAAGTTAATCACACAATGCGGATCTTTCCTCATCTACAATATGTCAAAGGTTCCATGTGTTGCGTTTAGGTTTTTTTTTTTTTGAAATGTCATACCTTAGTTCTCATCTCTCAAATGAATATATGTAATGTAATCATTGTGGGTTTTTTTCTTTCTAATTATATTTTTCCAGTTATTGATAATAGAATAACCCCCTTTGGTCTAATTAACTTTTAACTATATCATTTTCCGGAAGAAATACAGTCATTTTTCTGAAAAGGATCTTAATTTGTCTTTTATGCTTTTTTTTTTTAAAAAAAAACAAAAAAAAAAAAAAAACAAATTTTGAAATCCCAGGAATTAAATGAAACCTTCGAATATAAAAATAAGTAAACAAATAATAAAAGTTGAAAATCTATAAATCTTTCCAATTATACAACAATATCTACATTTTAAGACCAAATTTATAACTATTCTATTTACAAATTTAAACTTATTTTACTTGTTTACATTCAAAGATTATTTTTATATTCAAAGGTTTCATTTCATTCTTTGAATTTCAAAATTTGTTCCTTAAAAAAAAAAATTAAAAAAAAAGATTTATTAGCCATTACTGTATTAGTTTTCATTCCTATTTGAATGGCGAATTAAAATATCTGAGATTAACAGACGTTATTGGATGGTAATTAAAATGTAGGCTTTATTACAGACCCTATACTAAAAAAAAAGTCGTACTTCACCATCTTTCTGCTTAAGGATGTTTCAGTGTTAAAATAAACTTTAAGAAAAAAACTTTGCATGTAATTAATTACAAATGTTCTCTAATAAAAAAAAAACACCAGTTAAGCACTTTCGTACTAGTATTAGTTTCTATTTTTCTTTACTCCTACATTTGCATTATTTAGTAATTAATTTTTAGACTTGAATTCAATGTTTTATATATTTCTTTTGCTTGTCACTCACCTAGCTTTGTATTTCTTACTTAATTTAGCTTAAAGAAATGTAAAATAATTCACTGTCTTCTTGTTGCTTATAGTATTATTTATTTTGATTTTTTTTTTATCTGAAAATATGTTCGTCATTAGTGTTCGAGTTAAATCTAACGTAATCTGACTGTTGCCGTG
>JAFIDM010004315.1:36347050-36414965 GCA_023159025.1 Thereuonema tuberculata | reverse complement strand
AGGCATTTTATTATTCATTGTGCTGCCCTTGTTTTGTTTTTATGATTGAAATTTACCTGCTGCACGCTAATTTTTATTCAGATTAATTTTACTTTTATCAAATCATGAGCTTAAAAGGATTCATTGTTTAATACAATAAAATTTTAACAGAAATAGGATAGATAAGAGAAGTTGCGCAAGAAAACTACTGCGAGAAAATTTTCCTTAAAACTTTTGAACTTAGACTAACCTTATTATTCAAATAAAACTTGAATAGAATATTTATAGAAGTTGTTTCTGTAGTTCCTTCATATGATTCGGCCGCTTTATTTGATTTCAGACGAAAGAGTTGGTTTTACAATAAACATAGACGGAGAAATCATCAACAGGAAAACAAAAGACAAAACACGACTAATAATAATAATAAAAAAGGACAATCATTATTAATACTTGCTCAATAAGCCGACTGTTTCTTATAACACATAATATAATAATACATGTTTAGCTTCAATTATCCGCTATACATGTTAAAAACCGGATATTTAATCCGAGAAGAGACAGATAATAATAACATTTTTTTTTTATTAACAAAGAAAAATGTTTATTTTCAGTTCCATTAGGGATTTAAGATTCCTAATAATAATAATAATATCAAAAGCTTACAAATTGAATTAATAAATTTACGAAATGTTCTATTGCTTTTTACGTAAAAATTATTACTCGGGAATTTTAAAGAAAAAGAAAAGTAAAGAAAGGATTCGATGGGTTTTTTTTTAGAAACAAAATAGAAATCATGGAAAATAACACTTGTGAAATAAGTTTTAATTTATAATTAATACAATATAGAAATGTTGAAAGAAGGTGAAGGGCTGCGAAAAAAAATGTTAGTCCTAAAGAAAAGATGTAAATCGGTTCCATTAATTAAGAAGAGTATTTCCTTACAGATGGTACGATTCAGTATAAGATTTAATCATTGTCTGTTAAAATAAAAAGAACACATTGTCTACTTGGGATGAAAAAAATGATCTACTCAAAATTATCCTAATATAAAAACAAATATTATTCAAATGTTAACAAATGTATAGATGAACAAAATTACTGAGAAAATCGATTTTTATTTCACTTAAACTTTAAAGTTAGATTTTCTTTTCCTTTCGCTAGAAATTACTTTAAAAAACAAAATAGCATTGGAAGAAAAAAAGATCACTTGCTTCTAACTGTAATACTATTTATAGAGACTTTTACAAAATAAATTACTTCTCATTTAATTCAATCAGAATTAATGATAACGAAATAGTAATCATGATATTTTAGTGGTGAATAATTTTTACTTAATTTCAATGAAATCCATTGGAAGGGTTTTATTTTAGTTAATATTCAAAAATATTAAAATCCGAAACTTCGACTGCGTGTACGTGAGACCTTTTGCCGTCGAAAAAAAAAAAAAAATGAGACAAAAGTCTATTTAATTGTGTTAGTGGTGTCGTAGTAACTCCACCTCGGAAGTCCTTAGGGGCGGAATAATCCGTGTACTTCCTGTTCCTTCTCTTCAAACCTGTCGTTCTTGTGATCGTCATCTTCATTGCTCTACATAAAACAGACCAAGAAAAAATACTTTTACCATATCAGAGTATTACAACCAGAAAGGAACCCCTTTAAGATAAGATATATGTATAGAATGAATCAAAATGTTTCAGCAAAGAATTAAAACTGATGACGTCATTAATATATTAACTTACTAGGTGTATTTTTTTTTCTCTTTAATGTGAATATTTTGTTTATAGACTTTTTAGTATTCTAAATAATAAATGCAAACCGACGTTTTGTTTAATTACCCCAATTTCCATTATTAATTTTCGGGCTTCTTTTAATGCTTTAATAATGAAGACAAAAAGATTAATTTGTCACGTTTCTTTAATAAGATTGCGTTGTTGAAGTAAGGAACATTCTTCGAGTAATTACAGAGAGATAATTAATTAAAACTGAAAAGGATAAACCTAACAATCAACTGAAACATACCTCTTAATTAGACGGTAATAATTAATTCAAGAACTGTAGTTAATCAAGAGAAGTTATTTTTATAGCAAGTAAATTTAATTTTATTTGTCATTAGTTAATATTGAAATTGTAATTTAGAAGTGATTTTAATGAACAAACGACTACGAAGTGCTTAGTTCCGCGTGGTTGGTTTCCTTGTAACCTACTCCTTTTGTAGGACTCGCGTCACAACCAATTGCCCTTGGCTACGAGTCTCAACTTTTTCTCTTTTTTCTCTGTTTTCTTACGCAGATTCACCAAACGGAAAACAATAAGCCAAGAATTTTTCTCCTTTTTTTAAACTTTTAATTGTTTTAAAACTAGAAAACATAATCTGAAGATGGGTAGATTAAAATAACAATAAGTCCTCAAGTTTGCAAAACACAAAAAAGATAAGAACTTTGAAATTAACTTAGAAATATCGAAGTTAAATCTCTAGTAAACACAAGCAACACTAAATAGATATTAAATGTTTCGTTTAATGTATAAAGTTTCAGAAGTCTTTGTTGAATTACAAGTTGAATATCACAAATACAAAGAGTGTGTAAATATGTAAAGTTGGGTTCTAAAATTAACCAATCTTGATAAATGAAAGTAAGAGGTTTTTTCGGATTTCTCCTCTCGTTTTTTGCGATTTTTTTTATCTTTTTTGAACTTTATCGTATTAATTCAAATGAAATAAACACGTTTAAAATAAAAGCAATTACAAAAGATGCACTTTTTTTTCTTTTTTTTTTCTTTTCCAAAATTTTGACATTACTGAAATAGACTGAAGTAGACGGAACTGAAATAAACAACGAATTAAATAACAAAAATGCAATATTCCCATTCTTAATTATCTTCGCCCGAGTGTTCCAATGTTTTAAGGCATTTTTTGGCTGAATAAAAAGAAACAAAGGAATTAGAAGAAAGTGTTTAGTTTTGTTTTATTTTAATTTTCATGTTTTTTGTTGATGAATTCATTACGTACGAATGGAATTCATATTACAGTTATAAAGAGTGCATCTGTTGGGGGGGGCAGTTGTTTTATCTGGTTTTAAATGAGGCCACATGGAACCCCCGCACACCTTAACAGATACTTCCGCACTTGGGAGTAGGCCACTGAAAAAACCAAGCTATTTTGGCCAATTAATGGAATCCCCTGAAACGCAGGGAGATTTCATAATTTTCTGTTAATTTGAATTCTTAATGAAATTTGAAAGAAGGAATGTTTTCGGGCAACTAAATTAGGAATGATTACAGCTTGAATTTCTATATGTAAATAAAAACACACCAATGAAATAGATATAAAGGCTAAATAAAACGTTGTTGTTTTCTGAGTTATTTAATTCATTCGCCTTTTTTTTTATTCTAATAGAAAAAATAGAAAATGAATCTCAGTTAAGACTTACTTTAGAATCAACAACGTCGTAAGTTATAGTCAAATGCAACTTAAATTTAAAATGTATAATTTAAAGTAGTTACATTTTTAGGCAATTTTAAACTATGGTAATCATTTTTCAGGTCCTAAGTTTTTCATTGTTTTCAATCTTCCCCTTTCGCTTTTTCAAGCAATTTTAGGAAATCAATCGATCAATTGAATGGGAAGATAATGAAATTCCATTATTTTGACATTTAATAATAATTACATTTAATCTTAAGTTAAGTTCAAATCTTACTAAAAGTTTGTCTAAGCTCTCTTTACCATTTATTTCTTTACTACGTTAGCATATCTGTGGATTGTGTTGATCTTGTATTTACAAAATTTGTTAATGTTAACAGTTGATGACATTACATAAGGAAAAGAATTAACTTATGTGCTATGAATTCTTTTTACCAAATTCATTCGTTGAATTAATGATAATGAATTTAGTTAATTATTAGTGCAACTGATATTTATCTAAATTCATTAAATCAGCAAATAAATAAGCAAGTAACTAACAATGAAAAATAATCCAAACTATTAATAAAATAAAGTCGAAGGAAGTTTTTTGGGGTAACTTAACTTTCATAAATATTATTGGATAATAACATAGCTGATAAAACGAATAAAACTTATAAAATTATTTTTACAAAAAAGTTAGAGGTAAAGTAAGTGTTTTATTTTAAGTTAGATGTAATTATAGTCTTTTTAATGTAATTAAACATAAATATCATATTTCTTTTATCATACAATTCCGCATTCACGATATTCTTCCTTTTAATTTGAAGTTAGTAATTTATTAATAATTATGATAATAAGCATTCTAAAATTCTTGCTTCACTGTTATCTGCTTATGATTAACTGTAAAGCCAGTGAAAATAGTAAAGACAATTATTACAAGTCGGAAGTAGCAGAAAAATTGGCGTCAGCACGCGTGGAAAATGTCCTTGAAGCTTAGATTCGAATTAAGAAGTACAAAGCAGGAAGGCTAATTACATTCATTGATGCAGGATTCTGAAGGTAAATCACCTCCGACAGAAATACATGTCTATTTTAATTCCTCTTCAGTTTATTAATAAAAAAAAATATTCTATTTGATAAAACTGAAATTATTGTAACAGTAACTTAGAAATCATAAATGTGCTAATGTCGATTACTTCAAAATGAAGGAAAATACAATCGCTTTATAAGTGATTTAGTTTTCTTTCTTCCTTTCAAAGTATGTAAAAAAAGATTACTGAAGGAATTAATAATATTAGTAATAAAATGTGAATATGCCGTTCTGGCATAGCTTAGTGGTCTAGGCGCCGGTCTTCCGCTAGGCAGATGTGTTAGAACTTGGGTTCGAATCCCGGCAGCGGTATGGATGTTTCAATTTCCTTTCCTGTGCTGGTCAGCCTCTTCTTCACTTTCTCTTCGGGTCTGATGCCAGGCCATAATGGCTTCCTGGGGAAGGCCACGGGAAACCACCTCAGTATCTATTCCCTGGAATAAAGGAAGTCTCCGATCGGAGAGCGCCAATGGACATGCTGAATGCAGCAGAAACACTGGGAACAAAATGTTAATATTAAGGTTTATAAACATTCCGTATTTTGCGTATGCTTATGTACATTATTTCTTACAATTGAAGCAGACTTACCTAAACGCAACACTTTCTTACATTAATATACTGTTTACTACATTTTAAGAAATGTTTATAAAACTAACGAAAATATACAAAGTTGAAAATATGGGATGGGGGGGGGGGGGGCTGAAGCCTTCCAGTTTCGCTTCAGTTTTCTTTTTTCAATAATGGATTAATGAAATGGGTGTTCTTTATTCTGATGGTCTCAGAATGAGAAAGTTTTTAGTGAGTATGACGGAAATCCATTATAGAAATTCAGTCACCATTCTTGAATCAGCATAAAAAAATATTTCTTCGTCCATTTAATTCAGTTTGAACGGCTTATATTCTGTTAAACTTCTATTTCTGTTGACTTATATCTTAACTTCTTTCATTTATAAAACTGAAAGTAGAACTCCCAATATAATAGAATTAGAATATAACAATGGGCAGGCAATTGCTCAGCATTGTCATAATGTCTTCTTATTATAAAAATTCTCGAATTCTGGCGAAATTAAAACTACCTGTACAGTATATTATTGCGAGTTTTCACTTTGCATATTTTCGTTAATTTTTTAAGTCTTTTCTCGGGAATTTGAGGTCATGATAACTGAATTGTACATTCATAACTTTCAATCTTAAGGATTAAACTGCCTTTACGAACCGTTATTGTATGTATTACCATGTATAACCAAGAAGAAGAGGTTTGCGATGATAATCATTACAACATTGTACAGTACGGTAATACTAAATAGTTTCTTTTTATTAAGCTTTAATTCAATCAAAAACTTAAATAACTTCGTGCTTCTAACAATATGGAATGAATGGAAACTCATTACATCATTGTTATAATTTAAGTTTAAGACTCAAATTCTTATTCCAGAATAAACTGATGTTTTTTTTTTTTTTTTCCTAATAAACCCAATTAGTTTGGATGAAACTCTTTCTCTTCCGCGCGACCTCTCTTGGCAGGAAATGCCGTTGGCTGTTCAAGTGAAAGTGAAACCAGGTCACATTATTAGACACTACTTTTCCAGGGGAGTGGGAGGTGAACTGAGATTATTTATTCAGTTGCAAATCTACATATCGCTCCTGTTTTAGACAAATCTCCATTCAACCAAACCAATGTCTAGTACAGTGCAGTCATTATTTACGCTAAAGTTGACACCATTGAGAAAAAGATAAGAAACAAACAAAACTACTTCGGTTATCAGGACTTACAAGAAAGAAAAAAGCTCCAGATTCAGTTCCTAAATTTCTTCTTAGATTTTTATATTCGTTACCATATTTTCAAGTAAGATTTTTAATAAGACATTAAAAGAAAAGAAAAAAAACCCTAAGTGAATTATAAACAACATTATTAATACATTGGTTAATCACAAAACTAAAGTCCGTTTCTATCTTGAGAGTCCTTTCCCCTAAACAAAATTCAATTGATTTCAATATTATTAAAGAATAGGATTTTTCTTCCAATATGAATTTTATTTGTAATGTTCTAATTACAAAATTATAAATAACAGTCCATGATCCTGTAACTGAAATATCCCATAACTGAAATTCAGTTTAAAAAAAAATAACAAAATGACTATTAGTATAAAGTTGTAAATGTCTTCATATAGTTTTTTTTATATATATGCTTCTATTGCATTTATTTATTCGAAAAATTCATAAGGACACGACGCTAATCATAAGTAGGAATTAAATAGGTCAGTTTGAATTATTGACTGAACTGAACAAAAGAAACAGTTTGTATATCTCTATTAAAAAGAAGAAAAAAAAAAAACATTTTTTTTTTTAATTTGATGATATTTGTTAGTGGATTAAAAGAAAAATGATTTAAAAAAACGATATAGTCCATGTTTAAGCAGATATTGTTTTTGAGTTCAATTTTCACAAGATATTTTCACAAGATATGATTATTAAAATACAGTGATCTAACAGAGACCAAACAGATACCAATGTGAATGTTCATCATTTAAGACCTGAATAGTCGAAGTTTAACAATTGAAGATTGAGTGGGGGAGGGAAATATAAATTTTGTCAGTCGGTCTGATAATTATTTTTTTTAATGAATTAATAAATGTTATAGAGTTCTCTTTTATTGGCATTTCATGACTTTTAGAAACTTGACTACTCTTTCATTTTCCGACTTATTATAGACTCTTAAGTAGAAAATTTTCATTGAAACAGATTAGAATCATTAGAAATAGCAAAGAATTAAATGAGGAACTGGCTAACGATCATATCTAATACTGGCTTGGTAAGTCATATATTTGGTATGAATAAAACCCTTCCAAATTTTGGATTTTAAAAAGAAAATACAACGAAAACAAACTAAAAGGACTTAACATGGAATTAAACTGAATGGTCTTACTTTTTTATTATATGCAACAAACATGCTTTGCACGGTATATATATATATATACAGTAATATCTTAAGATACGAGCATCCCGACATACGAGTATTCCGAGATACGAGCAAGCCTTCGAGCAAATTTTTGCTTTAAGATACGAGTAAAGATTTTTTGAGATACGAGCACGCTTACAGACGCCGACGCTAGGTGGCCTCACTCGTTCACAGTAAAAAGTTAAGGAAAGTAAAAAATACAAATCGAAAAAAAGCAAAAAAGCAAAAAAAAGAAAAGTAAAAAAAAAAAAAAAATACGTAAGTTAATTCTAAGTTTATGTAAGTTACGTTAAGGTACGGTAGGGAATCTAGTATCTTCGTATGGGGTAACTCTCTTCCCTCCGTCCCTCCTCCTCCTCCGAACATGCCGCCATTAGCCGCTATTGTATCGTCTGTCAGTAAGAACTCAGAATTAAAACCACATTTTATTTTATATCACAGGAATCCTTATATACTATAATTTTGTGTGTGTATGTATGTCTCTACATCAATTACAAACATGATTTTTTTCTATTATTATTAGCAGTAATAAAGGAGTTTTTTAGAGGGCTGGAACGAATTATTTTTTTTTCTGTTATTTATTATGGGAAAAAAATGATTTCAGATACGAGCACGTCAAGTTACGAGCACTGTCCTGGAACGGATTATGCTCATGTATCAAGGTATGTATCTTGAATGCATAGGTTAAACTGTATCGCAACAGGCCATGCAGGTCCTGAGGTACGCCAGAGATTTAGACTCCCAGCGATTGTCGACAACGGGGCAAGTTGAGATCTGATAGTCAGTCCGACGCCCGTCCACCTTCAACCCGCGAGTAATAAACCCATTTGACAGAGGGCTGGGTGAAGCTAGGCTCCGTCTAAAGAAGAAATAACCGTAAAAAAAAAATCCCCAACCACCTTCGGGAATTGAACCCGTGCTACATAATGTATGATTTCTCGAAACAAAGTAGTCCTGAAGTGGAATAATGAAATTGCATAAGGAAATTGATAATTAATAGAAATTATCATATAACAGAGTTTGCAGTATGAATGAAAAAGCAATTTCCAAATATTGTATGTAAATTAATAAATGATGTTGTTCAGCATCGTTTTTCAGAGTAATAGGTTACATACTTAATTGTGTTAATATGAATGGGAGTTTTCTCCTTATTCAATTGTTTTAGTAAAAGAATACTTTCTCTGATGAATCATCAGCCAAATATGGCGGAGTTTTTTTGTTTGTTTTGTTTTTCTGCTTTTAAGATATAGAAAGATATTTTTATTTATAATAAAACTAATAACAAAAACATCATACCTAAATTTAAAATGAACCACGAAATAACGTTTTAACAAAACATAGATAATCCTACTTAGAATATTTGTTTTATTTTAAAAGTTTAAATAAAATAAAGAAGAAGAAGAAAAAATTTAATAATTGGAGATTGTGATTAAAAAATGTAAATAAAGTGCCCGTATTTTGCGAAGAGATTTATTTCTTGTCTCTCCGAGGTACACGATTCATGCTAATTTTAGACAATTCTGTAAGAAAAGAAGCTGAAGTTGTTTTTGGTTTTTTTTTCCTATGCTTTTAAGCCAGTGTAGTTCGATGCCACAAACTATCTGGTCAATTCACTGAGTGTTATTATGGTTTAGTGGTTATTAAAGATTCCATTAATGCAAATTGAAGAATATTTCTTATATCTTAGACAGACTGGCCGATAAATCCTTATACAAACAGTGAGTCTTCGTGTTTCCTTTTCAATAATGAAATATTAACATGAGCTAATGAAATGGGCCACAGGAGCAACAGCAGCAGCTCCTCCCTGTTCCTATTTTGCAGTTGATAATAGACTGGTCCAAGAAATGCGAAAGTAGGTTTTTCTCACAAGTGTCTCTTCCAGCAGAAGGGGTTGGCGGAATATTCGTGTCACGTGACCATATCCATGTCAGTGTGGTGATGTCTCAATGAATCGAACCAAAACTTATATAGGAAAACAGGTGCACTTTGAGAACCTTATGTAGTTATTATCAACACACAGTTTTTGAAATAGGATAATCTACATAATATCATGAAACAAAACACCTTTGATCTGAAAGCTTTAGGGAAGAAAAGCTGCTTTTCCCGTGATTGATTTATTTATTTTTGAGATCTAATATTATAAATTTAAAGAAACTAATCTGGAATTTAAAATGCTTTGCGAAATCTCAAAAAGATTTATTGTACAATTTAGATTTAGTAAATACCTAGTTTTCTAAAAAAAAAACAAAAAAAACAAAAAAAAAAAACTGTAGCTATCTAAGTTAAAGGGATTTCATTATTTCGTATAAATAAATTAAAAAAAAGTGATTAAGTACTTTGTTTTTGTTTTGTTTTTTTCGCAAGTGAAAAAAAAAAAAAAACACGAATTAGTTTCTTTTAATTTACTTGGGGAATGGTTTTTGCAGACTTTTCTATTTATTCTACGCCGATTCTATGCCGAAAGATCTGTGACTTTGATAAACTTTAAGAAATATAGGACAAATGAACATGTGTAGAATCATGAGAAATTAATGAAAAGAAGACAATCAAATTATAAGAGATGTTTTATAAGATAGAGTTGTTTTTTTTTGTGTGTGTTTTGTTTTTTACGTTGAGGATTTAAATTGATAGTTTTTAATTTCATTTTGCACTTAATATTACTCTTTATATATTACATTCAAGAACAATATAATATAATAAACCGCTGCAGAAAATATTTACCATCAATTTAATTCTTGAAAATAGATTTAGAAATAATTAATCATTTTCTTATTCTGTTAAAAGAATTGGACTTTTTTTTTATCCCAGCCAAATTATCAACGATTTTAATGAGGAAAAAAAATATTTAAAGCGATTATTGTAATAAGAAAGGAATATTTCTTTTCAGAATTAAGAACTATTTAAATCCATCCTCAAGGAATAACAAAACAAGAAGAGCAGACTGAATTCTTTCTTAAACCAGTTTGTTGTCGTTGCTGGCAAGTTAGAATGTTTCCATTTGTGGGAAAGAGACTGGTTTGAAAAATCACTTCCTTTTCCTTAGAAAATGACAAAAGTTATCATCAGAATGCACGCGTCATCTACTAAGGATCCTGTCTTCTAAATAATCTCTTCTTAAAGTATTCTTTACAATTACTAATGTAAAGAACAGAAAAATACAAACATACAAAGAGCGGATTTATAGAGACTAATCCATCGTAACTCTTTTTCTCATTCATATTTTAAACAACAATGATGACGTCATTAATCCATTACCAATTAATATATTTTTTTCAAAGTATTTCAAGATTGCAAGAATTTAAAACGCGTTTAATAAAGTTTACAATTTGTTTTTAGTGTTAAGTTCAATTTATCTTATTCTTCTTATTATAATAATAGTAAATATCACGATATTTCTTTTGTTATTAACAGTAAATATCATTTTGATTTTTTTAGTTATAGGCTTATCTCATGTTCCTTTCTGCAAGTCTTTGATGCTAAAAAGTTAAAGGTATTAATTTTTTTGTAAAATTTTGCTGCACGACAATATACGGAAGGACAAGACCACCTGTAGGAGCTTTAGTTCCTTTCCGAATATAAAAATAATATTTTTAACTATAGGAACATTCTACTGTATAATTATGATGTAGAGGCACTTATAATTAAAAGGAAATTATTTTTTTTATTTTTTTCCTTTTATATTAATTAATTTTCTTTTACTTTGGAAATGTAATTTTCTTTTTTGTTTTTCCTTTTTGTTAACTGATTGAGGAAAAGAACAGTGAAAGCACTCTAACGAAAATTCGCCGATAAAAATATGTAATTGAATCTTGTATTTTACGTCCCACTTTTATTTTTCTTCCCGCCCTTTGATATCGATTTATTTGCGCCTGTGAAGAGTTCAGGACAGAGAAGAGAAAAATATTTATTACCTATTGAAAGTCATTCCTTGTTGATCAGTTCTTTTTAAAAAATAAGTTTTATTTCTTGAAAAGAATCCAACGATTCCCGAAAATTCTGATTAAATCAGAACATAGTCTTATCTAAGAGACAATTTTTCTTTTCTGTCTGGTAATTCTAAGGAAAAATAAGCTTCATCATAAAATCTATGACATTAGGAGGGAAAAACTTCGTAAAAATTTGCATTTTATAAAATGCAACTTTTTATACTTCCCTGATAACCGTAGTTACCCTAAGTTATTATAGAGTTGTTACAGTTTTGTTCTTTTAATACAAGTCAGTTCGTACATCCGTCTTTGATCGAGAACTCAAAGCTTACATGTCCTAGGAAACTGAAATGTGTTAGCTTCTGTTAAATAGTTTTAACTAGATAGCTTGGCTTTCACTCTTCGTAATAATGCAAATAAGGAGAGAATTAAGGTTTTAGAAATAGGTTTTAGGTTATTAAAAGGAAGATTTATATTGATTTTTGGTATAGATAAAGATTTGGGAAAAGCAGCTAAAAAACCAAACACAAAAAAAAAATATTGTCCTTAAATGACAATTATTCTGATAACTTTAAAACTATCTGATAAAGCTGAAGTTTTAATGGTAGAGAAATGTCGTTAAATTTTCTCCCTATTATTTTGTAACCTTGGACTGTTAATCAACCACAAACCGAACCAAACATTAAATAGAAAAGTTGAAAAATGTTTTGATAAGTTAAACAATCATAATCTTATGGAACAACTAATGTTGGATAATGGAAAGTTGGCAGCCATTTATTCCTCGTTGTTTAAATATAACAAATTTCAGTAACAATGAATTTAGACAAACATATGCTAACTTTTAATTCATAAGAAAGAAACATTTACAAAAACATAAAAGAAATTAACGAGAGGACAATGATCAAATGATTGATTTGTAATATAATTCGTGCTATGTTGTATAACTCCAAACATTCTTAGTTTCATTTATCAACTTTTCTAGATTTCCCTGCTAATTTGATCACAAATAATAACTTATTTTATTTTCACTTAGATCTTTTTATCTTGTGATCAAATTGCTTTCTTTCCAGAAAGTGCTGGGATATTTTTCCAATGTAGTAACGATTAGTATTTTTGTGGGGCAAGTGGATTAACGAGATAAGGAAATGAAAGCAGCCGTGTTTTTTGTTGTCGCTTCTACTTTTGTCACAGAAATTCGGAAACGGAAGTGAATTGAGACCCTGCAGGGGAATAGACTGGTCCTGTCGAATTGAGATCAAATAAAAGCTGATTGAGAATGCAACAAACTAATTGATCTGATAACAGGAACCACCCTGTGTCGAAATTAAGAGCAAGGGAGGGAGGAGAGACTGCTAAGCAATACCGGCATCGTTACGAAAAAAGCAGAAAATGTTACACGGAGAACGTTTTCAATTCGGACAAACTGGTTATGACAGATCTCCTGAGAATAAAGTAGGTCACTGAAAACAATTGAAGAAAGTGAAAGATCGCAAAAGCTTACCGAATGAATGGGTAGCCTTTAATAAAAACATTAGATTCACTTCCTTTGCGCTTTCTGATTATACACATCAATAAAACTACGAATCTATAGCAGACAACACAACAAAAAACCAGGGGTTTGAAACATCGACCATTCTTGAATATATTCAGTCCTGCTTTTAAACTAACAGAATTGTTTCTGTGGATTGTATTTTCCGTGAAATATTCGTTCCGAAACTCAAAGAAATAATTTTCTCTTTGAAGTTGACTTGATCACATCCTCCTTCCAATGTCAAATGAGATCAATATCACAGACAAAGAGGTTTCCAATTGTCCTCTTCCAGTTACACCCTTGATATATTCCAATGGCACTTCCGGCTCACTTAATTCGATTAGGAAATGTATGTTTCTTCTTCAATAAGGGAAAAAAAAATCAAATCAAATCAAATAAACTTTTTTGGATTCGAATCTTATTCTTTTATGATTGACACCCATGTTTATAATAAATAGACTTTATTTGGTAAATGTAATTCTACTATTTTACTATCATCTTCAATGTCTTTTATTTCTTACCAGGAAATAGTAATGGCATTGCCCGGGCAAAAGAAAAATAAAATAAAAAAGTCGTCAAAGAAAGCATTTCTTTACAGTAGATTAACACATCTCTTTAAGTAAAATAAGACGTAACTCATAAATCGATGGAATTTGAGTTGAAACCTGTTGACCTCCCTAACACTGTGTATTTGTTTTACAGTAAGTTGTAGCAGTTTTGAAATGCGGCTGACAGATTAATTGTCTAAAACATACATTAGACTTTATTGCAAATGAAGGTACTTCTAATAAATAGAAATAGACAATTGCAAGACTTTGTCCCAACTAAGAAACTGTCAATAGTCAGAAAATAAAATGTTTTATTCAGTTAGAAAGTTTTGACCTTAATTAATCTTCTAGTGTAGATCTTAAATTGTAATTGTTGATAAATCCAATCTAATCCTCCATCCCATACTGTATATACGTTCTAAAACCCCAAAAGATGTTTACATCTATTAATAGGGCAAAAAGCGAATCTTAAAACAGATGGGTAATTATCAAATTAATCTTATGGCAATGAGATTAAACTCTTAAATAAGAAATTTGATGTACTATTTAGTGTAGTTGTCTTTGTATTTTGGCTCTTATTTAAAAGTAGCCCAAGTTGCCACTTTTATAAACCAAAAGCTAATACAGAAATATACGAAAATCTGAATTTGCAGTGTGATGTAAAATAATATATTATTAAGTTTAGTCATTTAAAGGGCACAGTATTTGATCACTAACGGAGAAAAATCCGTAACCAGAGCTACAATGGCAAAATCAAAGCTTCATAATAATATTTAACTCTCAAATATAAAGTTTGATATTGATCAGTGTATTGTTATTTGAGCTACTTAGGGGCGCAGTATTTGGTGTATATTGTAAAGTGCTCATTAAAACCTCAATATCTATTCGGGGCTGGACAACAACATTTAACCCTCAAATTTAAAGATTAAAGTTCAGAAGATTGCATTATTCTTTAAGTGATTTTTAGTATTCTGACCCTTATGTAAAATGAAATGGCCCTTCATATTCCAAAATCTAATCAGATGTAGATAATAGTACTAGATAATAGTTCTCAAATATGAGGATTCGAGTACATCTGTTAATTAGTTCCCGAGTTATGGCGCTACGAGATTCTCACTAACAGACACCTTCACACACAGACTTACACACGGACACCAATAAAAAAAGAAGTATATTTTAATCAAATGACGGATATTCTTTAAAAATCGAAACATGGATATTTACTATGATTAATATACTGTTTTATAGATTAGTTTTCAAAAGCTAACATGATTTGATATATTAGAAAAATAAATATTTTGTATTTGCATGCGACTTGCTATATGATTGCTGTCCTTTCCCGTTGTTATAATTGTTATAAATTTCACATATAGGAAAAAAAAATGTTTATTCTTATAATAAATCAAACCAAATTGAATGATTATTTCACTTGAAATCATAATTGACATATTTCAATTATCTTACAGATTTTGAGAGAAAACGCTTATTCAAAGTTTTATAATACCATTTAATTAATAACTGCAAACATTTGATTGATTTTGATATTTTGGTTGTTTTTTTTTTAAACAATTTATCTATTTAAAATTGAAACATAGACTATATTGGAACTGTTACTGTTTTTAAGTGATACACGAATTTTCTTATTAGAAATTTTCAAGTTGCTATTTTGTTATAATATTACACTTTATCTCTAAAAATTTATTTATTTACTTATTTATTTATTTGCAATTTATATCAGCTAGAAAGAAAAAAGTAAAAAACTAATTGAAAAAAAAAAAAGATAATTGACGACCTTCCTACACCATCCCGTGATTCGACCCAAAAATAATAAAAAAAAAAGCGTTGAAGGTTTTTTGTTTTTTTGGTGGGCGGGAATGGGAATGCAGTTTTCGAATATTCTTAAGAATATCAAATCTTCGTCCATCATAAAAGATAGCTGATTTATTTCTTGATTAATATTCAATTGATGGTATTTATTTCCGTAATGTTTTTTTCCACTTGATTTATATTGGTTCGGGAAGTGGTTGTGTCTGTCTGTAACTCCAAGGTCGCCTTCGTTTGCCCAAGGGAAACCAACAAGGTCTTCTTCTATGGACCATTCCGTCACAGGAGGTCATTCCCTTCACAACTGTCAAAGTGTTGTAACAGATCAACTTTTTCACTTTTCTTTTTCTTTTTTTTTTTTTACCTTATTTCAACTTCCAGTGGAAATTGTGTAAACTAATTAAGTATTTATGGTTTATTTAAATTTCGTCCCCTTAAATAAAACTAGGAATTTTTGGGAGATTATGAATAAAATTTCTTTGAAGTCAAAGATGGAAATAAGCAAAGTATAGAATACCAGGTTATTTATAAAACAAGGAGTTTCTGAAAGAACTTGAAAATTACTTTCCTTAAAACGCTGCATGTTTTAAAATTATTTTTCTTTCTGTATTATTGGGATAGTAATAAAAATTTTAAGATCCGAAATTCGAAAATCGAAAATAATCTTTATTTCTTTTCTGAATTTCTAAAATCTTAAGTTGACTTATTATAACTTTAATTTATCTTATGTAACAAAATAACAATTCTTCCAAATACATATCAAAATGAATTAGTGTTCAGTTCACGATTCGAGGATAAATTATTTGATGAATAGAAACAAATTCGTGACACAATTGGAATGCAGCTACTTACACACACCATACACACACCCTCAAAGCCCTACATTCCATGGAGGAACGTCACAGAAACATTAAGCAACATTTAGAAAAAATGTGTATAAACCAAGCACAAATTAATTAGTAATTAATGATTATTAATTGACAGCATAAGAATAAAAAAGAACATTATAGTTGCTGGGCTAACATTCGAATTCCACAAGAACTTCCTTGCAAATTAACTTTTTTTTTTTAATTCTAGACTTCAGTTTATCTCAGAATGAGTTGGAAGCTCACTGTAAATGGTTTAAATTTAAAGTTTCATCTTTCTTGGATAAGAAATTTTTGAATTACTGTACTTAAGAAATTCAAGCCAGATTGATGGATTATGTTCCCAGATTTCTCGCGTTTTGGTAGAATTGTGGGAAAATTAATAGATGATTCCTGTTTGCATTCGAGTTTTATAAAATATTTTTACATTACTTAAGAGTTTAAACCAACGATTGTAGCTTATTTCGCTTAAGCATAATTTTCGTATAATTTTCACTCTAGATTTTTCATTTCTAATTTTGCTGTTCTACTTTTATTGCTTTTCGAGAGGCGTTACTTTAAAACAGATTCATAAGACTTTTTTTCATATATTATATATTATTATATATTATATATTTTATATAATATATTTTATATTATATGTTATATAATATATAATATAAAATGTTTTATAGATAATATTATTAATGTTGAAAAGATTTTGCTTCTTCCAATATTCTTTTATTGATTTTTATTAACAATTGTTTATAAATATGATACGTTCAAACATTCGTAATATGTACTGATTATTTAATGACACCTGTGTTATTATTACTAATTTATTATTACTATTGTTAATCCTCAAAATTTTTGTCAAATATAATTTTCTCTTATAAGTGTTTTAGTGAGCAATTTCTTTATTCCTCCATTTGGATTTTCTTTTTGTATTTGATGAAGTCAAAAACTAGATTATATCTTAAAATTTCCAGTTATTGAAATTATTGTGAAAGAAATAACATGAATCCGTGTAAAATTGTATGAAATTACAGTCTATTTCTTATTAGTATAATTTATTGAAATTTTGGCTTATAATAACTTGAAAGAAAATGAAGATAAACTGAAAATGTTAATCTAACTAATAGTCCTTTTCACTTTCTCTTCCTAATTTTCACCCTTTACATTTTATTCTATTTATATTTATTGCAATTACATTATGTTTTTAATACTGTCGAAATCTACAGCTTATTTTCTGTTGGAATGTCATGGGCTTCTTATTTTTTTATTATTTCATAATTTTTTTTAAGAGCAGTTCATACTGTGGAACCATAATAAGACGCCTCACGGGAGACCTTCACGCGTTGTCGTTAGCCACAGGAACTGCCTTAGACTTACAGTAACCTAACTGAAATCACTTGCGATTGAGAAATGAAAGAAGATTTTGCAAAAGACCCGCTTCATACAAAGAAGAATTGATTTATAATTGCTGAATAAGGTTTTGCTTTTTGTGCCCTACTTTCCAATGAAAGTGAAACTCATCACAAAATCAGTCAGTCTTTGTGCATCGCGCCCCTCGAATGACTTTTGAATTACTAGATAAATCTTATTGAAGCCTGACTTTTAAGGACAAACCAACTTTTATTTTACATTTGAAATTTTTCCGAGTGAGTTCTTGTAGGTAGATTAGTGGTAGAAGATGACAAAAATTCCCATACAAAAGTATTTGAACCGACATAATGGATTTCTAGAATATCTTAAATGATAAATGTTAATCGGCTTAAGAATCCTTTTAATATATGCGCGGGCCGATATTAATAACATTAAATTAATTGAACTCAAGCAACTTAAATACGTTTATTTGTTTGTCTATTTATTTATTTTTTCAGAAAATGAAAAATGAAAAATCTCTTAAAAAATATACATAAATCATCTATAATTATAATTTAAGAAACAAGAACTACCCCGAAGAATTTGGTGCCTACTTTCCTTAAAATCTTGAGAGTTTCTTTTCTTTTTCCAAATATAATTTTTTTTTTGTTATTAAAGTCCCGCAAATAGTTATTTTAAATAGCGTGAAACCATGTCGAAAGGTTTCAAAATTTGTCGTGAAACTTAATGGTAGAATACGGCATTTGAATAATGTATTAAAGAAGGAATTCTTTTTCTCAATGTTTGGAATTCTCAAATCATTTGAAAATGTGTGAAATGACGAAAAAAGAGAATTTCTAAGACAAATGTTCGTCCATAGAAGGGGAAGCGCGAAGAGGGGTTACAAAAAAACAAAATAAAACAGCTCAGGGCTTTGGCTGCTTCGTGGAAGATTCTTGTCTGAACCATTCATTGTCTTCCTTTAAATATGAGGCCAAGTCCATTCGCCTTGATATTGGTTTATCTGATATTCAAGGGAATGATAATGAGCAACTAACATATTCAAATGAGAAACAGAATGAAGTTTACAACCTTCAGATCTGCTGAATTCTTAGAAATGGTTTTTCTCATCTCCTATTTTAATCTTTACTAAGTTTTAAGAAGAAATGCTTTATAATTTAACTGTTTTTTATATATATTTTTTTTAATAAAAATTTTTTATAATTGTTAACTGATACTAACTTTCATTTGCTCTAACAAGTTATAAGTTATTAAATCTTATTTGAACGATATTGCTAACTTCAATATTCTATTATCTCTATTACAAATATATATCTTAAAAATAAATATTTCTAAAGCCTACATGTACACTTTATGTAGATAATACATGTATACATTACTAAATTATAATGAATGTTTTCATATTATGTTCTAACATATGACAATATAGTAATCCGTTGTCCAATATGGAAGATAGAAATATTTGAAAACTTTAAATAAATTTGTCTTGTTGTTAAACTTGCATTTGATACTTTTAATAATAGAATTCTAAAGATAAAAATGTCTTGAAAGTAATAAGTTGTAGATCTGCTTTGGCACTTTCTGACCTTCTCTTCTGTTGCGTTTGGTTGATCTTCTTCATCCAACGTCCGCTCTTGCCACTTCTGCCATCTTGGGCTCAGCTACGTAATATAAAAATGCCTGTTGATGAGTCAAAGACTCGGAAGAAATGTTTAAACGAATGTTAGAAAGTTTTAAAAACATAAAAAGGTGAAAACTATCCATTTTACAATCACCACACAATTTGCTGATTTGGATGATCTAGAAACGGTGATTTTAAACAAAAAATTAAGGCTGGTAATGTGGTTACAAAAATCAAGGATAAGGAAAACAAATTTGTTTTATGAATAATTTTATACTTTTGTTGGCTCGTACTGCATATAAATTGACTATTATAATACTTCATGTTACCTATTTGTTGCAGTGTAAAAGTTTTAAAATTCTTTCTGAGTATAAAGTAGTAAACATTAAGATATTTTTTTAAACTAAAAAATAAAAAAGATATAACATTAGACTTAAAAAAAGAAGTTAAAACAAAATAAAAAGAAGAGTACAAAATATACATGAAATTATAAAATTTATATTTATATTTATATTTATAAAATTTATATACAAAATGTAAATGTATAAATTTTTAAAAATAGAAAGTACCCTAATGAAATTAGGGAATTTAAAGTTAACTTTGTTCTTTCTCTTCTATTCTTGAAATAATTTTTATATTTTATTTTGAAATATGTAAGTATATTGAGACTACATAAATATGACTATTAAATGCTACTGTTGTGATTCTGTAGACACATAAAAACATGTTTAAGTAAATGATAATACAAAAGAAAAGTAAAGAAAAGAAAAATAACTGTCTTTGAAATACGGAGAATTTTTTGTTGAAATAGTATTTTATTTTAAAAAGCCACATAATAATACGTATAGTGGACCTTCTTACCTTGGAGAGCTATATTTAGGCAAAGCACTTAAGACTAATATTGTTCCATTGACAAATGAAAATTGAATGGACTGTTCTAATAGCATGGAACTGTCTTGAATTGAACAGTGACACCCAGGCCTTGCAAGGCTTTTGCCCTACATACACAGAAAAGCCACGAAGGACAACTATCCACAACTCATGGCCGACCATTATAGCAATCTGGATTAAAAAGTGTCCAAGCTAAGATACATACCAATGAAGAGAAGGATTAGCTAATTCCTATTTGTGCTTCAAGATAAAGAGAAATCCTATTGGTTACAACATTGATCAACAGAAAAGGCAAAAAGAGAAGGGGTTCCTAATGGGGGTAGTGAAACCAAATGATCGATATGGTACTGGATAAGTTTTATGAAAATAAATATGATAAAATCCTCATGATATTCTTTCAGCTGTTCTGTTCTATTTCCATCCATATGTACTATTGACATCTCTTTATTTCTAAATAGAATTGATATGAGGATGATTTCGGCAATCTTGCAAAGGGAGACATGGGAACATTTCGGCAATCCATTGGGAGTACAATCGCAAAAACTTGAGAACTCCTAATAAGAGTAACAGTGATCAATAGAAGGAATAAAATCTTATTTCTGCAAAATAATAATTCAAAACACGCATTTTTACTGTTATGACTTAGTTTCTTGTCAAACATCAGACATTCACGGTGGTAAAGCATGAAAGTAAAGTTGGACATTGAAGTAGGAAATAAATGAAGGATTTGATTACTTCTCTGTGTGAAACAGCTATATACAGAGTAGCCATTAGAAAACCACAAAACTAGAAAAAGATCAAAATGATGAAACGGATAATTTTCAGAACAGTTTCAGCTTCGTAGCCTCATTTTTTGGGAAAGTGAATCTCGTAAAACCATTGAGTCAGTCGCAAAGTGGCGTGTGTGTATGTGTCCTAATAACTTTTGAACTCCAGGATGAATTTTCTTTAAATTTGGCATACATAAATACGAAAAAAAAGATGACCTAGCTTTTGTATTGTTTACCTAAACACTTTAGAATAAAAATGCACCAATGAAATGACTCATTGGATATCAACTGTTAATGTTATTCTGTTGAAGTCCTCAAAAGTAAAACTCAAAAGTTTTATTTTCCTACAAAAACCAAAATGTAGCTGAAAGAAAAAGTGAAGAAAAAAAGAAGAGTAAATCACTTTTCTATGCCAACATAGGGGCCGAGGGGCCAGGATAAGCCCTATTTTCTTTTTTTTTTCTGATTCGATAGTAAAATGAAGCGGACTTGTCCTCCCCCCACCCTTGAAATTTTGAAATTTTTGTTGCTAGACAGTTTCCTAACTTGCCCCCCCACCCCTCCATCCACATCATTAAAATCCTGTAGCCCCGTGCTAAACATTATTTCTAATCTCGACGTAACCAAAAATGACAAAATTGCAAAATTTTGGTTAAGATTTAGTAGAAAATACATATTTCAAGAATTGTTGTGATTGTGAATAGTCTGCCTCTCTTTTGATATGTGATTTGATGAATTGCATTTGTTGAAATGTCAAGAACTTCCCGTTAATATTATTGTATTATTGTATTTTTAAACAAAAAAACATTGTGTTTTCGGTTTGTGACGTTTGCAAATGGAATATCAAATGTTCCCAAATTTCAATTTGATTCAATGAAGCTAGAAGTTAATGAGAAATTACAAATTAATCAAATCAGAAATGAGATATCATAATTAGCAAAGAGTATTTAGAAAAAATTCCGAGTGATAGGGGAAAACTATGTATTCCATCTATGTATTCCAAAGAAACAAAGTTATAAGTTATTTGGTAGCCAATCACAATCGGTTAGGCGGGAAGATGGTTTTATAACTATTGATTTTTTTTTTATCCTGGATCGAATATAGACCAATATTTCTCAAATTATCTATGGTCTATCGATCTTCCTGTTGTCTAAGACAATGCAAATCAACTACAAAACTTCCATTAGAACTGTTGGGATACAAACATGAATGTAAATAAAGTGTTTAACTTATTTTAATGCCTCTGCATGTAAACGTCTGAACTCCCAAAAAGGAGGAATTTAAACTAAAAATAGTAAAATAATAGTCATACCTGTATCTAAAAGTTTAAGTTTAGAACACTTGAGAGTGTAGATAAATTTGGTATGATCTCAGATAAAAATTTGAGAAACACTGCTTTAGATCATATCGAAAAACTTTCTGAAGTTTAATCTTAAAGCTTTATGTATGATTTACATTATTACCTACCTGATTGTATTTAGAAATGACATTATTATAAATTAAGAAAAAAAGAGAAAATTAGTGTTTATCTTAAAAATTGCAGCTGATAAATGCTTCTTTTCTTCTTTCTTAATTAGATAACATCAAATAACTAAATATTTGATCTGTTTTAATGGACAGGAGGAGTATTGAAGACAAAACTTCACTTCAGTCATTTCCTTTAATACTGTTTTCATTTATTCGTTAAGTGCAAAGAGCATTCATTATTAAAAGTTCGTTTAAGTTCGTTTTCTCCCCACACTTTTTAATTTTTTTCTCCCACTCTTTTTTGTATCGATGAGATTAAGAAAAAAGTTTCGCTGTGTTGTCGGTCATTCGCTTCTTGTTGTGCGACAGCAAATAGTGGTGAGGGTTGATAAAAGAATGTGAGGGGGTCATTGCCAGGCAAACCTGAAACTTCATTGTTTTTTTTTTAAACCCTCTGAGTCTTCCTAGCTCTTATAAACAACGCAGGAGAAAGGGGGATTCAAGTCAAGTTATCAACATACATGTCATTTAATAAAGAAGTTAACATTCCTAATAATTCAACAAATGACAACCAACGAAGGTACTTTCTTTTGTTCGTTCATTGGTTGTCATTTGACAAATATCATTTATTTGAAATATCAACTGTCTTAATTTACAGTTTCTGTTGAGTTAAAATTTTCTTATATATTTCTGCCGATACGAATTAAGAGTAAATTTCATCTATTTACTAAGCTTTGATCTATCTGTATGTATGTATGTATGTATGTATGTATGTATGTTTGCATGTATGTATGCAGAGAAGTTTCCAATTGTGCGAGTCTTATTTTTATGCTGAATAGAAGTGCTAATCTTCATTTGTAGAAGATTTTTATCACTATTTCCCAAATTTTTCGCAACAGTTAAACCACTCAGCAGGAAACAAAAAACAATGGTTTTTTTATTAACGTGTCAGGCCTTCTAAAAGCTCCAGTTCCTCAACAGATCATCTCAGTTTGTATTCATGCTGTTCTCTTGAAATTGTCGAGATGCTTGTAATAATACAGTTCTGAAAAGTAACTGAAAAGTATATATATATAAATACGCCAATTCCTAAAAGCGATAAACTATACAAAACATTCACATGCTCATAAATTAAATATAATTTCAGCAATTTTTGATTTAGAACTTTGGGATTTATCAAGTTTTCTTTACATTATTATTATTAATCCTATTAACACATTTGATTAAAAAATATTTTCAAAACGCATGCTCATATAAAATAATAGTGACTATTATTTGTAGCATTATTGAATAAAACACTACAAAAACGAATCACTTTATTATGGAATAGTTGCGATGATACTTCAAAAGCATCTCTTCAACTGCTGCATCATTACTTATCAAAAGCTTAAATTATCTCCACTTTGAGATAAAAAGAAATTTGAAGGTTAAAAAAAAAAGAATCACAAAAAAACAACCCGAAGAATAAAAGGCGGGGGAGGATAAAGTGTCCCGGACACCGTGTGTGGTGATAGTTGAAGGCCGACACCATTGTATGTTGACAGGTAGAGGTCGGTGACCAAATATCCGGTTCTACGGAAAAGGGAATCCCAGGTGGGGAAGATGGACTACCTTGGGGGAAACACACGTTAAATATCATAGGTACAGACTACATCTATCAAGGTCAAACAGGAAAAAATTAATGAGTTCAAAACACGCTCCACCATGGCGATAATTTTCAATGTGTTGGCATTTTTTTACATTTGTCTTTTTTGAATGTCATCACTTTCTTTTACGATCAAATTCATGAAGGAAAGATACAGTAACTTCTGTAGTAGCCTTTACTCCTGTCTGATTTGAACTTAACCAATAAGACAAATTCCGTAGGAAAAAAACACATACGCACAAAGAAAGGTGTCTGCATAGATAATGATATTCAAAATTGTACAATAAATCATTCAGACGAATGGCTTCGGAAAACAAAAGATCTGAACGACAAAGAATTGAGAATCAATACATAAAAAGATGTGATTAGAATACCAACTTTCGAATACCCTTATACCAAAATTAGCTCTCTTAATTCATCCGAATTAAGAAGTTATTGCATAAATGTTACAGTTTAAATTTAACAGAAACTTTCGATATAATTAGTTTTTAGTTATTCTGATAATAATGCTTTAATCTATTTCGATATGAAATCAATACAGAGATCCCATTCAGTAAATTCATGTATATTATTTCACTTTTTAAGGTAAATAGTTCCTAAGTTACTGCGATGAATGTATTTCGTAGTTTTTGAATGCTAAATCCTTAGTCCCATATGGATCTTTAACAACTGAACCTAAATCTATCACTTAAGTTTCCCACGACAGTTACTGTTAGAGATGGAAAGACATGACATGATATTCTGCAATTCTTTATTCTAATTCTTTTTTTTTCTCTCCAATACCTATTGTTTTTTCTGATTAAGTTCTCTAGTATTTTTCTATTTAAACAATTCCGTAACTGGTGCTCCTCAAAAGTATTATAGGAGACCATTATTTAAGTATGGACATGAATTACTAATTTTAAAATATATTAATAAAAACAAATGAATTTTTTATGTTTTCTCATAATAACAAATATATCTTAAATACCCAACGATAAGTTAAGAAAAATATATATGACAAATATATAGACAAATCAGTAGAGTATATTATAAACATATAATCGGAAATGCATTGTTTACGAGTTCGTACTAATTATTAATATGGATGTATGATGTATGTGTATATGCTGTCTGTAACCGATGCTAACAGTAATTATACTGTATATATGTATTACGCATAACTTTCTAAAAATTACAAAAAAAAAAGAATTCTAATTTTATTGCCCCTGTGAATGAACATAACAGTGTACAAACAGATAACAAATGATACAGGAATAAGTGTTGAACGAAGCCTTCAACAACAGGCATCAAAGCAAATGTACGAAATGTGCACTATCTGCCTCAATACAGGCGTGCAAACATCGGGATAGCTAACGTCTAATCCGTTGCTCAATTCCTGGTGTGTTTCGAATTAGCTGAAAACCGTTATCTATCCTCTGTTCCAGCTGTACAAGCCGTAGTCATGTCTGACTGATAAGCAATGTTTTTCCTAAGATTGGCACCAAAGATAAAAAGTTCAGAGAATTTAAATCTGGGGACGGTGCAGGCCAAGTAATAGAGCAAACCGTGCATAATCGCCTTCTCATCTTCCAATATCTCTGTGTTCTTTAAAGGAAGTCAAGATACACTTCGCCATTTAACGGAGAATGGGGATCAATTATTCAATCACCCAAAATACTGGCCCACACAGTTAAAGGAAACTTCTGATGGTGTTTCCTTTAGATGGTTCTACGTGGGTTCTCCTATGTCCATAAATGCACATTACGAAAATGTATAATACGAATTCGAGAAAATCATGTTTTTTTAATGTTAGAAACCAATTCAAAGTAATTCTTAACTTAAATGTTTTTGTCAATAGATTTTAATATCCTTCTTTCGTAATCATTTAAATAAAAAGTTTGCATTTAAATAATAAGTAGGAAATTATTTCATTATCAGATCCACATTTACATTTGTTCTAATTTTTAATTTTGTAACGTTATAAATATTTATTGAATCTCACACTTCCAGTCAAAAACTGAGTAATAATGCCATTTGTATCAAAATGTATATATGTCACCACTAAAATACAGCTTTGGTAAATAACCAGTTCCAAATATTACTATATTTTTCTCTTACTTCAGTTGTAATATCTAAAATGGAAGTTGTAAAATAACTGGCACTGTTTTCTTTAGCAGCCAGTTTGGCACAATAGTCTGCCGTTTTATTTCGAAAAATGCTATTATGATCTTTAATCCCACTCACTCAAATCAACACATATCCGTTTATTAATATATAGTATAATTTTTATTTGTATGCTTCTGTATGTTTAATACTACCTTACTTCCACGTGTACATTAACTGACACTAGCGCAGTCAACGAATCAGAACATATTTTGTATTGCTTTATATCCCTTTATCCAGTTTTTATCCAAATTGAATTCCCATTAATACTGCCTGATAATGGAGCAGTAAACTATATGTAACTTTATGTAATTTTTCTATATTAATTGATCATCATGAAAAACAACAGCTGAAATTCTTACACCATAAGTTGATTTACTTCTATTCGATTAACAGTCGAATCTTTATCATCCCAGTACAGTCTTAACATTCTTCTGTAGGAGGGTGCAAAAGTGGGCGTGGACTGTGTTAATATTTTATAAATCGGAAAATACTGGCACCTCTCCTTAGAAGGAATTTTTATAAATGTATTAAACATTTATTGTTTTTAAATCAAAGCCATTTCAAATCAAAGCCGTTTTAAATCAATCCGTTTCACATCAAGTAAGGAACAGATAAGAAAGGATATTCCATTAAAACCTCCCATTCTCTATTCTGGCTCTCTTTACATTTCAGTCATTTCTTTTAATCTTTTCTGAAATCAGTTTAACATGTCAGGCGAATTAAAGGAGATTTGATCGTTGCTCTCATAATTTTCATCTTAATTTTTACGTAGAAACAATACTTGTCCGTTTCTTTCTGGACTTCAGTGGAGATCTCCTTCATCTGAGTTGTTCCACTTTCCCTGTTTACTTTGGTGTTCTATTTTTTTGTGCACAGCTAGAGAATTCCAAAGAAAGTGTGATTTTTATTCCTCTAATTCCCATCAGTTTTACAATCCGTTAACAGCACGTGAAAATTAGCTTCTTCTCCAAGAAAATAACACTGACATATTTTAAAAGCATTGAAATTATCGTAATTAACGAGAACATGATCTGACTACGAAGAAATGTGAACGGGAAAAACGGGCCAAGACAAGGAATCTTAAATTGTATGAATGTAAGGTGTGTTGTTTGCAGTGTTTGGAAGTAGGTTAGCAGCTGTTTGGGTTTGTCTGTGTGTCGAAAACGTTTGGCTCATTTATGGGCTTTGAAAGAAACTCAGCAAACTGTTTACAAATTTGGAAATAAACAATCGTGTTTCATAACCAATGTAATTCTAATTAAAAATAAAAAACGAAACGCTTTAGACATCATATATTTCCTATATTGGTACAGACTTATTTTCAATTGCAATCCGTTTCAAATTTCTGTAGACCATTGTTACGTTGCTAACAATGACAGTTAACACTTATAATTGAAAAAAAAGCAGTTTAAAGTGCAGAGGAAATGTTAGAAAACATTGAAACTTCCCATCAGGCAGTACTGCAAGCAAAACCAATTCATGCTTCTAATTAAACAAAATTAGAAGCATGAATTGTTTTTCTTTATAGTAGTGCTTGATGGGAGATTCCCTTTTTTCCATCTTTTAATTGTAATTCATTGCTGTGAAACAACAGAAATCTGTCTACAGAAATCTCAAACGAGTATAAGTGCAAATTAATCTTCTTTTAATTCGACAAAATAACATACAATTCACTTTCGGCAAAGAATTTACAATTATTTGGTTGATAACAAACCATACGTTGCCGTCAAATAATCTTACGAGATAAAGAATGTTGTTTTTAAACTATGTAAACTTCATATCTTTTTATTTGTAAAACTGAAGGGTTTTCTTAAAAAAAAAAATAATTGCTTTACTTAATTGCATCGAAATTGCTCATCACCATATGTAGGTTATTGTTTAAGACCTGCCAGTGACTGATCTAGTCTGTTCCATTTTAATTTTCTGACATGTTTTTGTAGAACATTCTTGATTCTTGCAAAATCCTTCATTGTAATTCCTTAAGAAGAACGAAAGGCTTTTTTTTTATTTTTTCTAAATCTTCAATCTAAAAATCTCTGACGAAACCCTGATGGACAGGTGTAGGAGGCTCGATTCACACAGCAAAGTGGTTTAAATTGAAAGCTCTGATTGGTTGGTTCGTACTTCTTTAGAAAATGGAGTAAGTAAAAACAAAAGCAAGATTAAAACAAATTAAATAATAACAATTTTGAAAAATATGGATTAAAATTATGAAAGTAGATACTAATTAAACTTTAATCTGTTTGATAATTTAACTATTCTTTTGAAAACGGAAAAAACAAGGGAACGCACAAATTCGTAAATTTGTTTGCTTTCACGCATTGAGCCATCATGGACAGCAATCTGGACAGCTGTTTCGTCCTTATTAAGGCTCATCTTCATATTACATTTAATGCACGTTAAACCTTCTTACTTAAGCATTCTTTTTTCAAATACGGAGATTAAATTTAGTTAGTTTGAAATAATTTCAATGAGAAGAAGGATCAAAAATTTCATGTTTATTAAATAGATCATTATGTTTGTATAAAAATGAAACCAAGGTTGAAAATTTAACTTTACTTATTTTGCGTTCCTTTTACAAGTTCAACAAATTTATTTTAATCAGTTGTTAAATCTTTTGTTTTTAAAATATAAAGTTAATGTGAAATTGGTGTATTATAGAATTGATGTTGAGTTAGTGTTTTACAAGAATTTTATAAGATAATTGACTAAATCAACTGTTGCTCTCAGGACCAAAACGAGTAAATGCGCATGCGTCTTAGCTTTGTGTTACGCCATACATTGTTTTTTGGAAGTATCAATTTTTTTTACTTCGGTAATTTTTTTTTTCCTTAAAAAAATGCTACTTCAAATTAAAAGGAATTTTTTGTATTTTTCTACTTTTCACCTATACTTTCTCGTATAATATTTTTTTAAAAATATGAAGCTCCCCCATTCAGAATGTTTGACGTATTAACTTCTGTTACATTTGTGATAAAATGTTGAAAGGTGAATAGAAATTATAATACCTAATTTTTCTTTAATATTAATAATAAATCTTCTGAAAACAATATGAAAAATAATAGGACTCCCAGTATAGTTCTATTTAATAAATTAGTTTCTGAAGGAATCTTTTTCTCTACATTTATACAAGCCATTAACAATTTCATTATTGAAGTCAGTTAATCTTGATAATCTAGCTTTCAAGTCCTTAAACTTGAATGCGAAAAAAAGACGTTTAAAGTTGAAAGTTATTAAGAAGGTCTATGGGAATAATGCTTATTATTTTAATGCCTTTCAGGCATTTAAAAAAAATTATATCATCACCTATCTAATGATCTAGTTCACTTAAAATAGGGAAAAATGGACTTTGTTCACTCTCACTCTGAACCCTGCAATTAACACTGAACTTCATTCAATATAATTCAATAATATCCTATTATCATTGCAGCTTCATTTAATAAAACAAAAACAAAGTCCCATCGTAGATCTAGCAGATTTTCTTAACTAATAGAATGGCAAATAATAAAATAATTGGTAGAATCCTTCTCGATTTTCAAAATGCCTTCGATTCTATTAAAACCACTATTCGTCCACTAGGGCTTTTGGGTATGATCGGTTCTACATCTTCCTTCCTTAACGTCGATCAGCTTTAACAATAGGGAACAATTACTCCTCTTGATTCAACCTTCGCCGATGCTATCCTCTATTCTATCCCCTCTTTTATTTAATAACCTTTCATTAACGAATCACTATCTTCCTCCCAGCACCTCCTCTCTAATACATGAGAAGTGGTTTCTATTTTTTTTTTTGTTTTTGTTGTTTTTGTTATTTTCAAGAAATATCTGACCAATAATAATAACATCTTCAACTCATTTGAAAAGCTTCTGTTAGGATTTTGATTTCAGTTGTGTTTTAATACATAATTTAAGTCAATGTAGGATTAGCTGCTCTTATTTTAGCATCATTAATTTTTTAAAAGTAAATTTTAGTTATTATATTACGTTCATTTCCTTATTGACAACATGACATTATTATCGATAAATGTCTTGATTAAAATTAAATTTATTTTCTAAAGAGAAGGGGGCGGGGAGAAGGGATAAGCCAATTTAACACGTCTTAGACATTTCAGAACGAAATGAACGAAAGAAAGAATTGATTTAAGAAACAAGGGATATGTGCAATGCAATGAAGTGATAACGATAGTAACAACTACTACAAACTCACTAGAGAAAGTAACAGAAAAATTAGTCATATATTTCTATGATAGATAAAATAAAATGAAGAGATGAAAGAAATTTTAATTTTTACACAGCAAATTGATTTTTTTTGTTAAACGAGTTCGATATAAATTCGCATTCTCAATAATTGGCTTAGCATTAAATAAAATTGAGTTCTATTCTCATAAGAGATGACAGCGTTTATTTCTGTTTATGCAACAGGATCTCTACAGATCTCTTTTCTTATTCTTCATTGTTTTGATTATGAGCTTCATATTGAAAGAACTAACACAAAACACAATTTCTCTCACCTTTGTTTCCATCCCTAACAAAAGCCTTGAAGGTTATCCAGCGAACAAAAAAATAAAATAAAAATAAAACGATAATTACGAACTCTGCAGTTTAATCATTATTTTCGAAAATAAAGACTAATTAAACATTGGGTTAATTAGTTGAAGCTCTTGGGTAATGAGGCTCATGAAATCCGTCTCTCTGTATATATTGTGGTGGTGTTTTTGGTCACTGGTCCGTGGAAAGAGAAATCAGCCTGGAAGCTAATGGGAGCTCTAACTGAACTTGTTTCATCTGAGAATTAGGGGGTTTAAATAACCTTATGTACAGGGACTGCGATTGGTTGGCGTGCTTTTACAATTGATTGGGGGAATTTAAAACGCACGTGATCTTTAACTGAAACTTTAAATAATAAAGAATCAGAGGTTAAAAGCACGCCAACGGGAAAATTTTAAAATAAACAAACAGAATTAACGGTTACCAATAGAATTTGAATGTAAAATAGATTACTAAAAATATATAAGGATAAATAGAAGAAATGGTTAAATATGAATATAAAAATCAATACAACTATAAAAATCATTACAATGTATATATGCCTGTGTTTGGGTCCTGACAAATAAAATCTTCTTTTGCACTGCATATTTAAGAGATCATCTTTTGTATCTGAAAATTTCTCAGTGGGGATCGTTGTCGAGAAATTTGGGCGTGAAAGTGATAAAGTTCCCATTTTCTAGGAACAAAGAATTTCTGTGGATGTGTAAAACAACATATGAATCCTCGTGCACGTGCTGTGATGCACATGCATAAAAATAATTGATTTAGGTAACTTAATTAAATAATAGAGATTTAATTCATTCTTCTAAAAATTGGAAATTTTTTTCTGTTTCCATTTCGATGATATTTTTATTTAAACCCAAAGGGAAACTCTAAGTTTGTATTTTTTTGGCGGATGTAAAAACCAGACAGATAAAAAAAAAAAAAGATTAAGAAAAATAGACGTTAAGTTCTTTAAGGAATTTCTTGCTCTTAATAAAATCATGCAATTTTGGTTTAAGGACTTGCAATGATTTAGTTGTTCAATTTAAGTTCGAAAAAACTTATATGAAATATTAAAGAAAAAAAAATAATAATTTTACTTTCTCGTACGATAATAATGGGAAAGTATAATAATTATGCAAGCGATATCTAAATACAAAATAAAAAATTTTCCCATCTAAAAATTTTAATGTTTTTAAAACTTATTAATTAAAACAGGACATTATTCGTAGTAAAACATTCCTGTCCCGATTTTATTGGGAATTAACGCCATTTGCTCCTTAGAGCAAATTTAGTCTGTTTTTGAGTGATATCTGTGGAGAGAGTGTGTGTGCATGCGTGTGTGAAGGTTCTTGAGAATCTTATGGGAGCGAAAGCTCGAAAAATAATTAAACATTCTCCACCAAACTTCATGTCAAACAATTTTGTATTACTATCTAGATCTGATTAGATTTTGGAATCTATCTATAATAAGGACCCCTTTACATATGGACCAAAACACTGACACATAAATAACAAAAGGAAAAAATGCACTTATCAAAACGAAACTTGAGTTAAATGCTACTGTCCATCCTTGTTAGATGTTGGTGTTTTTCAGCCCATTCACTTATTGCGAAGCACTTAACAATAAGGGATAAGTGGACAGTCTTATGTAACTCAAAGAACAATGCATGAATTTACATGAAATTTCATATTTGAAAGTTCATAATTATTGTGAACATCCTAAATTCTGGTACATAGAGGCCATATAGGCCTCGTTTATAAACCTATTTTAAGATTCACTTTTCTTAAGGCCCCAAATTGTATCCTTTCGTAGGTCTATTGTGATGGAAATTAATTTTTTGGAGCATGTTTACAACATGGAGATGGATGATTGAGTTTGTGTTATTTTCTATGCTACTCTTTAAGAGCTATTATTTAGAACCAAAAATTTCTGTTTCAATAAACTATTTTATTTTCTGAAATTATTTACATTTTCTTAGGAAAAATTCTTGCAATGGTTGTATTACTATTTATCCTATTAATAACAGAGATTTCTTTAAATCAAACATTTGGAAATCGAAACAATGATATACAAGAAAGCAAGATTATTTTTTTTTCGTGGTTTTTACCTTAAAGTTTTCGAAATGTTTATTCTTGAGTTATTGTCCGTTTGAAAAAGTGACCTTATTATTTTTGTTGTTGTTACTATCGCTGATTCCTCATTTCCATGTGGAACTCGAAGTCATTTCATCTCTTAACAAAGAAAGCACTGATCCAAATCCTCACAATGGTAGACGAGAGACCTTTAGGACAATTAACAATTCTCTGTGTTGCTTTTAGAACGTTTGGGTCACACGAGGGGTCAGAACAAGAACACTGTTTTTCTTGTCACTTTCCAGGAATTACTGAACTCTTTAATACAATTTGCACGTGGCTTATTCAGAGCATTTTGGATTATAATTTCTTTTTCAAATAATTTTTAAATTATTATCCTGTAAGTGTTTTACATCTCAGGAATCAATAATAATAATAATAATAATTTACCTGATGACGTGCAAAAGGATGAATATAAATTAAAGTGTTTGATTAACGTTATTTGAAATTCGTAAATTCTATCTCTTATCAGTTGAACAATGTATTTACTCTTATTTTGTTTTATGTACGTAATTACATTTTAAGATTCCTGTTATGTAATCCTATTCGGTTCCAAATGAAGTTCATCTTAATTTCTGTTAAATCACGAACAACCATCATCTCCTTTTTATTCTTTTATCCTTCTAATAGATTCTTTAATAAAGAACTCAAATTGGATGGTGTTATGAATCATTTGACCAAGCGTCAAAATTCGATTCCGAGATATTCGCATAAACTCAAAAGCAATGTATTAATTCACATTTTTTTTATGGACTGAAGAGTGTTACATATCAAAATGAAATACACCACACATGATGACATGAATTTCGAATCAAATGACCATGTGACTAAGAAAGTTAGTCACATGAAACATATCTTATTCGTAACGATTAGTCGATTGGGGTTTATTCAAATTAATTTTCCGCAGAATTATATTGAGATAGCAAGAAGGAACAATTTTTTATAAAGAGTTTACACCTTTCGACCAAGAGTTAACACCTTTAGATGGACCAATAATCTAAAAAAATCTATTTTGGCACTTGGTGAAATGATGCATAACTCCATCCAATTGAGAATCGAAAGCTTCATGAAAAAATTCAAATAAATTTATTTTTTTTAAAAAAAAGCTTGTTTGACAGTTTACTGTAAATGTTCATATTAGAATAACTTTGGTATTGTTTATTTGTGAATGACTCAATGATTGTTAGATTTGATATGCAAGAAAACAGGCAAATAGAATCTATCTGGATAATTGAAACTTATTTTCTCTTGATTCAGAGTCTGTCTTGGTTAGTATTTATTAAAATCAAAACGAGAATGAATATTAAACGAAATCCCAGTCAAATAGGTCTATATTGGCGTGAGTTGAATCAACGTCCGTCATGAACCCAATACTAGGAATGAATGACGTATTTTCGAATCAACGAGATCCAGGTCACGATTGTAAAGTTCGCACTAAAAATAACCTAATCTACATTTCAGGTAATGGCTTTGAAGAAATGTTGTTTTTTTTTTTTTTTGAATGACGATTTCCTTCACATATTGTTTAGAATTTTATTATTTTAGTTGAATACTTTTAGATCATGAGGTGAACTTTCGATGCTGAGCCTTTGATTGTTTGAAAACAAGTTATTATAAGGAGATAATAATTGAATGGATAATTGTTAGTTTTGAATGTCATACATTATTTTACTGCCAATTTTCGGTTTATTATCTTACACTCAACATGTTTTTGAGTATAAGCTCGATTTTTATTGTTCTTTGTACTTTTTATCAAAGGTGATGTCTTACGAAATATACTTTTAAAAAATTTATACTAGAAAATTCATCAGACTAATAAGATGATCATAGAAATTGCTAAAGACAAAGATCGTTTACTACTTCAAACATCCATTGTGGATGAAGGAAAGTATGGAAAGATGATTAGGATGATGAATGGAAGAAACGCCAATCACAGCGTTTCATTCTTCCATCCAAGTAATCCTCATACTTCTGTGTAGAGAACAAATACATCTTAGGTAGTAATTCCTCTATTTGCTCAATAGAAGGATTAAATTTAATCTGATTAGTATTTGCTGCCCCTTTATTAAAAAAGCATTTTCATGCACAGCTTAAAGTGCAAAATACTGGATTATTGCAAATCTGACCGATCTGTAATAAATAATTAAATAAATAAATAAATAGGGATTCTAATAGTGTAGCCTATCATTAAAACTCCTAGGTGGCTTTAGCGTCCTAGGATAAGTGGTTTTTAATTATCTTGATCCCAGACAAATGGACATGCAGTTTTTGACTTAAAAACTGTAAAATGTTTTTTGTGCTCTTTCGAATAAGCATTAGAAAGCATTACACCATATTATAAAACTTGACAATCACCTTTGAGAGCTTTTCCTATGGATTAAACTATCATCAAAGTTCATCAAATAAAGTTGTCATTTCTACCAGAAACTGAAATACGATGATAGAAATATGCCATCAAGATAACAAAATAAATTAATTTTTACAAATTATCTTTTCATACTCTTAGTAGACTCTTAGTATACTAATAATTGTATACTAATTGTTACTTAAACTAACTAACTAGTTACGTACTAATCCAAAATATGGTTTATAAGAATTATATTGAATTCCTGATTCCTAAAGCTAAATTAGAAAAATTATTAAGGATAAAGTGTAATTTAGCAAAGATTTTGTTTCCAACATTTGCGTTCCATAGTATGGTTTCGAGATGAGTTCCCTTACATACTGTAATGAAGACCACAGCTATCCACATTTCAAGTAAACCTCATATAAAATAAACTGAATTATCATTATATGTAGTATCCCAATATTAAATTTGATGACCATCTATTTTTTTATTTTATTTTTTTAATTATTATTTGGCTTTTATATATTTAGGGCTGTTCAGTGTAGCTATCTCATATTTCTATCTCATACTGATAAAACGGAATATTGCAATAGATTGAGTCAAGCAAAATAACTGTTAAATCAAAACAGAACAATAACACTAGATAACACTAGATAGCTGGATTGTAAGGTTTTGTCACAGATGACTCCATTTGGTTCATCAATGGATCTGTGTTAAATTTGTTGTCATTGAATTTCTTCAATTTTTGTTTTAAGCTTTAGCGTTCATATCATGGTATTAACTTGCATGATGATTACTTCTACGATTCTATCGTAACCAGGATTTTGGAATGGAAGAGATTTTGACTGCTGTTCAAAAAAAAAAAAAGCCTTTAATACTGAGGAAGGGTTAAAAACAACCGATGAACTTTCCAACCAAAAAAAAAAAAAAAACAGATCCGAAATCCTAGATTTTTTCCTTTTTTGGAACTCTTAGTAATTGGTACTCATCTACTGTATTTTCTCAAAGTCTCCTTGAAATTAAAGAAATACTGCAGAGAAATCGAACATTATTGTTTATGATTTTTTTTTACCCTAAATTTTTAATCTGGATTTAATCATTTTAATTCAGAACTTATCTATTTTCTGTAGAGAAGACAATTTTTTTTTTAAATTAAAAAAAAAAAAATTAAATGAAGACATTAGTAAAAGACTTTAACTAAAATTAGGAACCATTAAGATAATTCCGATACCTGTACGTTCTTTGTATTTACGCTGAATATCAGTTATGCATTGTTACATTTTTTAAAAACTTCTTTAAACTTTTAATGTCCATTCCAATAATTGACATCACAAGAACCATGTGGCTAAATTATGTCAAGTAGTCCATGATTCGCAAACAGTGTTTGTGTGTCATTTGTTAATGAGACCTCAACAATTAGTTCAAAGCGTGCATAATGACTTAATGTAAGATATGAGAAATGAAACAGCAGCAGCAGTAAAGAATAAGTTATTCTTTAAGGTCAAAGCAAACGTCTTCTAATGTAAGTCCTACTTTTTAGAATATAGCAAACGATAACAATGGTCTATTGAATTTCGATTTAGCTGTGGAGAGAGAAAACGTAATCACACTTAGGCTTCTTAGGTCTGGAACATAAATATAGGAAGCATGGTTTAAATATGAAGGATTAGTGAATGGATGGCATAACTTTTTATGACCAAAACAATGAAACTTTATCTTAATTAGAACTTATTTAGTGGAATTAGAGAGAAACAGTTTTGAAGAATCTTCTCAGTTGTTTTATATCAAGTAAGAGTTTTCTGTTTATTTATTCTTATTCAAATTAAAGATTTTAGAATGGTTTTAAATTATAAAAAAGTTTAGAAAAAAATTCTAGGGACAGAAATTTATATTGCTGAAAGACTTCTAAGTAACTTAACATTACTTTGCAGTTTCAGTTTATTTATTCATTTTAAATCTGCGATAAGTGTATTTTATCATCCTTCACGTATTTCTGAATGAGTATTCATTTTACAAAATTGATCACAGTATTGAATATGGTATTTTATTAAAGTGATTGATCATTATACGAAGCTTTCTTTTTAGTATACTTTTACCCCATGCATTTAAAAGATGTCTCTTTAATAGATCTAAGCGCTTTCAGAATTTCGACGCATTGAATCTATCGTTCTGTAGCTTTGTATAAATATTCTGATATGGATTTTTGAATAACAATAACTCAGTTGATGAATAATTTCCCTATAAATAAACTTCATAACAGCCGTGCTGGCGTGGCCGTGCGGTTTAGCCGGCCGGCTGCCGTTGTGGCCGATGCGCCAGTACCCGGGTTCGAATCCCGGTGGTGGCATGGCTGTTTCTTTCTTCTTCTGTGTTTCGTCCATTTCCCACCTGGGACTTACTATCTCAGGGTTATCCTGGACGGGATATAATTCTCGTCCCTCCTTTCTTGAATTTCACTAGCCTCGCCCTGACGTTGTCAGGTTGAGCTAGTTACGTGGTCCCTAGTTGGCCAAATTCGATAAAAGGAAGGAAGGAAACTTCATAACAAAACTTTAAAATTTACTTTCCTTGTTAACCAAATAATATCCATTGCCCTCTCAAAATGCAACGACCCCTATCAAAATTAATATGGTACCTTCATTTAAAGCAAATACTTTCCATAAGACAAGAGATAAAGCACCATCAATATCTTCCCGTTGAGCATCTAACGAATGACCTGCCCAAATAATATCAAATTCAGTGTTAATTCAGTATTGATCAAATTATTACTTCAATGTTTTTTTTTATTGCATCAGGCGTTGTCAGTGAATTTTAAGACGTATTTTTAAATGATGGCATCTTTCAGGTATAAAGTCCCTATGTTTAAAATTTTGTTTATTAAAGACGGGTAATGTTTTCGTTTAAAAATTTAGATTTTAAATAATAGAAATTTTTCTTTGTTTGAAATCACTTACATACATAACTGTAAAAACATTTTAAAAGGTATATTTACAAATAAAAATATAATTTTGTTATATTAATCATTAATACTGTATATTTACAAGTTTTGTTTGAAATAAATTATGTTATAAGCATTGTCCTTTCATTCCTTATCATTGACATAATTACAAAAAATTTCATTTAAAAGTTTTCATTTAGAAATATTTAATAAAATTTTATATCCCAAATTCTGAAATCCATTTAACAAACCTATATACTATACATATAAGCTGAAAATACTTTTTGGTACCCTATGTAAGATTCACGGGATAAAGTTTTTGAGGGTTGCTGCTACAAAGGGGGGGGGGGGGTATTTAATTATTCGTATAATTTATAACATATATAGACAAAAGCTTATATCGGATTAGTGGTATTCGCAGATAGCGTATGTCTATACATATAATGATTTCAAAATAATATTTTTAATAATGCTAATTGTTCTCAAACTTTACTAGCAAGAAATTTACAATAAACCTTATAATTAAGCTGAGAAGAAAAGGCGCGTAATACCTCTTTTAATATCAGTGAATGTTACTGTTCTTTATTAAATCATATTGATGTTTTTCTTTCGTTAATTTGACTCTTTAATTATTTCTAATTAATACGATAGCAATTGAATCAATTCAAACCCAGTTTGTTTTTCTTGTATAGCAACTTCGTTGAAACCTGTCAGAATTTCGTAATAGTTGGTGCTTTGATGGTGACCTAATATAGGGAATTGATGGAAAGAGGCCTTTGTTAGGATCACAAAAAGAAACTTGAAAACACACACACACACACACACATACACACGATTCTTTACCTTATAATTATTCAAATGAAGTCCATCTCGTCTTTAGAAATAAAAAAAAATTAAAAAATCTTATTTATTAAAACAGAAAACGTATTTCTAAACATAAGAGATTTGCAGCTACAGATGAAACAGCAGAACAATAGAATAATCACCGAAAATTGGTTCGTTCCTCTTAATGCAATAACACTAAAAGAACATGACTTCAGTTCAAGAATGAGAAATTATTAATTTTTTATTTTGTTTTAAGAAAAGTTCGGCATTTCAAGTAGCTGTAGAACAATGATTGATGCAATATTTATTCAAATACCAAACATTTTAATCTATATAAAGGTCTGGAAAATTATGATTTCTTTAGAAAGAAAACCTCTAGGGATCTCCAAAAAAGTAAAGAAAAAAGAAAATTCAATAATGGCTGTTTCTCCAAACAGTCGCAAGTATCTGGATTAAGTTCAATTGACTGTCATTAGGTTGCGACATAATCCAATACTAATAGTGTTTGGAGAAACCGACAGTCAAAGTTATACAATTAATTTCTGCAGGCAAATTAAAGAAAGAATGAAGTAAAGAGTCTGAACAATTAGGAAACATAATAATAAATGAAGACTTTGTGTTCACAAATTCATTTGATTTTTGTAATGGCGAAATGAGATTAGTATATTTGTCAAAGACGAAATTAGTTTTGCAAGAAATTTTGTTTATTACGCATAATGACTTTAGTACAACATTTATAATTCTCTGTTTTTATCCAAGTAGGTTATGATTGTGCTTAATATTTTAGCATATGATAATTTTTTGAGAATAATCATTTCGAATATAGCTAACTTTTGATTTGATACAAATTTTGGGAACTTATTTAAATTATTTAACTGATCTCTTCGGTCGTTATTTGTTTTTTCTCTTTCACATTCTAAATCTATTCAAATAAAACATACTGCATTTACAGTTAAAAAAAATATATTTTTTATTTTTATTTTTTGAAAATAATTACGTTGAGATAATTAAAATTATTCAATAAAATTCTCTAGTTAAATCGTGAAGAAAAACAAATTCTTCAATTGGAATACTTAACGAGGAATTCCTCAAAGAATTTGAAGCAGTCTTTCCTTAAAATCACGCGTTTCATTTTTCTTTCTGTTGTTGTTTTTTTTAATTTGTAAAAATAATGTAAAGGAAAAATTTACGTGTTTGTTTTTGTTTTGTTGTTTTTCAATTACATTTGATGAATTCGAACATTTTTTCATTTTTTGAAAAAAATGAATGAAATCCGCAAATATTTTTTAAGTAATTCTGAAGCTAATTCACTTGTTATAGCTCGAAGACATTTTACGATTATTAAATAAGAGACTATCCTTTGTTTAAGACATGAAAGAAATCTACTAATGTTTTTCTTGGGAATTTTTTTAACCTTCCCGCGGTATTTCTGTACAAGGATCCAGAAAGTTTAAAATATAAAAGTTAGTTTCTCTCCTGTCCTTAAATGGGAATGTCAAGTTTCAAGAAGATTCGTCCAATGTTTCAAAAGTTTTTTTTTTTTTTTGGGGGGGGGGGGGGGGGAAATAAACAGAAAAAAAAAAAACCCACCAGCATGATTTATTTGATGAGCCTTAACTTTCTAGGATTAATAGGATTTAGGATTTCCTTAAACTAGATTTGTGATTACTCTTGAAATGATTTCACTCCAATGAAATGAGATTCCGTTAAAATGATATTTTATTTTTATTTTTAAGAATCGTATGTAATTCTGTTTCACTCAAAAGGTACATTTTTTACTTTTGTTTGTTATAAAATCGTGAAGAGAATATTTAGGAACTGTCTCCTCATCTACAATGTATTTCTGTGGTGGTCTTTTATTTTAGATATTTTATTTAATCTACTAACACTAATTTAAGTGGCAAAATAGATTATAGATTGGATTATTATTTGATGACGTCGACAGAAATTCATTGTTTGTTATTAGATAGTTCATTATTTCTCTACTTACGCTTTTAATAAAGGCATTAACTTTGTCACCGGGAATTTTGTCCAGACAGATCATTAATTTCTTGTCTGTGATCGGTTCTTGGTTATTGATTGGTTATCATACTTATCTGTTCTTCAGAAAGTTTTTTTCCTATCAATGTTACTGGTGATGCGGGGGAGGTGGGGGAAGAAAACACAGATATAAGCTTTTTATGTGTAACTTTTCTTAACGAAATAGGCTACGTTAGATACTAGTTTGAGATTTTTCCCTTTATCATGTAAAATACTTGTCGTGAAATTTTATTGCAGAACTCCTAGATTCCATGAACTGTCTTGTCCATAAACAACAACTGTATTTTACAAGATGATAACTCAGATTTGTTTTCCTCCTTAGAGGTGAAGTCATTAGCAGACAGTTAAGTCAGTAAAATTTAATACAGTAATTGATCATTGGATATTTGTTGCTTAATTACAGTTAAGAGCAAATTAACTGATAATTTGAATTTACTCTGTGGTGTTTTATGTTTTAACTTACCATTACTTCTTACACAAGCATGATTTGTGATGCATTCCTTCATCTTTATGTAAATTAGTTAGGGGAAACTGCTTTGAGTTGTATTTCAAAGAACTAGAGACTTAAAGATGATGTCTCAGAAATAAACGGAATGAAGATATGAAAACCAAAGTCCATTTCTTTTGAAACAAACTAAGTTTTTAGCAAGTCTTTGATGTCATGTCTCATCTATACTTTTGTTGAATTCACTTTGTCATAATATGAGCAAAATATGAGCATTTTAATTATAATATTCATTCTCAGTATCAACATTTCGAATCACTTGAATCTTAAATGATTTTTTTTTTTTGGAATGTATTTTTTCCCCATATCATTGTAAGTCATCATCTATTCTATGGTAGTACATTCAGTTGCTCTGTCAGTTTGCTCTTGAGTTTGTTTTTATTGTTTATTGGTAAATAAGCGTATTTCCCAATAATTTCTTGTATATTTTTTTTTGTACACTTATTTATTGTACACTTGACACTCTCACGATGCCATAATTCTTCCCACGAAAATGAGACCTACTTTCCTCTTAAGTTATGTCATCGTGGTCGATCACGTCTCAATGTTAATTGTGACTGATTACATAACAAGGCTGATTGAACCGACGTGACCGTACTTTGTTATCAGTTGAATCTCTCCAAGTTTGGATAAATATAAAACTCGAAATGCATATTGAGCTCAGCTATGTTTTTTCGTAGCAGTTCTGCCAATTCTTATGAAATCTTTTCTTGCAAAACATCATCGAGTTCTGACGTTGCTATGGTAAAAAAACCTTTTCATCTGCTTTGCCTTGTTTGTTTCTTTTTCCTACATGATGAGAAAAAACATTAATTAGTCTTAATTAATGTAACATTAACGAAATAATTTGAGTTTTCATGTATTTTTAATGAACGAACATGCATCGGTGAAACTTGAATAATATTTTTTTTTAAATGCATATTTTCACCCATAATTAAAAAGTTACCGTCGAAATGTCAAATAGTTAGGATCCACCAGGTAGATGTGGATAGTTGACGAATAGCTCGTAAGATATGAGAGGTTGACTATATACCAACAGTGAATCTCATCTATCCACACTCAGGGTGAATAACTGGACTGATCAGCCCGAATAAGGGTGAAACAGTTGTCGCAGGTTTCTCTTAAATGCTTCATTTCGAAAATGTGTCATTATTATTATTATTATTATTATTATTATACAATGAATAGACTTGCTATCACTGGACATATTTAGCTTCAGAAGCAAAAAAAAAAATGATACAAAATTGCAAACTCAATTGCAAAATTGCAAAAATCTTCGTGATATGCAAAACATTCTGCAATTTAAAAATAAGAATTCTGCGAGAAAATTTTGCATCAAGTTTTCTTTTATTACTTATTTTTTAATAATTAGCTTTATTACTAATTCAAATGTAAACTTGTTTTATATATTCTTTTGTTCTATTCAAACTTCTATGTCAGGAAAAATGGGATACCAACATTTTCAATCAAAAAAGGAACCAGAATTTCCAAACTCAATGATGTTTCTTAATTGCGTTTATCTGGAAGATAAAAAGTTGGCGCAAAAGAAACTGTTGTTTAAGTGATCTTTTTCGTTGACTGCCGACTTATGGTTATGTTTTCTCGTTTAATCTTTTTCCATTGTTTCGCGTGTCACCAACGAACTCAAAAAATTGAAATCTTTCTTGAAGATTCAGTCCATTTCTTCAGAATAAATTCAAAAAGATATGATTAAAGTAAAGGATTTTATTGGGTTGGCCAAAAAGTTCTTTCGGTTTTTAAGTAAAAATAAAAGACATTTTTCATTGTCCCCAATAATTTTATTGAAACAACGTCTTCAACGGCTTGTTCCCTTACCTTCTACCATCTTTCAGGCAACTTCATATTTCCATCTTCCCAAAACTTTTTATCTTTTTGAACAAAAAAAATGTTCAGATACCTTTGGTATCTTCCAGGGATTTTTTTTTTCATTAAAGCTGGGCGAACACGTAGCAACATGCGACAATATTGCTGGACAATATTGCTCATTTTTATTGCTGACAACCGTTATCACGCGCGAACACACAGTTGTTGCTATGTGTTCGCCCAGCAAAATGGGCAATATTGGGCAATATTGTTCATTTTTATTGCTGGAAACGGTTGTCAGCAATAAAAATGAGCAATATTGTCCAGCAATATTGCCGCATGTTGCTACGTGTTCGCCCAGCATAAGAGAATTTTGTAAAGACCGAAGTAAATGGAAATCCGAAGGTGCAATGTCAGGTGAATATGGCGGATGAATCAGAACTTCCCAGCCAAGCTGTAACAGTTTTTGCCTGGTCATCGAAGAAATATGCGGTCTTGCGTGCTTATTGTCTTCCATCGTCAACATTAAATTGGCGACACAAAATTCACCAATTTTGATAAGTTTTTGTTTTAAATACACGCTGATATGACAGTTGTCACAATACAATCTAACAAAATGGTGTCGAATGACATTAAAGAAACCTAAGCGCTACTACAGAAAACGAACGTAAAAAAAAAAACGAACCAATGGCCAGCTCAATAGTTTAGTATATTTAATATTAATCAAGCCTTTTTTGATTTTTGGAGAAAAACCGTTTGTTTAGGAATTAAGGAATGAAAAAGAATAATAGGTTATTAATTATTAATAAAATTACAAAAAAAAAAATCATATTACAAATTCTAAACTGCGCATAATATTCAAAGATAAGTTTCCAAATTGCGTCTGCTTTTCTTACGTGCAACATTAGAAAACGAAATGACCTGAAATTAAATAACTTTAGTTAAGAAATTATAAGTTATATGATAACGTTTATATTAATGCGTAGTCTCTTCTTAGTTTATTAGGGAAACCGTAACAGTAGTTTAACATCTGTATGTGTAGAAGAGAAGATAAAAATATAAAACATCAATAAAGTTTTTGACTACCAAAAGTATCAGAATAGAAGAAGGAAAGAAAATCAAACGTTTACAGGTTGCGGAATTTTGTATAATCACAAATTTCATGGATCGTAATCAGTTTTCACTTTCTCATAATTTGTCTAAATCAAAATCTCATTAAGTAGGATAGTATCATGTGACAGTCTTGTATTCTATCGAAAGAAAAAGGAAACTGTAAACAATTTACTTAATATGATGGACGTTATTAAATGAATTAACATATTCACATCTATTTAGTTTACGGTTACTTTTTTGGCCTGTGCAGTCATTAGAGGTTTCACATCTTGCATTCAGCGTCCTCCGTTCTTCCATAATGTCATCGCAAAATGTCACCGTGGTTACTATCCAAAATGAAAAAAGCAGGAAATCTTTTTGTTGATGTTGCGAAATATAAGAATATTTCGCTTCATCGGAATTAGACCAGCAGAGACATATTACTTATATTACAGTCATATTACTATCAAATAAGCATTTCGTACTAGATTACCTCTTCATTTCAGTTGACTCAGTAACTCACATTACAAAACACAATCTATAATTAGGATCTCACTGCAATAATATAAAATAACTCGCCGTATTCACTAGTTCAAAAGTCGCAAAATAAACCGATGTAATCAAAAACACTCCTGAAAGGCACTCAACTTGTACCTTGATGCAGAGTAACGTCAATCATAAATACTATAAACAAATTATCCATTGGCTATCAATAAACCATTTCAATGCTGAAAAGTTACCAAAAGAAAAAAAAATGGCACTCTGTCCATCTAAAAGACAATTCTCTCATTCTTATTTTAGTATTACGATAGAGCGATGGAAAAATTCACAAGGAAATGATCGCAAAGCCTTTTCTACTAACTTTCACACCACAATGAATAGTTCCTGTGTTCTTCCTTTCCAAAATTATCTTAGATTCTTATAGATATCGATACTTTTTACTATAAACTGAATAGTTCTTCACTATAGGATATTTTTTTTGTTTTTTGTTCACTGAGTGATTTTAGATTTTATTTGGTTTAGAAACAAAAACCATTCTAGATTTCTCAATTATCTTTCCTCCTATTTAAGAATTTGCTTTGTAGAATGGAAATGGCTGAGAAAAAAATTACGTTTCTTTCTAATTAAATTCGTTTAAGTTTTGTAACTGAGTGATTTCGTCTTTAAGTTTGTGAATAAAACGGAGAAGAACCAGTTAAGCAAAAAAAAAAACCACTGATGACCTCGTGATTTTGCAAATTATAAGTAATTGGGATACGAATTAAAGAATCCGTTTTCTATTATGAAATTCCGAACAAACGGGAAAATAGGACAATTTATCTAGGCATCAGGTTAAGCTGCTTTCACATGAGTTGACATTGTGATACAAATCCTCCTCATACATAATCATGGCGTGAATTATTAATCATACATCATTGAAAATACAAATCACGGTTTTTAGAAAACATCACATTAATTCTGACAGCCTCCATTGGACATTGTCTTAGTGACTTAGAAAGTTAAATCTTCTTCAAATTACCAACCAAAGACTTTAAGACAGATTTAAGTTCTCAGTTTGAAGATTAAAAAAAGTTACTTTAAAAACTCAAAACCTAATGTCTGGCAGATGGATGTTGACGATCACGTTTGCGCGAGAATTACGAAAAACACGAGATCTCGCCATTAGCCTCTTCAGCAGGTCTCAAGGAATTTAGTATTTTTAATGTCTGTCACTAGGAAAATGCTACATAATGAATTTATTGTTTGTTTATTGACTGTTTTCAATTTATTAAAACTATATTAAAATGTAGTAAAAGTCTCATGCATTTCCCCGTATTATAATTCATTTAAATGTTTCAATATTTTGTGAGAAGACATGGATAGAGACTATTCTCGCGTAAAATTACGTGAAATCACTAAAATACGGGATCGTCAACATCCATCTGTTAGACATTAGGTTCCTTAAAATGTTTTATTATTATAATTTTTTTTTTGAGATCTGAGAAATAATATAAGGTAGTGGACCATTACCACACTAAGCAATAATAATAAAAACATATTAAAATGACATGTTTTTATTATTAATGCTTAGGGTGGTAATGATCTTATTATTATTACAACCGTACGTTAAATATGTTTCTTCCAAATCTGATAAATAACTTCAGATTTTTATTTACTGAAGATTATTAAATTCGGAAATGCTTGTTAAGCTGTCAAAATCCAATTCATTTTTAATCAAATCAACGCTCGTACCAGTAAAATTAAACTATTGTATGCTAGGGTTAAAAATCCGCTATTAGATATCACTAGAAATATATTGCTGTCAATGAGATCTAATGGGGTTTTATTTCTACTTCCCAAACACATTTCTTAACAGAAATTTCAGATTGAAAATTAATCATATCTTGTCCACAAAGATTCATTCCAATTTACAAGATCTAATAACTGTTTCAAAAGTTAGGGGGAAAATGATACGATCGTACCCAGATGTACTGATTTTATAATTATAACTTTCATTACAAAAGAAGCTAAAAAAATAAACAACAAATTAAGAAATAAAGGATTAAGGATTAAATAACTAAAACACTGTGTGTCAAATATTCATGCTTTTTAATGCATGTTGTCTGGGTATGTAAATTTAATGTAAATAACTGGATTTGTAAAGTAAAGTGAAAAAGTGAAACAGTGTCTTACTAGTTACTGATGAGAGCTAAATTTTAGGGGTTGGAGAATCTATATCCTAAAAAGTATATAGAAATCTTTGAGCTTTTATTAGCTTTATTTTTTTTTTAAATAAAAGAATTAAGTTAACTTTCTGTTTATTTTGTTTACTTTGTTGTTGTATTATCCATTCAGTCGAGTCCGACTCTTGGTGATCCGATGGACAAACTTCCTCCAATTTTCACGATCATTAGTGGTATTCTTTAAATCATGGAATTTGTTTACTTACTTGCATGGAAATCTAAAATGAAATTTGATTTCATCAAATGTTACATTTAAAGCTTACTTAATGATTCAACTCTTTAGAAGCATTTAGAATTTCTTCATTTCTTTATTCCTTCGAAGTTGTTGCCGGAATGAAGTGAAATAAGTGAAAGTGAAGCAATGATTCGAATTATTATCTTCAATGATGCATTAACATAGTATTTAATAATTGGGTGGTGGGCAAATGGCCCGTTTCCCATCAGAATCACAAAAGAGGTTAGGTCTGTTACAAAACTACCAATGACTGGTTTGAGTGTCAAGGCCATAGAAGCAAAGGCAACTAAAACACAGGTTCAAGGATTCAAACGAGTGGAATAGAAAAATATAGGAATGAGATGAGCAGAAAAAGAATCAGAATGGTTTCAATTGAAAAGCAATATCAAAGACATTCAAAAAATATTTTCACATTAATATAACATCACATTAAAATTTGCATTTTTAATGTAGTACAAATAAAGATATACAACTCGAATCGGCGTATTATTGAGCTTTTTATTCTTTCTTCTTTTATTAAGCTAGAGATTTTATTTAAAATTAGGCTGTAATGTCAGGAAAGGTTTTTATAATTGGAAAATATCAAAAAAGGTTTTTTGATAATTGTCAGTTATAAAAGGTCTTTTCTGATATTTTAATTTTGAATCTTGGTAAATAGAACAGAAAAGAAACCCAGAGGATTCGCTGATTTTAATGTTGTTTTTAGTTGGTTTTTCATTCCAAGGAAAATGAGCTTTTGGTTTTCATGTTTTTCTTCTAGTTTCTCTCTTCTTTTTTCTTTTTGTAATTTCTTTAAGTTGTGTCAAACGATTCTCTAAGCGATATATTAATATTTTTGTTATTTCCTGAGGCATTGGGTTCGTAGGAGCTGAGCTGTGGCAAACGGGGCCTCAAGGACACCCAAGTGACCTAGAACCTCAGGCAACACCTTCGCCCCACTTTCTCTTGCTGTGAGGGTGGGTGGGTAGAAGAAATACAACCCACCATCATTTCTCTGATGAAAAAACTCCCCCGTGATGCAATATGAGAGTGAAAAAAAAAAGAACTATTTGATCCTTAAAGAATTGAAAGAGAATTTAAATAGAAAAAAATGGATAAATAACAAATAAATAAAAATGATAAGTTAAAGTAGTTGTATCGTAGAATATTAAATTCAATTCACATTATGAAGAATATGTCATTATTACTATTATTATTATTATTATTAATTTTTAACAATTATTCAATCAAATTCGAACTGAACGATCGTATCCTATTAGAAAAAAGACTTGATACTTCGATAGAAAGAAAAAAAAAACAACAGAAAATTACCAAAATTTATCAAAAAAAGGGAAGATGTAAATTATTTTAGAGCTTTTCTTGCTGAACATTGATGTAAATGGTCAACTTAAGTTAGATAAGTAATTTCATAGATGATATTCAATCCTTTTATTAATTTTCTTTATCATATTTGGAGAAAATGGCTTATGAAAACGTAATCTTTGTTTTGAGATGTCTACAGTATAATTTTAGTAATTTTATTATCTACATGAAGGTTTAGGAAGTTTGATTAGAGGATCTCTTACAAAATCAAAGAGATTTTTTTTTTTTTTAATTTATCTTCATTTATTTATGAACACTTTATTTTAACTTAGAAATCGTTAGTCTTTTTTTAATCGGTGTAACTTGCACTAGTATAAGTAAAAAATGGTTTCCCGTTTTTACAATCACATCGTAAGTTGTTTCATGGAAATCGGGGATAACTGTTCGCCTTTAGTAGGATTAGTCAGTCAGTTGCGGAACTGTCAGTGGTAGATTGATAGCTTTCTGGTTAGGACCCTGAGTGAGAAATTTTACTGAATTCAGGGAAGATTCAATACTAGGGCCATTTATTCTCTTGGGGTAAAACGACACCAAAGCAGTCATTGAGGATACAAATAAAAGTGTTTGTTTATTTTCTTAGACAAACCTCTTTCAGATACAGTAAAACCCCGTTATTACGCTCCCCCTTATAGCACTATCCCGTTCTTTATGCTCCTTTCATACGGTCCCTGGAATTTTCTATGTTACTCTATATACTTTTACCCTCTTATAAACGCTTCAAATCCCGCTTGTAGCGCTTTTTTTTTATATCGGAAATTTTGTATCGAAATATGTTACAAAAATGGGATTCTTTTCTTTCCCTGGTAGGAGGGAATCTTTGAACTCTTTGAAGTGCGGGTCTGTGATACAGTAAGTTAGTGCAAAATGTCTCTTTCTATAAGTGAAAAATTGGAAATTCTCCGTAAGTACGACGAGAATTCTACACTAAGTGAGAAGGATTTCGCAGAATCTCTAGGAATTCCCTCATCCAGTCTGAGAACAATAATAAAAAATAAGAATGGAATTACCAATGCAGCGAAGGGTGGTTGCAAACCTAAAAAAGTAAAGTGTGGAAAATATGAAGATGCCGAGGAAATTCTAATTGAATGCATCAGTGCCTTTAAGTGGCCCAATCATTCAAGAAAAGGCGCGTGAAATAGCGGGCAGTGCACTAAATCTGCTCCGAAAATATATTAGTGTTGCTCCTAGTGGTGTATAAATTGATGTTAATAGTTACTTGAACCGCATTGAAAATGTCATAATTTATAACAGTAGCATACATACATGGCAAACCACAATCAAGGATTTTTTAAATAGGAAATAAGCTCACATTTGCACTATAACTATTGCAGAATTAAGTATCTTTCCTGTAAAATGGTTCTAAATGTTTCCCCATCTCATAAATACTTTCCCGTCTATAGCGCTATCCCGCTTATTACGCTTGTAGGTCATGGTCCCTTGACGAGCGTAATAACGGGGTTTTACTGTATTTTTAAAATTGAGTTTCTGTTGTACCGCATTGAAATGTTTCACTGATATTTCTCTCTTTATAAATAAGTGGAATCAGTCAAATTCATTGTGTTATTTATAAAATTCCTGTATTAATTCCAGTATTCGAGTAATTTATAACTAAAACTGATTTCTAAAATCAAGGTTGAAATGTCAGGCCTTCCAGCAATTCCACAATTACATTCTGTACAACAGTTTGAGTAATTTGAAGCAATAATGAACGACCAAATCCTTGATGTGAAATGAGTGAAATTAAATTGGTCAAGAATAAACTCATATTGGATTTGAAGAAACGCCCTAAATAAATTTCCACACTGCTATTTTCACAATATTGATGTTGCGTTACATTAAATTGCGCCTGCATTGATTCACTCAAAAAGAATTGGTTTGAAAGCATTGCTCTAGATTTGAAAGCTATGGCCACAACAGTGACGAAACTTTAATAAGTCCTGAACGATTTATTAAAGACAATTAAGGTACTATTTCTATCTCGAATTTTATTTTGAGTAAAAATGAAGTTTCCCACTGCAATAGCTATTACTTTTCCTTACTTTTGGGAAAGCTTCTGTTTAAAAAATGTAATTATCTTGAGTACATTTTTAAATAGCGTAGAATCAGAGCTGTTTCTTTTGTAGCAAATCTAGAACATTATCTGTGTTGCAACATTGGTAGCGCGTTTGTTTTTTAGGCCGGGTTTGATCGGCCCCTTCATAAATTAGGGCACAATAACTGCCCTGCCTTCTCCAGATCCTCCCAAATAAGTAGAAGTATTGGTTGCAACAAAGATTTAGAATCAGAGACTTGTGTTTTATATGATTGACAAACCATTCAACATTAAAATAAACTAAGTAATTAAAAATATATGTATTTCAGCTTAGAACAATGAATTAATGTAAATTCCTAATTAATAAGATTAGGTAATTCCAAATAGATGAAATAGGATGAGGATAAAACTTATGAAGAGACATTGAATTAAATCTCCTCTTGTCTTGCAGCAATTTTTAAGATTAAAATCAATAGTATTTTGCTAAAATACTAAAGTTATCAAAAATTTACGGCGAATTGGTTCTTGAAGATGGCAGCGAATTAAGGAGAATTAATAACTATAAGATACATTTGAATATTCCTAGATGTTTCAGCCTTCTCCGAATCAAAAAATTTTAACTCATCAGATGTCTTTCGAACACTTTAAAGATGTTTTTAATGTGTTCGAACACTTGCCTGTTGACACTCAAGTGAAATCATTTGACACCAGCAAGGCAGTGGCGTACCAACGCCTTTGGGGGCCCGGGGCGGGAGTTGTAGATGGGGCCCCCTAGTCTTGCTTTTACAACCAAAAAAAAAGGAAATCTTGTGTGGAGGGGGCCCCCTATTCTTGCTTTTACAACCAAAAAAAAAGGAAATCTTGTGTGGATGGGGCCCCCTAGTCTTGCTTTACCAACCAAAAAAAGAAAAAAAAAAGGAAATAAGCTGCTTGATGGGGCTCCCTAGGCTGGCTGATGGGGGCCCCTCCCAGGTGGGGACACCGGGGCGGACCGCCCCCCCCCCCCCCCCCCCCCCCCCTTGGTACGCTACAGCAGCAAGGAACTATTCATCGGAAAATTACTTTTTTATTGTAAATAGTTTTGCTCAGGTGATGTTCAGCCGTGCTATCACTGCCTGTTTTGTTCATAAGGATGATAGCGACACCTTTGTCAATATACAGTATGTTAAATGTATATTTGGGTTGCTTTATTTTAACATATGCCGACAAGATGGGGCTCTTATGAAGAAAGCAGATTATGATTACATGGCTGAAAATAACGTTTTGTTCTCGTTGATAATGGCCATGGCGAACATAAAAGGACGTCCCAGCGATATCACGAAGAGATTGGGTTGGCTGCTGTAGTTTTGTTAGAAATAAAAGGAAGGAAAGATATCGGAAAAAGAGAAGGTTACAGGTTAAACTGTGGATGGAAAGAAGAGAAGGGGTATCCGCACTCAGATTGAAGCTATAGCTAGCTTAATTTTTTCAATTAAATTGTTATTTATTTATCAAATAAATAAATATACAGCAATCTATATTTAGAGCAAAGAGTAACAAGTTTTAGAGCGCATGTAAATGAATGTTAACTTATTCTTAAAATTCATTACACAAACATAAATTTATGTCATCATCATTGTTAGATATCATTGAAGAAATTCATTTGCATAGTAAAGAAAAGAAATGTAACCTGGAACACTATTCTTATGTTGACATATGGTTTTGATGGTTCAATGACTGTAATGTATCAATCAAGAATATAGGATCAAGTTTATCTGAATCATTTAACGCTGGAATCAAGTTTGCATTAGATCCGTACGTGAACAAAGAAACGAATAGCAAACTATGAAAGCCAATGGCAAGTAACGTTTGTACTAAGATACTAATAATCCAATTAACAAAAACTAACTATTTCTTTGTAAACATTTAGATTCTTAAAAGATTAAAGAATTAGCATTGTAAATAAAAAGAAAGTGTTGTAGGTGTTTTTGTCTTGACTATTAAGATATCCACTTAATTAAATGACGTATTTTAATTCTGATTCGAAAGAGTCACAGTAGAAGAAATATAAGAAATGAATAGACAGAAGCTGCATTTCAGTTTAGTTAACATCATGTAATACCTTAAATGAAAGACTACAATTGTTTAGTTAAATTAATTAATATGAGGCAATTTAAGAGCTTCAAATGAAAGCATTTAGTTCCCTTATCCAATCGAAATTAAAACCAGAGAAACAAGTTGAGGGAAAACACTGGATAATAGCAGAAAGACGTTTCAGGAATGGATAGAAGTCTGTGGATCACAATGGATATTCTTCAAAATAAAAGAAAAGAACGACATTGAATTATTCTTATATGAATAACAGCAGTGGAGTTTCAAATTGGCCAAGAATATAGCCAAAGTTTTATAAAGATGTCATCTGATACAAGAACAGCATCTGTTCAGGAGAAAAAAACAAACCTAAAGAATAGAAGACTTAATTCTGTTCCTTTCGATATATTTGCTTAATACTGTCGTTGATAAAATATGTTTAAGAATTACATATTCTTAGTCAAACAGCAATTGATTCTTATTCCAAGCAAACTCTGCACCAGCAATGCAGTATTTGAAATACATTACTATTCACCATAAAGGAACGAATAATAATGATGAAGTTTTCACACAACAGTTTTACAAAGCCACAATTGCCAACAAAATCCAAGAAACAGATAAAGTTTGGATAATTTCTGTTGATTTTAAAGAATAATTAATGTATTTATTTATTTTAAAAAAATCTTATCTATTTTTTTCATTAACTACTTTTGTCACTTTAAGAAAAGGAAACAGGTCTGGTTTTATAGACTAATATAGCGATATCTTAAGTACTTTCCTCAGGATGTAGTATTTTCTAATAGCTTGGGTGGTCCTTGACACAAACAATTACCTATGAAAAAAAGAAAACTGTGTAAAACTATAGGCAGTTTTGAATTACCAAGTGGAGCCTTTGTTCACTTGAAGGAAAACTAAATAATTCAGTAAATAACATTTCTTAGTCGTTTATTTAATGAATCACTTTACTTTCTTTTCAATTTCAAAATGATATCCTTTTGGGGCAAGGCCAGGTTTTTCTCTTTTCTTCCAAGTGAAATTATTAACACGCAATTGGTAAATGTGTTAAGTTTCGGTTGTGAACAAATACGAACTTTTGTGTAATTGGGTCAGATCTATAATATTCCCTGGTGTGACTTACTCACTTTCTTCTGTTTGCTTTATTCACTGGATGTCACGTTTTCGACATTTACTCAAGTAAGGGCTCGGTCCTATTAATTACATGTTTTGTGTTGAAACATTCGCAAAGATTGACACTCGGTCCGAAACCTCATTTGTGCAATCAGGGATTTCGTTGTTGTATCCGCTCTAATTCAGATATTAAAAAAAAAGTTGAAGGTTATTTATTTGCAATTGAAGATCTTTATTTCTGATATGAAAATCAATTCATCAGATATCAGTGGACTTGGTTGAAATACAAACTCTTTCTTACATTTCTTTAGCGATTTTATTTTAATATAACTTTCTTCGCTATTTTCTTTCTGTGAATTTCTAAAAAAATAAAACAAACGAGGCTTTCATAATGAGCTAATGTTTTTTTATTAAACAGAAATTGGCTACCCTATTCGTAGCAACTTGATTGCTTTCTTTGTACTGACTTATACATCTGTAAGGAAGTATATTACTTATACATAAATTATTATAATAAATACTGAAGCTGCAAATGATATTTGCAAAAATTACTTAAATTCAATTGTCAGATTTTACTACTTCTAAAAATGCTAGAATTAATTATCGAAAAATTTCCTGAGCAGCCAACAGCAGTCCTTCTGTGGCACCTTCTTCTTAGCTTCTCGAAATAGCGTTAGAATATCAAAATGTAACACACGATGTCGGAAATACAAACAAATGTAGCTAAGTTTCTTAACTGAGTGTAGATATTCAAAATAATTTGGCTATTACAGTAATTCAAATGTTTTACCATTACAAAATAACTGAATTAAAATTTGCCTGCATCAAGAATAAATTCTCTGCAGTTATATATTACAATAATATATTGGAAAATAACTTTTAGTATTTTCATAATAATAATTTCAGTATCTTATAGAAAAATGGTCAAAAAATGACATTGTAGCGTTCATTTTTACGTACTGCTTAATATTATCAAAGATAAATTTCTAAATTAAGCTACATCTTAAATCTTGTAAGCTTAGTTCTTCTAGGAGATTGGTTGTGATACAGTTATGTTGATTCTTCTAGCAGATTGGTTGTGCCACAGTTATAATCCAGCGACTGTCATGTGATTCCTACATAAGCTTATTTTTTAGTTTTGTTTATTTGGAACAAAATTCCCAAAAGATGTTCATCAAAATAAAACTTCTGATAAATAGTGACAAAAGCAGTCGGAAGAAACTCCCCAAAACTGAAGTTTTCTTAAGGTACATTCCTACAGCAAAGCCCTCGTAGAAGTGAGATTCACAGAAGTAAAGATTGGAATTGATTTTGTTCGGATTGCTTTTACTTCTAAAAAAGTCGTCTACTACAACCGGCAGCTTTTACAGATTAACGAAATAATTTCGTAGTTGTTTTTATTTATAATATTGTTCAATAATCTATTTCCAAGCTCTAAAATTCAGAATAATTTCCATGTAGTATAAATTTCATTAGGAATAACAATATTGTCAAGTATTTCTTTTAATTAAATTGGTTTATTGATTTATTAAATTGGTTTATTTAGGTTGAATTTTCACGTAATCCGTATTTTAAAGTTTTAATTAGTGGAATTATTAGAATAAATGATAAATATTAATTGAGGAAATTAGAAGCAAGATGATAAAACTGACATTTTTGAAACATAATAAGAAAAAGAATGGTACTGCTTCTAGAAAAAGAAATAAATGAAACAGCAAGATTTCGTTGAATGATTTAGTTAGAGCGTTAATACGGGGACTCGTTAACCTTAATGACCTTTATCTCGAAATTGTACTTTGTGAACTTACAAGTCCCTGTTCGAAGTGAAGGACCTTGTTATGTTATTATTCATTTGCAGATGAGTCAAAAAGGAAGACCATGTAAACGTCCTTCGTCACTTTCACTGGGTCACTCAACTTGCCTCCGTCGGTCCGTCCTTGCTTCTCTTTTGACCTTGAACAGGGGCTCATCAACCAATCAGATCAATATAAAAGAAACAACTACAACATACCCACGTGGGGGTTAAAGAACTATTTCGTGTTGGAAACCGGTATCTCATCCTGAATATGGAAGTAACTGAAATTAATTCAAAAAAATAAATAGGTGTTTAGTTTCTTTTTTGGTTATCAAATGACTTTGGTCAAAAAAACTGAATCACATTGATTTGAAAGATATAAATAATAAAAAGAAATCTAAAACAAATTAAAATACTTTGCTGAGAATTATTTAATTTTAAAGAATTTATAAAAAGAAAGTGGACGAAAGCAAATACATCTATAAAAAAAAATAATAAATAGTATAAGGGCATATTAATTAACACCAAACAAAAGCATAGATCTGGAAGGAGAAGGAGATTAGAAGTTAGTATTTGATGATTAAATTAACAAACTTTCACCCAAATAAATGAACAAAATAAATAAATATGAATTTTAATATTCCTTTTTAAAATTTTTATTTTATTGAATTCAGTTGAAGTTAATCTCCTTTTTTTTTCTTTATTTTCTGTAGATAAAGCTGAAGGAGTTATCCCTTTTGAGAAACAGAGATACGATGGATGGTATAATAATTTAGCTCATCCCTCCTGGGGATCAATTTGTAAGTATTATTTATTACTAATGACTTGATTGAATATTTCCTTATAATAAAGAAATCGTAGACTGAACTTTCCGTCTTCCGTTCTTTTAGTTTTAAAACATAATAATAACTGCAATTACATTTGTAAAAATAATTTTTGTAATAATATGCAGAAATATTTAAATAGATAAATATATCTGCTATTTTATAAACTTAGCATTCAGAGAAATTCTTTTTATATATATTTTGAAATATAATCCAGTTATTTTATTCCAGTTAATAAATTATCCAGTGACTTCTTTTCTTTTAATGTTAATTTTTTTTTTTTAATTCGTCATTAAGTTTCAAAAATTCATAAAATGTAATTCAATTAAATATATTTTTTAACTTTTTTTTTTACTATAAAGGAAAAACACTGAATAATAATGTAAAGATGTTATTATTATTATAATATTTTTTTTTTATACTCAGATATTTTAAATTCACATAGATATTTTGATACTTATTCTTCTATTTGTCTTTAAGTAGTCATTAAGCGCTGCTATTTGCAAAAATAAATAATTTACTTTTCTGCATAATTAATTACTATTTATATTCATAATTCTATGTGTACTAATATTAAAATTTATTTTTATGCTTCAAAAATTAATGTATTCTTTAGCGAAAATTTTAACCTTTAAGACAGTTCTGTAAATGATTGTAGAACTCATTTTTATTGTTAATTCTATTTTGAATTTGAGTTGAATAAATGTTTTATCTACAGCACAGTTGATTTAATCTACTATTTCACAAATATTTGTAGTTCATAGTTACTGTTATAATTTATTAAATTTGAAATTAGTTTACTTAACTTTATGAATTTTATGTAATAACCATTTAAATTAAATAGTTAATATCACTAATAACTAAATAATAATTTATAACTATTATTAAAAAAATTCAGTTGAATCTGTTTTTTAAAAAAATGAATCATAATTATTAGCAAGAAAGAATTTGATATAAAGTAGGCTTAGATAAATTGATCTTTTTAGGTTGGATGTTTTTCTTTAAAGAAGCTTAATAAGGATAAATTAGTGTAATAAATTTAACGTGTGAGAAGTAAAAAATCCATTCAGAAAATAAAAACTCACACAAACGTTGGTTAAGTAAGAAATTTATTTAAAATATAACACAACGTTTCGGCAGTTATAGTTCCAATTGCCATTTGGGAACGGAAATCTGAGATTCAAAAATGAGATTGAATAGATTATTGAATGTTGTTCTTGTTTTTAGACCTGACAATAAAATCAAATTCCATGGAATTAAAGACAAAAAGAAACAAAAACATAATGTAATGTAGGGTTTAAAATGTAAAAATCGTAACTGTGTGTATATCGGCCATACTTCCAGGGATATCTGAACAGGATGAATGAGCACAAAAGAGCTGTAAAAACGGACAATAGTCAACAATATATCACTGCTAAACATGTCTGGGACTTCCATCATAAACTTGATTTTGTTAACCCTTCCATCTTAGCTATTGAAAACGATGAAACCAAAAGATTGCCTATAGAATCATATTTTATTTCCACCAACAAACACTGCTATAATGATACCCTATCCAACAAGATACCCTCTTATCTTAATAATCAATCCTCAAAAAATCACCCCCCCTTTTTTTTTTCTCTTTTAGTTGTTTTGGCTTTGTGTGTAATACTTTTTTTAAATCTGATTTTGAACCCTTTTCATTGTACTCGAAGTTATTTCAATCACGATGATTATCCGCAACGTTTTCTCAATCTATCACTTGTTAATTCTAATCTTTATTTATATATTTTTAATTATTTAATTAAATTTATTATCTATAATAAATTTCCCTCCTTTTTAAATTTTTAATGCCTATTTTATTGTATTAATTTCATTATATCATACCAACTCTTTGTTATTATAAATATTATTGTAACTCATTTTGTATTGTTTTTTGACTCATATTTCCTTTCTCTTTCCCTCCCCCCCACCTTCAATAATCTATTCGACCTCATTTTTGAATCTCAGATTGTTTATTTATTTGCGTTCCGTCTGTTATTTATACCTTGAAAATGGCAATTGGAACTAAAAGTATCGAAACATTGTGTTATATTTAAATCATAACAGCCGTGCAGGCGTGGCCGTGCGGTTTAGACGGCGGTCTCCCGTTGCGGCCAGTGTGCTAGTACCAGGGTTCGAATCCCGGTCATGGCATGGATGTTTATTTCTTCTTCTGTTTCTCCTTATGTCCGTTCCTGCGGGTGCCATGTAAAGCCGCCTTCTATGGCGTACCCTGCGCAACGCTTCTCGCCCTTGTTGTTGGCCTAAAGAAAGATGATTAATCTAAGAGCCCGGGCATTTGTAAAAAAAAAAAAATATTTAAAATATATTTCTTACTTAACCAAAGTTTGTGTGATTTTTATTATCTGAATGGCTTAATTAGTTTAAAATACTTTTGTCTCATTAAAATTTGATTTTTGTATGCTGGCTCTTTATAAAGTATATTTTCCCCATTGTGAATTGAATCTATATAAGGTATGACAGTCTATACCATTGATTGATGACGTTTACCTTGTTTGTTTTATCATCAATACTTTTTAAGTGAATTGTTAAGGAAAATGCTTGAAAGTTCGAATTGGCTGAAGATTAGTATAATTGTTATAGAAGGTCACTGAAATATCAGCTGAATTAACTGTTACAGAACTATTCTTTGGTTAGAAAAAGGGATCGGCAGCTCAGAAAGATTGTGAAAGACTGTTCTAAAATGGTACTGGTTGATTCGTCCCAGAACGCATTCAATAATTGAAAAAGAAAAAAGATAGTTGTAGTGAATTTCTTAGAATTGATTTAAATGAGACAGTTTCTTTGTTGTTAGCTTTTAAAATCAGCAATCTCTCCTCCCAATTTCTTTAATAGATTAGTAGGAACGCTATTTCAAGTTTTCCTCTTGTTTTCTTTTGCAGATAGCCATTTAACAAGGAAAGTACCACCATCTTATTCGGATGGGGTTTATATGTTGGCCGGACAGAATCGGCCAAGTGCCCGCATTATCAGCGATGCCATAATGAACGGTGCTGATGGCATCGCCTCATCCAAAAATAGAACAGTCCTTATGGCGTTCTTTGGTAAGTTGACCTACAAGTACAATAACTTCTCTGAAACATGGTTGTAAGATTAATAAAATAAAATCTTTAAAGTTATTTCCCCCCCTCTTATTATATTAATAATATATGATTTATGTTTTTTATTTTTAAAATTAGTTTTTAATACACGGAAAAAATAGTAGGCAGCAGCTTTAAACAAAATACAAGTATTTATATTCTTATTTATTTCGTGAGTATGAAAATATATTTTGGATTCTTGGGAGGATTGGATGATTCCTCGAAGGCTTTGTTTGATCGATGTTCTGTGGAGATGTTATTTCATGGTCATGTTGAATGTCCTTCCTGCTTCGCTTATTTGACTCCAAAGAAGAAGAAACACAGTCCGACATTCAAATAACGGCATCTGAAACGAGGCGCTAGAAACCACCTGAGCGAATCGAGGGTGAGTGTTCCGCTGCGTTGCTTGGGTCACTTTCCCTCTGTGGGTCTAACTACACGCATGAGGAAGTAACATTCACTTTCAATTGGGTCTAACCACCTACACAATACATTGAACATCTACGTTGTTGATTTTTAGCAGGGCTTGTTTATTTCTTAATACAGGAATAAATCATAATTTATTGCACAAATCATTTGAGATCAATTGCCGAAATTTGAGACTAATTCCAGAACGGAACAGAACTGTCTGATCTTTGCTTAACATGTTATATTATCGAGGGCTTTCTTTTTTTAATTTCAATTCTAAAATTAAATAATCAGGGAAAATGTACGAATGAAGCAAATGTTGATTTCTAGTGCAAAACATTCGTCTCTAACTGAAAATTTGTAATTTGTTATAATTTGGTCCTGAATGGAATTATAGGATTTTGAAGGCAGCCATTTGAAAGTTAACAAAACTTGTTACCCCATTTAAATAATTTATTTTAAATATTTCTTTTTTATTTACTTAAAATTTAAAATTAATTTTTTAATTTTTCAAATCTTTAGACAACATCAGCAAATAATTTCAGGATCCTGATTTTTCTATATAGCTGACATTTCATAATCAGGTTGTCAAAAGATCTTCATTGTGATTTGTTGTTTAAATTTTTCAAAGTTTATTCCTATTGCTTTTTCTGGGGTTTTGTTTGGATATCAAATATTTTATTTTAAAAATGTCATTAAGAGGCTGCGAAGTAATTCTCTTTGTGGATTATTTATTTCAATCTTCTTTAAAAAAATAAGAAAAAAATATAATTTGTAAATGTGCTTATAAAGTTTATTCTTGAAAATTATTTTAATTAAGTGACTGAATATATTTCGGTGACTGAGAATTTTGTTGAAAATCTCGCCCCAGACAAAAACTGAGGCATTACATAAGGTCCTGACTCAAGCAACTGAAGCCGACTGCAAACCTTTTATTTCTTTTATATATTTCTTTTATCAATGCACCTAAAATCCTGAAAACTTAAATATGAACTTGTGAACAATCTGGGATTTATATTTTCTTTTTAATTTTCAAGATATTCTATAATTAATTTAATTCAAATTCAAAAACAGTCAAGTTTCGAGGGTTTTTCCAGGTATTGTTCGGTATTTTCAACTTAAAAAACCTTAAAAAAAACCTGAAATGATAAAAAATTCGTAAAATAATGATTTGTATTTAAAATATTTATTATTGGTGCAAGAGTTACTTTTTTAAAAAATAAAAATTGTATTTTTTAAAATTATTTGAGATTTTTTTTTTTTTTTACGTTCTATCTATTGTAATAAAAAACGTTTAGATAAACGTTTAGAATTTATAGATTTTAGTAGAACTAACAAAAATCTATAAAAAAATGCTTCAAAACAAATTTATTTTTGGAAACGAACAGCATCAAATAAATTTGTATAATATTTAGAAAGCCGTTAATGAAAATGGTTTTTTTTTGTTTGTTTTTTATGATGATTACTGCTCGAGTTAGAACCTTAAATATGTTTCATAATTTTGTTATGAAATCGGATAAAATTTTAATAAAATGTTATTAAAATAAACAAAATATAATATTTTTAATTAAAATGACTTCAATACGATACAATGTCAGTGAAGTTTCATTATAATAATAAGAGTTTGAACATCAACATAATGGACTTTTAATGTAGAATCATTAAAAATAAATAAATAAATAAAATGAAAAATGGGGTGTTTCGATTATAAAATGCTTTTTCTTCGTTTGGCGAAACATATTCTTTTCCGGTATATCGTAACCCTACATGTCTAGGAACATGTCTAGGAATCTACTAATGTTGACGTTGAATTGTATAACGAAGTCACAAACATTCTCAGATGGTGAGAAATGAAATACTTGTACTAATAGTTCCTCTCAATCTCTACAACATTCTACATAAATTGCAAACAAAGGAAGTATCTTCTTAAGAAAGTAGGCTATTTCATTAGTTTTCAACAGTTTTTTTGTTTTTGTTTTTTTTTTGTTTGTTTTTTTGTTTTGGATAATTATTTATTCATTTTCAATTTAATTTGTAATTTCGTTTTACTTTTTCTGTTCAATATCATGTAATTTTTGATATTCACTTGTGTTTTTAAAATAACGATTTAAATTATCTTTTACATGCAATTATAATATTTTAATTTTTGAGAAATAACGATGTTACTTACTTTTTTTTAATTGCAACAATTTTAATTGTACAATTTTATTTATAAAATTTTACATAAATTAGAGAAGTGTAGTATGTTCATGAATTTTTTTCGTTAAATTACTTTTAATGTATTTTTAATAATCATTTTTCTTTCATTATTGGTATCTCTCCTTTAAAAGCCAAAAGCAAACTCTCGGTAGTTTAAATTAATTTGAAATTCTTAAATCACTTGATTTTGTTGAAGTTGAGACCAGAGCTGATTCAGGTGGGAAATTTATTTCCATTTGTTTCCATGAGTTCTTTGTTGGAACGAGGTTTATGGACCATTCATTGATAATGATTTAAAAATATCTATTAGCAAAAGGAACAACGATTACAATCATAGAAAAGTAAATTAAAAACAAGATATTTTATTGGATTAACATTTCCTGCTCTATTTTGATTAATATTTAAAAAAATACGACGATATTTGGTTTTCTTAAAATCTCAATTTGGACTTTATATCAATTTATTAAATTTTGAACGACCAACATTGCTTGTTCTATTGGTACAAGGGTTTGATTGAATACGTCACAATCAAAATAATTCCGTAATTTGCAACTTCAGGTGAGTTGTTTTAGATGAAGACCTTAATAAATTGATCTTTTGTAGGCGTTACTGTTTCTAGGAATTGTATTTGAATAGGTGTTTTGACTTGCAAGCAAAACAATGATTCCAGAAATGCCTTTAAAAACAATATCAAAGTAATTGATTGTTAATTGTATTTCTAATCATTATAATGCGCTGTTAACGTATTCTGTGTAGTTTTAAATTTTACGTAATTTTTATTTGCATTTTTTACTATGAAATCATGTTAATTGAGGCTTCGATCTCTGGTTTCATATAACGATGGATGGTTTATTCCGTCCATTATAACGCATTCGAAGTCGGTGGCATTACAAGTAAAAAAAAATTGTTTGATTCCTGAAATAAACCATTATTGCAACTTGTTATAACTCTGCGACTGGTATGTAATACCAGTTTCGACTCTTAAGGAAGTACTGAAAAATTCTATTGTAAATAATTAAAATAGCTTTGAAATTTTTTGCAATATATTCATTTAGTTAATGTGTTGATGATGCTTCGAATATAACGTTTGCTTTATCTTACTTCTGTGACATTAAATGTGTGAAGGCTCTTCGTTTATCGAAAGCGGGTCATCATAGTTGGTGACTGAACTATGCTTCTTGTTGAGAATTATATGTAAACATAGTTCAATGAATCAGTAAATTGTCTTTCAGTCATTCTTAAATGAAATCAAATTCAGACTATAAATTTCTTCTAAAAATTCCGCAAATTGCTGTAAAAATAAGTAGCGAGAACTTTAAGCCAGCTATTAGCAGAATGTTGGTGTTATTTTTTGCACTATGATCGCTATTCCCATCAAGGAATCACTCAACTATTAAGAAAAAAACAGAGCAGGGGTACAAAAACTGTTGACCAGCACGGAATTACCAAGCAATTTCTGCACGAAACTATTGTTGTCCGCCCGTTAAGGTTGCCTAAATCATATTTAATTAACGTCACTAACACGCTTCGATCTGGGTTCGATTCCTGTAGCAGGCTTGGATGTTGACAGTAATATCTGTTGCTGGCATAGAGATGGTTAAACTGTATTAAAGAGAAAATAGTCGAAGTCAAGTTAACAGCAAGTTAACTGGTGAAGATTTTCATTTTATTTTGCATCTGTTGATAGGATTAGATAGTATTCAATGATTAGGAGACTTACATCACTTGGTGGCTGTCAATGACAAGTAAGATTTCAGTTATTGCATGTTTTAAACAAATTCCAAAAAGGGTTTTGTTGCATTATTTTGTTTTGTATTTTATTTTTTATTTATTATTATTTTTTTTTTAGGCCAAGTGATATCTTCGGAGATTCTAATGGCCAGTGAAACTGGATGCCCTCTAGAATTACACAAAATAGAAATTGCCAAATGTGATCATATGTATGATGTTGAGTGCCAAGGAGGACGGTATATGCCTTTTCACAGAGCGGAATACGACGGCAGAACAGGCCAGTCCCCCAACAATCCCAGGCAGCAGGTAAGCACATAGCCATACATAATTTATTTATTTTTTAAAAAAAGAAACCAATTCTACTTTAAATAACCCACATGATTTAAGGCAAGTTGCGTGCTAGTTGTAACTACTGTAGAATCATTTGTTCGTAGTGATAAATATGAGACATTGCAATCAATAAAATAAGAGAAAGAGACTACAGAGAATGAAATCTAACTATGTTTTGTTTTATTTTCGACAAATACATGTATTTAAAGGATATTTGCAAAGGCTATACTTTGTTAATCAATATCCATATGTTTTGTAATGATTGGTGGATTTGAAATCAAATTAACGGTAACAGAATGAAACAAAAATCCAAGGCTCACTTTGAAATAAAAGCAGTTTATAATTAAAATGATAATTCATTACAATATTTTTTTCTTCATTCTGGTAGACTATCTGTTCAGTGACGGTCAGTGGTTTATTTACGATTTATGGAAGATTATTATAATTTTCCCTGAGCCTATTTCTAATATTTTTTGGGACGTTTAAGTTCGATATTCGACCAACCGACAAATAAGAACCTAATTCAAAATTTATTAATTTTTTTTTTGTTTTAATGGAGTGATTTTCGAATGTATTGACACTTGAATCAACTGCTGCTAAGGAAAGCATTATTTGTCGTTGATTTTTAATAAGTCCCAAACTGCTGTTTCTGTAATTCCTAGTATTAATATTTCAAAACCTTGCATCTCTTTAAAAAGAATTCTTTAAAAAGATTGTTTTGCATTTCTTTAAAAATCTATTAATGACTGAGAGCTTCAGATATTAAATGAAAACATGTTTTTTAGGGTTTTCATTAAATTAAGATAAAATTTCTAAACTCAAAGATTAAAGTATGACCATCCATGACTTGTAGTGAAAACGCTTAGAATAGAAATGAAAATATTTAAGAAAAATACTAGAATTGAACAATACGTAGATAGAACGAAAGTCGAAGATAGAAGGAACTGGAAACTACGGTATGTGCTCCTAGAAGACGGAACCTCCTGTCGTAAAATAGTCACTTCCAAGGAACAAGAAGAGCCGAGCGTTTTTATCAAGGCCCGGACAATTCCTACTGTTCACCCCAATCTCATTTTCTTTACAAAACATCTAGAAAAGCAGCCAACAAAGAAGAGTTGATGGTAACTTTGGTGGGTGACTGGAACAAAATCCCTCAGGCAACGTTGACATTTTAATAGATTCATAGCTGCCAATAAACAGCAATTGAAATAAACGAGGACTCACCAAACAAAACTCCAAACAGCTATCATAGCGTTTGTAATAAGTCTTTTATCTCGGAACTCACTTTTTGTTTTATTTTTGAAACCTTAATAACCTAGTAACAGTTAAACGTGCTTTAGCCTGTTATTAAGACTTGAAAGAAAGGAACTCTTTGGACGGGTCACACGAGGTTTTACACTTAATTAAATTTTTCTCCGCTGCAGGGAATTGTAATAATTTCAAAATGGAGGAAGGTTATTTATTTAGTTGTTGCTGTTGATGAATGCATATTATGTTATTCAGACTTCATATCAAAGAGTTTGAAATTTGAATTGAAACCGAAAGTCTTGAAATGGAAGTGGATCAGCTTGAATTACTCATAGGTGAATTTTTCATCGGCATTCAGACACGGGAAGCGTGTGATGAAATTCTCTATTGGCGGCAAGTCAAGCTCCAACGATCCTTTGCGAAATGCGTGTGCTTCTCGTTAAATATTGAGGAGTTTACTTAAAAGGGAATTTTGGTATGTTCTTATGCATGGAATAAAATGATATACTTATCGTATATTCGTTTGTTTACTTCTAAAGATAACTTTCTGAAAGGATTGCTAATTTATTATGGCTTTCGGTTTAGTTGAAGCTGTAAAAAAAAGTGGCTCCTTCTTCGAGTCTCTTCGCTTTGCTTCATATTATGTCATCTGCTCGCGAACATATGGTTGGCTAAAGATCTTCAAAACACATTTGAAAGCCGTATGAGAATAGGAATGAACTTAACAATCGTCTGACAGGATCGCCACTCTCTTTTCAATCCAAAGCTTTTCACTCAAGTCTCTTTAACTGTGTCGTTAAAGAAAAACAAGAAAAATGCTTAAGCTTAAGTATTAAGCTATCAGTCATCAGTTATAATGAAATCAATTGATGTAAACAAAATGACAATTATTAAATTCCTGGACAATAAAGAAATTGTTATTTATAACATTATAAATTTCAATGTGGAAAAGTTCATAAATCGTGTTACATTGTAGATGGAGGTAAAAGATCAGTTTTCTGAGAGTCCAGTAGGAATTCTTTGGATGTTTTGAATGTATCTTTTCATAGCACCGTAGCTGCAAATAGTAGATAATAAAAGTAACATTACATCAATGTTAAAATTACTGTTCAATCTCTTATGAAACGAAGTGATGATACTGCCTAAGATAAGCTGCATTTTTAGTTATTTAGCACTAAGAACGTGTTCAAATTTCTAACAATTTCTTTTGGGACATAACACTATTTCTTCTATTACACAATTCGGTTAATAGATGTTCGTTATATTAAAAGTAGTTCACGCAATTCGATGGTGTTGTGCATCATTTGACCAAGCCCCAAAATAGATTTTTTTTTTTTTAGATTATTGATCCATCTACTAATGAAAGGTGTAAAACTCTTTATAAAAAAAAAATTGTTCCTGCTTGCTATCTCAACATAATTCAGCGGAAAATTAATTTTGAATAAACGCCAATCGACTAATCGTAACGAATAAGATTTGCATCTTGTGACTAAAGGCCTTTGAAGGATATTATTAATTTTGATAATGATCAGGATTGTCCCGAGAAAGTATCTTCATTTTGATATAGAACATTATTCATTCCAAAAACAAAATGTGAAGCAATAAATAAGCTTTTGCTTCTACGTGAATATCTCAGAATCGAATTTTGGCGTTTGGTCAAATGATGCCTTGCCTAACACCATCCAATTTTTCATAGGCCTATGTCGTGAAGGAATTTAGTTCGCGCTTCATGCAATGACTGTAGCACAGTAGAATATTAATTTAACTGATTATTGAGAAAAGACAATCGCCAAGCAACGATCAAGGTTTGATGATGGAAAATAGAAATTATTTTTGTTTGTTTTTCTTTCATGTTATTCACGTTTCCAGAGATTGTTGATTTCCAGACAAGTCGATGTGTAGCAGCCTCAATAATTTGACCAGTTGTATCTTAACAGCAGTCAATCGTTGAATCATTGCATTTCTCGAATTTAATCATTGTTTATCATTTGTTCCTCTAATGACAAATTAAAAAGGAGGATCGATATCCAGCAGAGAGAGATCACATAGAAATAGGTCATAGAGTTATAATTTGATCAAAAACTTTCTGATGCATTTGGAGATCAACACTGAACAGTCAGCAAACTTCGACAAAGCGAAACAAAGAATAACTGCTCAGATTTGTTTGAAAGCTGCCATAAAATTAAGAAAGAAAAAGGGAATGCGATTACAGAAAACTTATAAGAGCGAATCTGTAAGGTTTCCACACACAGCCAATTTTATCAATGCGGATTCAGTGAAGAAATCAAAGTAGAATCACCCTTCCTTCCTCTGTGGTTATTTTGTTGTAACTTACTAAAAAAAACTTGAAAGAGTGACTGAAATCAAGTTCATATTTTATATATATATATATATACATATATATATATATATATATATATATATATATATATATATATATAT
>JAFIDM010004315.1:36314801-36346950 GCA_023159025.1 Thereuonema tuberculata | reverse complement strand
TTCTGAAATGAATAAGAATAATTTCTAATTTATCCAGTTAATATTATTCAACTAAATATGCTTTAATAATCTTTGTAAAAGTGGCTTTAGTTTGGCTTTAGTAATCTTTGGCGTTGCAATGCCACTCGAAGAAAGAAAGCGTTTGTGTTTTAATTCTGTTTATTGAAGTGCTTTTGGATATACAATATTTTTTGTTTTTCCGTCTGGTGCATACACGAATAAAGGTTTTCCGACGCGTGAGCAGGTCACATACAGTTGTCCATGTGTGAAGCATAGATTTTCCAAATTTAGTCCAGAACACGTGTAGCCATAGTCCCTGTGCTTTGTTGATGGTCATTGCAAATGCAAGTCGTACCGGAAACTGCAAACGTTGAAACCGGAAATACACTCATTTGTTGAAATGCCTCGCGCACCAGATATTGTAAAATAGTTCTACTAATTGAAAAACCTTCGCGGGCGTGCGCATAACAACTCACAGAAGTTATCATCGCAATCTGATGAATGATATAGGAATTCATATGGGACAAACAAACAAAGAAACATTCATTTTTATATATTAAGATTTTCTGATGGACTGTTTATTTAATAGAGGAAGGTATAATCAAGCAAAAATGAAGAAGTAGTGTCAAATACAAAACTTACATAAGTTTAAGTTTTATATTTGACACTAATTCTTTATTTTTGCTTTATTTTAGGGAATCAAATGTGAATATCTTAATTGTTGTAAATGATTTATATTCAAATTTGGTTTTTAATCAAAATATGTACTTTTTACCGCCCTTCAAAAATAAGATTTTTTTTCTTTATTTAATCTGCGAAGTCTTTGGTCTATTGAATTCTTTTATTGAATGTAGGCGTGGTGGTGGTGGTCATAGGTGGCCACACACACTTAGCCTCGACGGTCGTGGAATAGGTAGTGAATATTGCGGTCAGGGCGGACTGAAAGAGAGGAAAACCTCAAGGTTATAACAAATTAAGAATCATTTAGACCTCGTGCAGTATTTGGCTGCAGAGAAAGTGATATTTAAATAAAAAAAAAATAGAAAATCTCAATCGTAAGAATGTTTGAAATGCCTAACAAAGAAAAAGAGAAGTTAAAATGATAATTATTTCAAAACTGTAAAAAAAAACCCAACAACTCTGATACTAGTGGAGCATTTAATTATACGATTCAGCCGAGACCCAGAAACCATTGAAAGACGTGGAGTTCAAACTCTTTGAAGACATGGATGCTTACGTTCCCATTTCTATGGAAGTCTACCTTCTGTATTCTCTTTAGCAACCTGTTCTCAGAAGAACTTCACAAGCAAAATGATTAAAATTTAAAAAAAAAGTTGAATTTCACGTAAATATTCTACAAATGATGCAATTTAGTAATAATGATGTATTACCTTCCTTTTGTTTTTTATCAAAAATGCAATGTTCCCATTATATTGTAATTTGATAGTAATGTGGTATTAATGAAAAACCTCCCTTTGTTTTTTTAACAAAAAATGTAATCTATCACTTGTAAAAATTCTATCATTTGTCATGAATTCTGTGTATTAGGGAATGGATTATTAAAGCTTATCCCTAACCGTTTGAAGAAGCACTCTTGCTCAAAGAGTGCGAAATATCACGGATATAAAAGGTTTTTTAAAGATAATGTGTGGTTTTTTTTTAAATGAATAAAATTTAAAACTGTCAAGAAAAAAAAAACAATAGAAAAAAATAAATTTCTAAGTAATCCATAAGTTTAAAGACAGATATGTATTAACTTTGCTGATGTATTAACATTTTCAAAGAAATACTGAAATTTTTTGTTCATGCATTCCGTATATTTGTTTTCGTCAAACTATAATTCAGAAGATGAAGAGTTGGAAATACAAGATATGATTATCGGATTGGAAAAGAACCAATCGCTTTTTGAAGAAAAACACAATTTTTTCCTTCAGTGTTTGCTGGTATAGAACAGGTGCTAAAAGTATGAATGCAAAAAGGCCTAAGGTAAGAAGATGGTTTCTTTGTGAGAATAACCTGTGATTTAGTTGAGGTCCATCGATTGCTTCTGCAACAGTATATTGAATTAATAAAAGAACTGAAAAAGGAAGAGGAATGCTTATAGTTCGTGTGAAAATAGAATCTATAATTTACTGATATTAAATTACTTAATAAATGCATTTTGAAATGCCAAACAAAACTACCATTTGCCTGCCCGTTTATGCTTTTAATTTGAAAGCCACCTGTTTGTTCAGTTCAGGCAATTGTAAGCCAGATGTTCTGTCGGTAACATCATAGACAGCCAAAGGAATCGGATCAATATTGTAATGCTTAGGTTTGAAGGACAAAGGATTACAATAAGGACTGAATGAAGTGGTTAAATTCTTTTCTAGCATCACGGGTTCTTCACGAGTATCCAAATTTAGAAAAGTTTTAAAAAAAGTTATTTAAAGCATTTTATCAGCATATTCGTAATCAGTTTTAAAGATTCATGTAGGCGGGAAAGAGATAGAGATCGGTTTTGTTATGACGTGGGAGAAAGTGTCTGTTTTAATAAAATTGTATATCGGTTTAACAAAAGAATAAAAAAGTTAAATTTAGATATTTTTAACTAAGATATTTTTTTTATCTAATATTAGAAAATCAGTTTCAGAATAGAACTTGCTCTTCCCAAAGATAGAAATCCAGGACTTCGATTAGGCCTGATTCTCTTAACTTTGGCCAAATGTATAAAGAAGCAGCAATGTCGTAACAAGGCAATTACAACTTTTCAGACATTAAGAATTAAATTACTAACTGTTAGGTAATCGATATTATTTCAGTCTGGTCAGTTATTATTTAGCACATTAGTGGATAGAATAGATTCTCTTAGTTTCAGATATCCCCACCAGGTGATCTAACAGTTTTTGTTACAAGATTATTATTGGATAAGATAGAGTTTATTAGATCGCCGCTATATTGAAAATGAAAATATATTAATATTTCTCAAGAAAAAATACTTTAATTTTTTCAGTTACAAGAGATGTTTGTTAATTCTTTTTTTAATCATGTAAAGGAGATGATAATTTTATTGCAACTTTTGTAATTTCTCTGGTTCTTAAAGATAGAAGCTAATCACTGTCTAATTTAAATCCTTTACAAATTACATTTTATATCAAGTTAGGGCTTTCTTTCGCTTTTTATTCCAGAAGAATCAAGGTATATCAAAGCAGATCTATCGTGAAGTATTTAAGAAACACCTGACCTTGATGTAAAACGTGAGAAAAATCTCATTTTACGTAGTGGCCGTAAAGCAATTCGGTAACTTAATTAACAAGAAAAACTGAATATGCTATTTTGTTTTGGTAATTATATAATCTTGTCCAAACATTAATATATTAATAGCTATCTTCATTACTATTGGGATAAATTGTTAATACGCTAAAACTAACGAACGATATTTCAAATTTATCAACTGGGATTATTGTATGAAACGTCTACTTTTGTTTCGTTGTGTTGTATTCGATGTCTAGCGTGTCCAGAGTTTGGAATAAGAATCTTCGTCATTCAACTTCCCACCTCTTCAAAAACGAATAAGTCGAGTCTTTTTTTTTTTTCCAAATGAAAAGGAGGTTAATTAAAAACAAAAAAATTGCTCTCCAACCAAAATATATAGAAAAAAAACAAAACAGCAAAACAAACCGAAGTTCCAGAATGCTTGCTTTCTTCTTTTTTCTGATGCATTGGAGGATTATTGTCCTCACTAAGCCATCTCACCACAGTGGGTCATGCCAGTGTTCGGTCCTAAACAGAAGAATTCTGAAGGACCTCAGTAATTTTTAAATCACACATCGGTGCTGTTGTAAGGTAAATGACTTTCTTGTGTTTCTCGTTTAGGATTTCACTTATTCTGATAAGATCAGAAATATAAAGCTTTTATAGTTTCAGTTTATTTAAATCATTTAAAGAGGTTTATTTTTTACTATTAGTAATTCAGAAATGAGAGTTTTTCGAAATATTGCTTGTGTTGATTTGGTGGTGAATCAGGTTCTTTAAGGACGTCACTCAAGAGAGTAGATTTCCTTCAACGATTCAAGTAATTGTGTTGGAGGGTTTGAATCTGGGTTAAATATTATTGACATGGGATTCTCGAATGTAGGTTTTGACGACACTTTCATCGAAGGGCATCTGGTCCTATTCTTATTGTATAAGATATTTCAGACTATCACAAAAATACTTAGTGTTTGTGAAATTATTTTCAGGTTAACATCAGTTGAGAAAAGCTTTCATTTTCACTTAATTTTCAAATACAGCAAATGTTTATTTTTTTTAAATATCACAAGAAAATTTCATTTTGTTTTGTAAGCAATGATCTTTATAAATAATTGTTTCATGGATATTTGTCAATTTATTTTATCACAATCATTAAATATTATCATTAATAACTTTGCTAATTAGGATACAGAGTTTTACTTTGTGAAATGTGAAAACCTTGTGAAAATCCGAAAATCATGGTTTTGACAACTCTTAAAGAAAACAATTAATTTCAACTTGAAACAATTCAGTTGTTATCAAGGACCTCAACATTATTTTGTAATAAACTGTTGTAGTCAAGTAATTAAAATTCATAACAATTACCAAACAAAAAATGTTTTAGTAAATTTCTAATATAAATTATTTTACTACAAAGAAAAAATTATAAAATTCACTTTTCGTAATATTTTCTTCAGTAATGTTCTTCTATAAAAACATATAAAATACACAATATTTCGGCTGTATTTAAGCAGCAGCCTTCTTCTGGTAATTTCAAGTCTTAGTTCATATTCGGAGAGAATAATAACATAACAATGGTATAATGTAGCAAATAATGTAAGCAAAAAAAGACTGCTGCTTAAAAACAGCCAAAATATTATGTATTTTGTATGTTTTTGTAGAAGTATATTATAGAAGAAAGATGTTATGAAAAGTGAATTATTTATCTATGTTGAGGTATTTGAATTTATATAATTTTAAAATGATGTCATTGTTGGTTTCTGTTCTTTGCTATTCGTTAAGTAGGCCTAATTCTTCACAATTAGTTCTTAATCTTCACAGATCAGTAACAAAGCAACTCTGATCTTTGACAAATGAGAAACCTAGGATTTCAGAAATTGAATGTCCAAGTGAAGTGTTGTGCTGTTCTAGTTGTGTTATTCATTCGTTCTCTTGTGTATTCCATGTAGATTAGTTTTGTTATCATTCTCTATTTATGCGTCATGATTCGATATTTATTTCAGCTTTTAAATCTAGAATCTGTTCCTCACCTATTCGTAGTCTTCTGAAGATTCGCACGATATACCGTATATAAAGATTTTTAAGTGCGTTCTGATTTTTCTGATGATAGACAAAATTCTTTCTTGTACATTTCTAAAATCATTATAATTGTCGAAAAGAAATAAGCTTCGACTTTTTTATTCTCAGAGGAAGAATTTTAGATTTAATTTGAAAAAATTATGACCGAAAGAAATTTTCTTGAATTAAATATTCCAAATAGTTTTAAATGGTTAATTTTATAAAAAAGGAAATAAGGCATAATTCAAATTATAATTAGAATTATTTTTCTTCATTTGTTAAGAGGCTAATAAAAGTTCTTGATTGATTGTGAAAATTAGATTTTCGTTGTTGAATCGAAGAAGCTTCAATCAAAGTGGACCCACTGCTTCCGGAAGTGCAATAGGAAGTGGTTATCCAAAGAACGCCTCGTCATGTGCTAATGTGAACGTCCTCTGAATTTGAATGGAAACAAACAAAAGATAGAAGTGTCTTGTGGTGGGTGGTGGTGGCTGTCAACTGCCCCCGAGTTGGAATCAAAACAAACTTGAGTTGGAAACAAATGGACTTCTTCCGTATTTGAAGTTATTTCTCAAGTCCCTTTCATTCATTTCACGGGGCTATCTTAACTATTAAGTATAAAAATTATAATTATTTCGAAATTGCGTTGTTAAAACTCCAAAGAAGGACTTTTTTTAATGTAGTGATTCAAATTAGGGTTTTTTTTTTTCCTTTTCATCATCAAAGGATAACTATTGAAAAACAAAACAAAACTGATCTTTGGATTTAAGTAACTTTATTTTCCGGCATAGCCGTCTAGGCGACGGCCTGTCATGAGGCAGATGTGTCGGAACCTGGATTCGAATCTCGGCGTCGGCATTTCTTTCCTGTGTTGTCTGCTTTTTCTTTTATCTCTTCAGGTCAGTAAGGAATGACTTCCTGAGGAAGGCAACGGAAAACCATCTCAGTATCCTTGGAAATTCAATGACATCTTCCTATGGGTTCGCCATGTTTGCAACCCTAGAGATCTGTTGTGCAAGGACACTTCGGACACGAAGTTTGCAGTGGATGTGCACCGTGAAACAATAATAACTTTATATTCAATTTAAAAGATATTTTGGCAATACAGGATGTAACAGGAGTAATACTCCTTGTTTCCATAGTGACACCTTTTAATCGCAACTGAAATTACAAGATTTTGTTCGACAAAAGTGTATTTCATCTGTGATAAGAACATGAAGATACTTACTATAAAGTTGTTAGTAGTCTTTGAAAAGGCGAACAAATGCGGAAAAAAAATCCTTTACCTCTCGTTTCTTAATGGGTTCATGACATAGTTTGTATTCCTACATCAATTCGAATTTATTTCGCCAATTTTTTTCCACATTAAAAATTACATCATCAAGTTTTTGGTACTTCATCATGGCTCAACAATAATAGTGACTCCGTCTTGATTGTCTTTGTATTCTGCGTCATCACTTTGGGAAACGCTTTTCGTTCAAGTTCATAAATAACACAATAGATACCAATTTTTCGGAAACTCGTAATTCGAGGGAACTTCGATGTACTTTTCGCTAAAATTAAAAAAATAATTTTAAAACTTATTGTTAAGTATTAATCATAGAATTATGTGAAGTAATTGTTAATTATATTTGACATAATAAAATATTAGTTATATGAAACTTACAAGACTAGTAAGAACATTAGACCCATTCTTTTATAATTATTGAAGGAATTTTAACTACTGTATTGGGTTCATCAAGATAATCAAACGTTTACAGTTAAAAATCTGCGTTTTGCCAAATGCAGGACCATAATCAACTCTTCATATTTTTCTAAATGTTAACACCTACAGTTTCAAAATTATAGGAATGAGAAGTGTTGTAGATGGAAACTGTAAACAAGTTACAATGTAAGCATTATTGATATATTTTCTGAATGAACATGCTAATGACATTAATTCTTCATAAATCATGTCATCATCATTTTGGGCTACGCAATAATTAGGAACCAATCTTGCAGAATAAACACTACCTTTTAAGTTGCCATCAGAAAATGATTGTGGTGACCTTTTAATGATTTGAAACCTACAAAACAGGAGAATCTTTTGTTGTTAATAACCCCCAAAATTTCTCTTCGGAATTACATAGGCGTTGCTTGTGCCGACAGCTTCCCCACATGGAAATGGGAAAAAAGTTGAAGAAGATTATTTTTGTACTCTAAAATTCAATTCTGAAATTGCATTTATTATGTAATAAGTTAACATATACTTAAAATGTTAAATCAAAATTAATTTATAAAAACTTTTGGATGATGGTGGGTAACGTTCTTCGGGTAACTGCTTAAACAAATTGTCCACCAACTTTCAGAAAACATAAGCATTACTAAGATGCGAAGTGACCAAATCATGTAATAGAGGTCAATAAAGGACGGAGGCCAAAATCTCTGTCTCAATTTTCTAATCTATCTCATATTACTAATCTCTTCAGACTTTGCACTTTGACGAATGAGATAGATATCTTGAGATTTTCTTTCCCTGATAGATTCATTTTGAAACATAAGTGAAATTAAGACTCCTGGGTTTATTGCCTATCAGTAGATGCTTTAGTTCAAACATGAGTAAAATTATTGCCGTAGCTTATAAATAGCACAGAATTTCTCTTGGTATTCTTCTACTTCAGCCTTGGTGCCGAGATTTCCCTGATTAAGAGAAACAACCTTATTTCGAATAGACACAATTGAAAGACAATAGGCAATTCACGTTGAAATTGAATGATTGTTCATAGCACATTGAAATCATGTAATTTCCGATGCTAACAACAGACATTTTTCCTACGAGAGGTCCGTCGTCTCGTCTTATCAACCAGCAGCTGTTGAAGTCGTGAGTTCATAGGGTTCATTATTTCTAGACCAGCTGTCAGCTGGAAGCATCTCGGCTGCCATTTGATGGCCAATAAATAATACAGTGGAGTAGGACAATTTGTGTCTAATGCACAGCTTGGCCGGATCTTTTGTTAACCTTCATTAAATGGCCCCGAAGGCTTAGTCTTATGTCCGGGTCGACCACATCATCTCAGTTCTACTGACGTCACAGATCGAACACAGAAGAAAGCACTTGTTTCTCAAGTTTTTTATTCTTTATTATGGGTATTAATTTCACATTTCATCCAAAAATACTTCAACTTGCCAATCTAAATGACACTGGAATCCAGCATTTCACGCTTGCTGGCCTTAAAAAAATTAAAAGATGTTACATCTTTCTCCTACTCCATCTTTAATTTAATAGGACTGTTCCGGCAAGTTTTCAGTTTGCCAAACTAATCTTCTATTTCCTCCCTCGAAAAAAAATTGAAGCTTGCTTAAGGTTAGAAAAGTAGCAACATTATTAATTTTAAGAAGATTTAACATGTGCAACAATTCAAAGATTTGAAAATGAGAAATAATCTTTATATTTCGTATACATTACTTTTGGATAATAAGTAACTTAATTCCTTTAAAAATCTAATGGCGAGGAATTTATTTTATGTCTTTTTATATTTAATTTCTTTTTTTTTAATGTTTGTTGTTGAAAGATCCCTTGGTTCCTCACATTTGTTTTACGTTTATTACGAAGGCGAACCTGATCTGTTGACAATGGGTGAGACTTGGTTAATTAGATTCAGCTGATGATACCTAAAGCTCAAAACATCGCCATCCTTTAGTTCCCAGCCAAAAAAAAAAGAAAATACAGATTCAGAATTCGCTGTATCAATATTGATAAAGGAAATAAGACTGAATTGTGATGAGTAGGAATATTTGTCTTAGTTATTGCCCAAATTCCTTTTTCGTCTTGATTGCCAGCAGCTATGCCTGCTCCAATACCTGTTTCGTATTTACTTCATTCTTCAACTGGTTTATCTCTATAGGTGTTTATTTATTAATTCTCTTTGATTCTCTATTTATTTATTCTATATTTATTCTTTTTATTTTATAATAGCAAAAACATTACAAAACAAATAACCCAACAAATATATCACAATATGACCTAATTCTAAATCATTCCTTACTTGAGGTCCAAACGCCCTCATTTTAGGGTTAATTGGCGGAGATACTTCAAACCTATTTTTAGTTTTAAACTATGAACGCGAGGAAAATGAATCTCATTACAAAATCAGACCAAGCAGTGAAAAAGCTCGTTTTCAAGTTTGGTGAATGTAGGTCGATAATTTGTCTAATAATTAAGAAAAAAACAGCTGAAATTGATTTATTTGTCTTTATTTCGAAAATATAAGATTAAAGAAATAGGTCCGGTAGTCCAATGGTGTAGTCTGTTTCAATTCCAGGCTAAGTTGGAGATTTCTCCCTGGATATTTTCTGACAGATCTTAGGGTTAACCCAATCCTCTGCAGAATGGTTTCTTTGTTGATCAACCGGCCCTCACTTCACTCCGATGGTTAAGAATCGTGGGGTTTATATCTCCGACGCCCCGAAGAGGCCTGTATGACTTGTAAAGCCGGATTCTTTAGTGTAACTTTTTCAAGAATACAGAAATCGAATTGAATGTTTCACCTTTTGAATTTAATGAACTATAGAATTGGGGAATTACGTAATGAATTAAGGTTTATTTTTTTAATTGATTTAACGGGAATTAACTTTAAGTGATATGAAAGTTTAATCTTTTTGTTTTTGAAATTGGTTTGAAAATCATTCATTGTAGAATATAATTTCAGTGAGTTTTGAGTTAAGCTTTTTAGCAGTTATTTATATTAAAAAAAATTCGGGTTCATTATTTAGAAGGTCACTTCTCAAATTGTTAATTTACTCTTCGATTAAAGAGGTTTAGAATTAAATAAAGAAAAATGAAAGAAGCAGTTGAGTCTTACATTGAAAGAAATGAATGGCGACAATATGTGGGAAAGACTTGATTTAGAGTTCATTCAAACAAAATAGCTGTAATATGGGGATGTGCAGAAATCGCAACTGAATCAATGGGTTTCTTATGAATCCATTGTCAAAGTTCATCGAATTGTTGCCTTATTTTGTGCTGTTATTAACGCCGTTTTCTTACTTAAAACTACTGCAGTCAATGTAATAGAATAGCTTGTTGTAGTGATCAATTCCCTTGTGAATCTGTTTGAACAATGAGAAATTTGCAGACAGGCGACGAAAATCAAATCAAAATCAAATCACATCTGTCTTAAATCAAAGGAAAAATTGTTGCTGTATTGTTTGTTTTACAGGATTTTTCAATCGCTGTCATATCCGTACTTTTCCAGTGGATTCTTTAGAGGAATTCCAGGTATTTCAGGGCGTGTTGATGGGTTTTTCTGTTTTAAAGGCGGATCTAGTTCTATTGAGGTACATGGATGTCATCTGCCCATCAACAGAGTGTTTGTGTTTGAGCCTTGGGGATTCCCAAGAATTGCGTTATGTCATTGTTTCATTGTATTAACACTGAAAGAGATAAGATACTTGGAAAAAGGGTTTTCCAAAATTAAAAACTAATAATTAAGAATAAAGGGTATTCTTATAATAACATTCGCTTCTGTAGTGTCAGATTTAAACAGATTAATATTTAATATTTAACTTTTCATTACTTAAAAATTGTAAAGAAACCCACTGATATTAGATAGAGGGTTATTAAAATAACAGCTCAAAAATTTCAGAAACTTTTCGCTGAATCTATTTGCGACATTACAAGCAGAGAATGTTAAAAAAACCCTTTAAAAAGCAGTAAAATGATCGACAGAAGAAATGGAATAAGTGATCGCATAACAGAAACATAGATATGATTTGGCCCACTACATCTTAACTTGAAAAAAAATATTTTTGAGCCTAAGGGCGTTGGCTGGAATTTACTGTCTTCATCTTCTTCTACCTCTTCTTTTCTTTTCCATGCAATAAGTAAGTGTTGTGAACGTTTCGGGAATTTGAGTATTAACCGTTTTTTTGGAGCTTAAAAATTGAAGCACAAACATGTAACATAACAAATTCCAAAGACCTTGGCTCTTTAAAAAAAATAATAATAATTACTTAATTGAATTATTTAATCTCTGCTTGTAATGCCGCAAATAGATTCAGCGAAAGTTTTCTGAAATTTTTAAGCTATTGTTTTAATAAACCAATTTTTTCCTCTTTCTTTCTTTTATTTTTGATCAACCACGTTGTAATTGTTAGAAGCAGATAAGCTTGTTAGTAGTTGGATTTATTGTTACGAATTTAACTTCGATGCCGTATTAAGTTCATTGAAATTATTTTTAAATATCCATGAGTATTGTCCATAGATATGCAGGGACAGAAGATCCGTTTAGTGGTTTAAACTTTGGGAGAAATATAATCATGTAAATAATTCTTACAAATCTCCTGTTGCTTTGGAAAAAACATGGTCCGAAAGACATTCTAATTTTTGTGATTGGAATTAGAAATTTCTTAGAAAACTTTAAAATGCTGATTTAATTGAAAAATTCAGCTGTTCAATTCCAATGTTTATCGAACTTACAATTAGCTAGCTAAATTTGTTTTATATGTTCTGACGATTCTGTTGTTACACCAATAATATGAATCAAAACACCTTTACCCATAAAACATCGTTTACAAATAACAAAAAATATTATTATTATTCCTGTTATTAATGCTGGTTAGCGGAAGCTTTTAATGTAGGTGTAAGGCTTATCAAATGAGCTATTGATATTTGTTGGTTGATATTCAAAAGTTAGTTTACTCTTTACTTTTTATTTAATTTTGAAGAAATGAAAGATTGGTAACACAAACAAAAAAAGAACATTTTTCCTCCCATTTTCCTTGAAATATTTTTGAATCTGTCTGTCTGTCTTTCCTTCAAAATAGGCTAATAGGATCACTGGGTGGCAGGTGATTAAAAGTGGCCCAAATAGAACTTCATCTCATAACCTCTACACTTGGCAGAAAAGCCAACATAAAACGGATATTTAATAAGAATTCAAATTAAAAAACAGGGTTTTTTTTTTGTGTTTTCTTCCCCCTCCCCCACATTTATTAAATTTATAGTAATTTTATCCAAATTTTTCCAGCGTATAACGAACAATTTCCTTAATCCGATCTACTTTCTGCAAGATTGTATTCGCGTTGGAAATCGTGAATTTAAAACCCATAGGCTTATAATAGAATTTATTGGTTTACTTGTAAGTTGCTGAAATCTGCAAATAAATCTTAAAATTGTATCTTCTGAAAGTTGGAAACTTTATGTAAGATGATAAATGGTCACTTTTTGTTTTATATAATTTTACTTATTTATTTTTTTTAGATTTATTACTGTCAGAATTTCAGTAGAGTTTCATAGAAGTTAGCAGCTCAGAAGTTGTAAAATTAGAAATGGAATTATTTAATTGAACTTGATAACTTTAAAATGTAAACTTTTATTTAACAAGAAATAAATGTTGCAAGTCAGGACTGGAGTTTGGGAAGGGGAGTTCCAGTGTCGCTCGCAATATATCCCCGCGATCCTGAAGTCGTGGAGGGTTTCTGTCTCGTCAAGTGAAATTAATTATATTATATTATATTATATTATATTATATTATATTATATTATATTATATTATATTATATTATATTTAAAAAAACTGTGCGAGCGCGTACGTTGTAACAATGGAAGCGTTGTCAGGAAACCGCAACAATGCAATGTCGCCTGGGCTTTGCCTAGCAACAGGAGCGAATTCATCAGAATTCTTTTTAGAATGTAAAACCAAAAATACTGTATATAGAGAAATTGTTTAGAATTGTAAATATTGTATTGCATGTATTTGTTCGAATTTAAACTATAATTTATTTTTCGTTGTAGTTTAAGTTTTAGTTTTTAGCTTACTTGATGTAATTTGGTTGTTTTTTTTTTTTGTTTTTTGTTTTTTTAAATAAATACAATATTTGTTTCCATTCATTAGCTGTAATCCGGAACGAAGCAATTGACAGCCATCTTGTGTTATATTACATTATAAAGTGAAATTAATATGTGCCATATGGACTTAGATAAAAAAATTAGTTTATTTTTTTCTGGAATCTAAAAAGAATTTTAGTACACAGGAAACTGGCTCTACTCTTTGACACTTTTCATGAACTGCCACGAAATTATTTGAGCTTCATCGTATTTAATATTATTAAGTGCATTTAAAAAAGAAATTATTAATTACAATATAAACTTACTAAATTCAAATTGTTCTAAATATTTCTTGAAACGTAATGTATTAAAATTCTATTTTTGAAGTAAACAGTTTATTTATTTTCGTAATTTATTTTCAGTGATTTTTCTTTAATTAAACCATTGTTTGTTTTTCTTTTTTAGATCAATGCCATGACTAGTTGGATTGATGGAAGTTTTGTCTACAGTACAAGTGAGGCGTGGGTGAATAGCATGAGATCGTTCAAGGATGGTAAATTCAAGATAGATCCTAACCATCCCAGTCGGAACTTTCCACCAAGAAATAAGGACCGCGTGCCAATCATTAATGCTCCTTCCCCTCATGGAGTCAGCAATGCCAATCCAGAAACTATGCTTAGTAAGTAGGATTATCATAATCCATTTTACCAAAATTAAATTTACTTCTTTGTTTTGATTTTTACCAAAAATTTCATTGATAAATTGGAAATTAGAATTCAGAGCAGGCCTATTGAGACGGAAAAAGTAATGTAGGCGAATAATAAAAGTACGAAGTTTCTAGATGAATTGAAGATAATTTAACAAGGGTGTCTTTATTAAAGCCTGTTTATAATTTGGGATTTCCGGTTTGAAACAACTAAATATCTTCTAAGAACGCTTTTCTGGCTTTTGCTGAGAACTTTTTGAAGTCTTTGAATATCTTTGTTATACTATTGTGATACACCTAGTATTTATTGTTTATGTAACTACTAAAAAAATTGGCTGCATTGTAAATACCACACCTAATCTTCTGCTTTTGTCCTTCGGTGGAGGCAGACAGCCTTGTCAGAAACCTTGAAACTAAGAACGATATTAAACCGAAGGGAGGAATAAGTTACAGAAAGAATTGTATGAAGTAATCAAGCTAATTTACTACTTAACACCCACCACCATCAGAATAAAACTCTCTGTAAATTAAAATAAATTACCAAGCTATTTTTCTCTATTTTTGTGAATAACCTAGTTTAATAAACAACAGAAAATAGTAGTTGACGTTTGGGTCATCGAGAACCAATCTCTCCTTCTTTTCAGTTTTCAATTTATTAGATTTTAATTTTTTATTCGAAATATCATTTCTCTGTGAATTCCTGAAGTCTTTTGTTTTCTATTTAAAAGCTTTGGCCTTGATATTCGAAACAAATTGATAACTGAACTCCTAATAAAACATAAGACGAAGCGAACGTCTTTGTTCGAATGGACAAAACCGAAGATCCTTATAAATAACCAATGCCTGGTGCTTCAAGAATGAATGAAAATTCTTCAACACAAGCGATTCTCTGTTGTTGAGTTTAGTAAAATGATTGAATTTCCAAACACATTTGATCAATTCTAAGGCTGTTCTCCCTTCGAAATATCGCTTTCTATAACATATTTCTTGTTAAACCATAGTTCTGTTAAACCATCTACTTCAAATAAAACTGATAAAATTACAACAGTGTATCAGAGCATGACTGAAAGATGCTTCTCCAGTTTTCTAGAGAGATTTCCTATAAGTTATTTAGCATTAATTAGCCTTAAGTTATTCTATTATATTGCACTATTCCAAATTCCGTGATTCAGTTGTGCTAAGTACTGTATTACGTGGGCAGAATAGAAATCACTCATTCATTCAAGAACATTCTTAAGCTTTTCCTAGCAACAACAAAACCTGATGTTTGAAAACTGGAAATTTGCTGGAATTGGAAAGTGGTCGATGCGTTAAATTGTCCATTATAAATCTTGAATCTACTTTTTAATTAGTAACAAGGAACAAATATCCGGCCAATAGTCAAAATCAATTTGCATTTTTCGACTATCTGATTGAAATCGAGTCAGTTGGTAAAGGGCTAGAAGCGAGTGAAGGTCATTGGTTTATTCCTTGAGGGAGTCACGATGCTTCTATTTCTCATCGTAAATCATTGCATCCGACGGAATTGAACTTGGTTCCACGAAAAGTTTTCGGTGAAGACGCTTTTTCTTGAAAATTGTTTAATTGGACGAGTCAAGGCTCCGAGAAGGCGTCAATGATTTTCACGCGTTGGCTCTCGAGAGATAATTAATCGTTTGTTCAATTCTGAGAAACAGTTGCAGGAACGTGTTCGTCTTCCTCACGTTTTTAACCGAGTGGTCAATGGGGAATCAGATACGGAAAATAGACGATACTTCTTAAATGTAAGAAGTAAATCATTAATGCAGTTTAATTCAATGGAGAGACCTTGGATTTGACAATTCATTTGAAATGTCAATCACGTTTTCAAATAACTGTCAAGAATGTAATTGATGACGACCTTTGATGTTGTAAAAAGTGAAGAAACTATTTTAAAAAACGGTTAAAAGATAACGATTTATTCTGTTGGGAGATAAACTATAAAAATAAATTTCGAAATTTCGAAATTTCAAATTAGAATCATTAGTATCTCAAAAGAAATCTCAAAAGTAGCTACAGTTACTTCAAAAAGATGAATTATAAAATAAGGATTAAAATTTCAGCATTTAATATTTGAGATCCTCTTAGACCTCACTGTCGGGTATTAAACAGTCTATGATTCAAATGAAAGAGAACGTTTTTCCCATCGGAATCAAGATGGATCTATTGAAATGTCATAAACTCTACTGAGCAGTTGGGTTTATTGTTATTTTAATCTTAATTATACAGGCACTAATAAAAAAATAATAATAAGTCGTTGAGACAGAAAGAAGATACAGCAATTAAACTTTCTCCAGTTCGATTTACTTAATCCTGAATATTTTTGTAACATTGAATAAAAAGCCATTTTCAGGACATAGTTGGTAGAATAGGAAATCTAGGAAAGATTAAATTCAACTCATCAATCTATCACTCTGTTTCGGGAGGTTATTGTTTCTGTGAAAAAAGTGCTTTTAGTATCTTTCTGAACTATTTGGTAATGTAGCCAATGTCTGAAGTTCAATGTTACTGTCATTGTTATATCTTTAACAAGATTTCCTGCTAACTTCGAGCTGAAGATGAAACATTTGGAGTAAAGAAAAATAGAAAAAACAGAAGGGTTGTGATGGTATTTCAAACTGTCTTAACTTAGAAGAGACCTACAATGTATGGAATTTATTGTATAATTTTAAGTTTGCAAATTTTTAGTATTTTCATCTTGAATTCCTGGACTGAGTAATCGAGACAAAAGAGAAAGTTCTCTTGCAGAACGAAATGCTACTGATCAATTGGATTTTTCACCCAAGTTGTAAGTAGTCATCTCATTCACCAAATACTATGTACTGAAGTTAGGATAGCAATTCCAGAAACAAAAGTCCAATGGAGCTAACGACGATACCATTCTTATGTAATGATGCTTATATGGTGAGCGTACAATTATTGTAGCCGAGCAGAGAGTTCATGGATCCTTGAAAGAGATATCCTTAAAAAAAAAGGTATCAAAAGTTAAAAGAGATATACCTCTGGTTTATGGAGATGAGTTACTTTATTCTCCATAAAAGTAATATGTGATTGAGGCAGTTGTAGACATACGTTTGACCCCTTTTGAAATTTGTTTTCGAAGATTGATTGTGACCATACTAATTTACCATTTAATTTTTAATTAAATATTGTTTTCTAACTTACCATAATTATTATAAAAACAGCATATATTTTTCTCCAGGTTATCTGGTCTGCCTATTAGTTTTTGAGAATTATATGAAATTCTAAGATCTTTCGTAACTTAAGAAATTAAATTTCTAAATGTCTTTAAATAACTGCTTTTTAAGGATTTGACTCCTATCAGAAATAATCTATATTCACACATTTATGACTTAAATTTATTTTTCCATTTGGAGAAAATGCCCTTATTTTTATATTTTTTTTAATTTCCATTTTACAGAAGGAAAATTGCGAAATTAAGCATGAATACAAAACGTCCGGTAATAAAATACAGGATGGTTAGACTATTTTGCTTTCAGTCCGTGCTATTGTGCACATAGGTGCCGTATTTGTATACGGAAGAGTGTTAGTATTTGTGTAGTCGGAAGGGGACACCGGGAGAATAGGAAGGTAACCCTTTTCCGCATTCTCTTTTAGTTCTCCCCCCGGGGTTTTGGGTAGACGGAAGTGAAAACAACTCATGTTTTGCTCTGGGCGGAAGTCAACAGCAGCTACTAGAATGTGGTCTAGATTACATAAGAGGAATCTGCTATTATCCCTGACATTAATTCTGAGTGATAAACACACTATCCATTACAATTAGGTATGAAGAGGAAATGTTATTCAACACTGTTTAAGAGAAACCTTGAAATGGTTAACTCCTCTTCATCCAAACAATTAAGTCAAACTGATTATTAAGTATTAAAACGAAACAACGTTTTTACAACATTATGAATTGATCAAAAACAAAAACAAAAACCTAAGAAATAAGGTTTCTTGCTTAAATTCCCTTTATTTACTTTTAATAGGGAACTGTACACTTTTCCTTCAAAGAGATCTTGTCAGTAAACAGTTTTCAGAATTCGTAGCTAAGCGTTCCCATTAAGAACAGGTGTAAAGTCGTGATTGTAATACACTAGAACTTAAGTCGTAAAGAGCTCGTAGAAATAGTCGTTGTCTTATTTGGGAAAGTTGTCGAGCTGTTTTTACACTTATTGACGTTTGGTTTTTCCCTTCTATTTTAAGGTGACCAGATTTTTACATTGGCAAAGCGGGACACCATTGACCGGGGGGGGGGGGGGGGGACGGGAAAAAAAAAAAAAAAAAAAAGCCCCAGTTCGAAAATCAAAAAAAAAAAAGAAAATAATCAAAAAAAAAAAAAATCGGGACTTTTTTAAAATGCCGCGGGACGCGGGACAAATTGTTAAAAATCGGGACTGTCCCGCCAAAATCGGGACATCTGATCACCCTATTCTATTTCCACAAATGTTGCTTCGACGGAAGGACTGGGTTGATTTTTAATTTTCTAATTTTTGTTTATCCTTAACCTATTCTTAACTTTATTAGAATCGTTTTCTTAAAATCTAAATTAGAAACTTACTTTTTCTGTTTGTTTAACTGAATTCGAAATTCGTCAAACAAAACCGCCTTTAATAAATTCTCAAGAAATTAAATATTTATTTATTAAAAAAATATCAAAAAATCTCATTCGTATCTAAAACCTTAAGGATCCCTATCTTCGATTCTTATTGTAATTATAATGAATTTATCAAGGTGCCATTGTTTTCATTAATTTTAGTGTTTTATTTTTCTTGTCGCAATGATCTCAGGCTAAAAAACGAATTTGATTTACCGTCAATATTAAAGTAATGTAGTCATATTCTTAAGAAAGTTTGTTCTTAAGTCTGTTCATTAATAAATAAATTTGAGTATTTGAGAGCTCGAATCATCGTTTAAAAATCTTTTTCAATCTTTAAAAAATGATAACGTAAATTATTGTTAGATCATTGCTGTAGATATGGAAAAGAAAACCGATTCTTTTGTAAATTAACAATTTTTTTAAATGAGGTAATTCTAAAATGGCAAATAAGATTTTTGTTTCCTCTACTTCATCTGAATCTTCACGGAAAGTTTCATTTCTATGCTTTTAATTTTTCTTTTCAATATTTGTTTTCTATTATATTCAGAAAAATCGATTCATTTCTATTTAGTAAAGAAATGCTGGATGAATTTCATGTTTCTATGAAACTTGTTACAGAAATAAGCTGCAATTCAACATATAACGAAATTTCTATCCGTCTGAAAGCTGTGTATCTTTGTTTTCTTTTTTAGTGCTGGGAGATCCTCGTATTAATCAGAATCCAGCTCTGTTGGCTTTCGGGGTTGTGTTTTTCCGTTATCACAATATGATGGCTGAGAGAGTGAAGAGAGAACATCCCACTTGGAATGATGAAGAGATCTTCCAAAGAGCCAGGCGATGGGTCGTAGCCACAATGCAGGTAAGAAACCATCAATAATACTAAAGTCTATTAAATGTTCTGAGAAGAAGAAAAAATCTAAATTAGCTGATAAACATTTATCAACTATAAATTTAATTTGAATTCTCGAGAATGAATTCCTGATTTCTCTTTAACTTCCTAACACCACAACAAAGCATTTTAACATTAGATGATTGGGGATTCTATTTCAGAATTTGATTTGTAAACTATCAAATGTTTAATTGCATTTTGATTTCAGGGACGTAAAACATAGATTCGATAGAAATAGTAAACTGCAGCCAAATGCTTAACGAATAAAATGAAGAATCTTATTTACAATTGCAATCTAACAAAATGATATGTTTAAAGCAAGTGAACTTTCTGAAATCATTAATTTAAAAGCTATAAGCAATTTTCAAGTAAATTTAACAATGAAAATTATATGATGGTGTTTTCGAAAATTGTTTTTTTTTTTTTATTTAAGTGTTTAAGTGTTTATTTCAATAATATTTAGAAAGAATTGTTAATGCTGCAAATGATTTAAACTTTCCCTAATAGATGAATATCAGAATATAATAATAATCAGTACTTCAGATAACATACCACTAAAGTTATCTGAAACATTTTCTTGAAAAATTTGAAGAACTGTAAGGCATCTTCGATACATTTAATAATGATTTTATAGATACAAAATTTTATAGATAGTGAAGGCATAAATGTTTTATAACTTTTTTGGTTCTTTCGAGATTTATGATAATTTCAAGTTTAGAATAAACTATATCCAGATATACGTAGTTCAAACAAAAACGCTAAATTAGTTTGTTTGTTTTTTAATTTAGGCTTATTTGATAAAGAATAAATTTTATTTTTTTATTTTCTAACCTTCTCAGTTTGATCAGAAAATAAAAGAGATTGTCTGGACTTTTTATTTTAATGAAATTTCCAGAAATAGAATTAGTGAAACAAAATGACTTCTTAGATAAGGATTCAACTCTGAAAACACAATTTGTCCCAAATTAGGTAGGATTTCGATAAAGTGAAATTACACATTTCATTTCAAATCTCTTGTATCATGTTTATTTTTAGCATTTTGTTGGCATCATCGTTGAGAATTTTTTTCATCTTTTGTTTGTCTGAATCTTTTCTGTCAAAATAACATATGTTGGTACAATCATCGACATGACATCATTTCCATAATTACGTATTTGATTTCCTTGCGCTCTATTTAAATACATACGACTGAAAAATGTGCTGATGCAACTGGGGGAAACCCCAGAGAGGAGACTGTACAATTTATAACAGATATGTGGTGTCAGGGTTACAAGAGAAAATATGGTCTGTGGTTATGTATATTTGTAAAGAGAGACAAAATTGTTTCAAGGGTATATCAAAACAGATGTTGCTCATTTTGAAAAAGGTTTTTCTTTTAATTCCTGATATAAGTCTTGCGAATTTACCTACATTGCAACATATGAGAAGAAAAGAATAAAAACATTATTTGATTTGAAAAGGCGATAAATTTTAAAAGAAAAATAACAATTTTTGTGACTTATTTTTATCTAATTGTTTTATCTGTTACGTTTAACTAAAGTTTGGCAAGTATATTTCTAATAACTCAAAGACAACTCAGTGAACAATCAGAATATAGTTATGTAAAGTTATGTCATATAAGTTATTGGATCGTGTTTAATTACTTGTATTAAGCAAATACTGAATTGCCTTTCAGGCACAGCCTTGTGGTCTAGACGGTGACCTGCCATAAGGCTAATACCAGTGAACCTGAGTTCGAATCCCGAAGTACGCATGGATGTGGCTTTCTTCTTCTGTGGTTCGTCTGTTTCTGCGAGGATAATGTGAGCTGCCTCCTACAATGTACCCTGAGCAACGGTTCTTCGGCAAATTTGGCAAAAAGTGCGCACTAGCCGTACACTGATTTCGAAAAAGTGTAATTTCGATTTTTCGATCCACCCTATTATCGAGGCTTATTAATCTTATTATTCAAGGTTAATTGGGCTTCTGATGGTTTCACTTAGAATCCAGTTTCACAACTCTGTCGTATGATTGTCGTATTTGTTTTTTGCTAAAAATGAACTTCACGAACTTAATTTATGAATAAGTTGTTGAGCTTCTCAATTTTTATATTTAAGTGCAATTAATAAATACCTTTCAAAATCTCATTGTTTCGCTCTAAACCTTCCATATTCACTTGCCTCCGGATTCACCAACCCTTGATTCCTTTTAAGTCTTTTAGTTCACCGAAAGAATAAGCTTATGATGACCCCATTCCTCGAATTGCCAAAGCATAGTGGGCTCTATTCGCAAGTCCGCCACAAAATGCAACGCTAGGCACTCACCGCAGACAAAGCACTGTAACCTTAAATTCTACCACTTGGAGTATAATGACAAAAAAGGGAAAAAAAAATCAGAAAAATAAAAAAATTGACTTTGTCAGCCAATGCTTGATGATTTTTTTTTTTTTTTTTTAATTTCCCAAGAGTTATTAAACAAAAGAAAAGAACAAAATCTAAAAGAATAACAAGTATTTCTGAAATTCAACGATGTTATCATCAGATGTCACTTGGACATCTATTTCTCCAAATGTGCAAAGTCAAGTTTTATAATTTCTGCAGTTCGCATGTACGAATGAATTTTCTTTAGTAATTTTGCCTTTATTCTGATATTGAAGGATTTTATCGGACTATTAACAGCTGTTTTATATTCTTAATTTCTAAACTGCGGAGTTCCTTGTGTATTTGTCGATTTTTATGAATTCTTACGTAAAATGGTCATTTTTGTTTGTCCCGTCAGTTTGCGTAATTTCGGTGTGAAAGTGAAGCCTTCTGTTTGTCTTGTCATGTTTGTTGTGTCCTTGTTTCTATTTTGATGCCAGAGGCAAAGGAAGGAAGGAAGTAGGTTGTGTCAACGTTCGTTCGCAGGGTTTCGTCACCAGTGAAGGGAAAGTGCAGTTCCTACCTAAGAAATGCACGGGTTTCCTCACAGGATTTATCTGTTGATGAACACAGATCTACGAAATTGCTTCAGACCCAATACTAAGTCAATGAAAGGAAATTCAATGCTAATGAGCTTCCTTCCTCTCCACACGAGGTTTTATAATCAAAATAAATTTCTCCGAAAATGGAATTAACACATAAATGAATTTTTCGATTTCTTTTTTCCTAGAAGAAATCCCATTTTCGGAGAAAGATATTTTGATTACAAAACCTCATTTGGAGAGGAATTTGCTTAGCATTGTTTAAGATATTGTAAGTGAATTTCTTTGACAATATCCTAAACTTAAAACAAGAAATTTCGCAACTTAAAATATACTTTTTTCGAAGAATCAAATATTGAAATACTCAAGTACTAGAATCTTTTTTACAAAATTATGCAATTTCTTTTTAATTCATGGACATGTCTAAGGAGAGTCAAAGGGACTCGTGCCCTTTCTGAAGTTATTCCTAAGAATTTGGAATGCTCAAATTTGTTCAGGATTTTTCCTGTAGAATTTGTAATATTATTTTAATCCAGACATGTTGTGTAACGACAAGCTATAGACTATTGAATTTCAACTGATATGGAAATGCAATCATACATTCTAAAAAAAGATTTTTACTTTGTACCCTTACTTTTACTTAAATGTTCTCATAAATCTTTAATTTTTATAACTAAGCTTATTAATAGCAAGATCCTTGTTAACCAGATAAATGTATTTAAGTCTCATAGGTTTATTATTGTTTTTTGGTTTTTTCCCTTTCCAGTTTCGTTTTTTTAAATTTTATAAATTTAAATTAAATACGACTTCGATATGGCGATACTTATTTAGATCTTGCAGAAAATATATTTCTGACGAAAGTTATTTTTTCCCCCTTTTTTAAGATTTACTGGTTAAAATTTAAAAAAGGAATTCACTGGTTTAAAACTTTGTTAATACTTGTACGTAGACACAACGATTCACCAGCTTCTATTTCCTTGATGAGTTGAGTATTTATGTATATGATCTAAAAGAAGAACAATAAAATTGAACAAGAAAAATAAATAAATAAATAAATAAATAAAAATTGAAAATGAGAAAACAAACAATGAGCTGTGATGGTATTTAATTTTAAAACATTTTCCCTTTTTGTTGATTTGATTGCAGGGGCTTTATGAATTTGATGTTGAAGTTTTAATGCGCATATTGAATTTTTCATGCTTTAAAAAAACTCATCGCAGCCGGCGGACTGCTGGCACATGAATTTTCTCACTAATTTTTCATTGGTGAGTTTTTATTGCTTATTTTTTCTTTTGAGGCACCACTGCGCTTCCGACGATTATTCCTATTAGCCTCAGTACGGAGACCTCGTTGTTTACTGGTGACTGCTCCTGGCTGATGATCGTCAAAGAGCGTGAAACAGCTGTTACACGATGTCGCTTGGTAAACATTTGGTCCCAGCCATTGTTGTTTTTTATGTATCTTGCTTAGTGGGAAGATAAAAAAAAAAAACGATAATTACTTTCATTCAGTTTCTCTTGTCCTTCTGTTCGTTTATTAGAGATTGCCTGCTTAAAAAAAAGATCCTACAGATTGGAAAAAAAAACAACAAACAATAATGGGACGGAAAAATAGAACATTTTTGAGTGAATCTTGAAATCCTTATCAATTATCTGATTCCCCTTCCCACTTTGTTATTTAGATCCAATGAACTAAAAGACAAGTGACTGTATTGAATTTCTGTTTGATTTGTGTAATTTATTCCAATTGTCTTCAGTAGGAAGCAAAACTCCTCAATGTCACTAAACGTTGGTTTGATTTCCTTTTGATTTCCGATGTATTGACATTAAGAAGTAACTTCTTCTTCTTCCTTATTTTCTTGGTCAGGAAATCGAAGACCAAAGGACAGGAAACGATTAGCTAAATTCGACATCTTCCTGTTTCCTTGGCTGCCCAAACTAGGAGTTAATCGTCTGATTTTTTTTTTTTATTTTAATCTGGTCTTAATCTTGATTAAGCAATTCAATCACAGGATCCCTATAAGCTAATCTCAAAATAGAAAAATAATTAAATATCTTCAAAAGACGATATATTTATAATAAATGAAAACACAAACACACAACTTCTTCTAATAACTTCAATATTTCAAAAAATTATGGAAAGTAAAAATAGATAGTATAAAAAAGAAATTGGAAATAAACGAATATCCAAAAAAATTTATTGAAACAAATATTAATAAATTTTTTAATAACAAGAGAAAAGCGATTGTAAAATCAGATGTAGAGGTACAAAATGAATATAAATTCTATTGGTTTTAATATTGATAAAAAACATTAAAGATGTATGTGTGGAAAACAATGTTAAAGTAAATTATTATAAAGATAATAGTTTATTTAAAAAAAAAATTGATAGAAGTAAGGATAAGAAAAACATATTATTTAAAATGGGAGTTATTTATTATATCGGAAGTATTGGCACTTAAAGAGCGAGTTGATGAGCATATTAGAGCCTTCAAAAATAAGAAGAAAGGAATATCTGATTGGGCTGACCATGCACTAAAGTTAAGTCACAACCCTGATCCTGTAGTAAGCATTATTTATGAGTCTCAAGATGAAGCAGAAAGGTGTTTATTAGAATCTTGTTTTATTAATTGGTGCAATTGCATGAATAAAGATAAAGCTTTAAAAGTTAATGAAATTTCTTTTGGAGTTTTTAACAAATTTATGGATTAAAAACAAGAAAGTAAAAGTTAAATTGAAAATCAACAGTTAGTTTAAATATTGATAGTCAACAATTAGTTTAATGATTTCCTGCCACTTTTAATTATTATTTGATTCCGATTGGTATGATTGTGTAACATTTAAAATTAGCGTTTTATGTTCTCGTTAATGATTGTTATTATTGTGTAATATTTCATGATTGTTTATTCAAATTTCTGTTCGTTGATAAGGAGGAAGAAATTCTTCCTCTTATATTGCATTATGTTCCTGAAGAAAGTTTTCGGTGAGAAAACTGAAATATTGAAATTAGAAGGTGTGTGGTTTGTGTTTTCATTTATCAAAACAGAAAGTTTATTTTTTGTTTGTTTTGTTTTTTTGTTTCAATAACTAAATCGAAAATTCAGTTTTAGAATTATTGTTTTGTTTTTTTTTTAATCTTTTCCCCGCCCTCAATCTATAACGACCCAGTGAATGGATCTTGTTTTAGTCCATTTATTGGAGTCGAAAGATGATCAGATCTCCCACGAAAATGGTGCCAATACGAAAGCAAAACCTTTAATTTCCGTCGTCTAGTGTGTGAAGTAATAAATACCCGCCTGTTTGTCTGTGTGTCTGTCAGTTTCGTGAATTGTTGCCCAAAGCAAACCAATGGCCTCTTAAACGAAGACGCTTCTATTTTTCTCAGAAGCACGCAATGGAGGTCATCAGGACAATTAGATCTCCAACGAACAACCTTCTTTTATAAGATTTCATCATTCATCACGATTAATGCCCACTTATCTCGCTTTCAGATAATTTTATTTCTGTCACGTGATATTTAACGTTAATCTAATAAAGAAAGCAATCCGTCGTTGCTCGGAAATTCTAAAAATGAAAACGAACTAAGATTAAGAAATGGGAAAATGCTAAGAACTGGTCTTCATAGTTAAGTTCGATGTCTGGCAACAACTTTCATTTTTTTTTTTAACTGATTTTCATTTTAGTTGGATCTGACGGGAAGTTTTATGTGGATATAGTTTTATTTAGGTTTCACTTTACTATAAAATAATTCTAGTAAGTAATACGGCTTTTTTAAACCGTTGAAAGGAGAGAAGGTTCAGGCAGATTTTAGACTATTTGCGAAATTCAAAGTTAAGTTTGCACTGTATCACATGAAGACTCTTAATATGCCTATATATAAGTTCTGTCTTTACAGTTCATTAACTGTGGATATTAATTTATGTTTTCTTTCTATTAAATCAACTCCATAATGAATAGTGATAATTAAATCCATTGGATGTCGTCCTAACAGAATAAAAGTTTACGTCATTGTCACGTTCAGTCACCTAAATGTGATCCACATTGAATACCTAAGACGGATTGCAGATTCGAAAGATTATTTGCTGACAAATAAACAAACTACATGATTATTTTCGAGGAATACAAATAATTGATGTTAAGAATGGGAAATTGGATCTCCTTCTGAAATCTTTATCATAATTGAACATCCTCATATGGGTACGATTTGATATTCGAAGGAGAATTATACAAAAGTTCAAAACTTCTCATGGGTTTTGTATTATTTGTACTAGAATGAAGAAAGTAATCGAAGGTGGATCCGTAATTACTGAAATGTTTGTATTTTTAAGTTCCTTATATTTTACTGATGCCCTATCGTATGATGTTTGTTTTCTCATTGACTCATGTTTTTGAGTTTAATTTTTGTTAATCGCCAGTAACAATAAAATTGATATCCACTTATTTATGTATTTGAACAACAAAAACCTTCATCTATCATCTAAGTTTTCATTCACTTATAAACTAGAAATAATGTAAATTATTTAATAAATTTATTATCATGTTTTGAAAACATTTTTAATTTGTCCTTTTTTTTCAACGTGTTAGTATACGTCAGAAAATTTCATGGTGTTGCTTGTTTTACGCTCGTATTAAATTCAATTGTCTTTAATAATACATTAATTAAGATTAGTCTGCATAAAACATATTCCTTTTTTATTCGGCTACTATCATTAGAGGAATAACATTATGAAGCATTGAATTGAATATACTTCATTTGTAATGTAAAAAAAAAAAATAGCATTAACGCAAGACCACAAATTTTGACAAATCTCTTCACTTTGAAGATGGCTGAAAGACAGATTTCTCTGAGCTGGCTGCCAGACACTGCACATTGTTTTCTCAATACCAGATCCAACAGTAAAATATTCCAACCAATCAAATTACCCGAAAACAGTTTTAAACAACACAAACATGGGAATGTAGTGGCACATTTAATGTGAGTTCTAAATAGGTTGTGACTTTGTGCATCCTTTCCGTCGATTCTTGTAGAATTATTAACGATTTTCAGTATGGTATAACCTTGTGAAACAGTTCTTTTTATGGAAAAGCACAAATTTGTAAAATCAAACATGATTTTTGATTGGGTAGTCAAATATTCTAAATTGAGTAATCTAAGGAATTAAAACTGTTTTCTTTCTTTTCAGAATATTATTGCCTATGAATATCTGCCAGTTCTACTCAAGAAGCCATTAGACCCTTACTCAGGTAAAAAGAAGAACTTTAATTTTTTTATATTTTTTTTTCATTATTTAATTATCGTAATAAATTGTTAACGTCCAAGGATTAGTGATCATGTTGTCTACTGTAAATTTTATTAATTTTATTAATGTTATTGTAATATTTATTCTGACCTTCCAAAGTTTGCTTAGGTTTGCCTTAATTTTTCAGTTTAAATTAAAGCACCCTGAGATAAGAAGATAACTCATTAGAAATTTCTGTAGAGATATAAGAAAAAAAATAATAGACAAGTTCTTTGCTTAATTTTAAAGCAAGTTTAAAACGCAGATTTTTTTTTTAACACAATTGACCTTTTTAAATCTTTTGATACAAGTGTTGAAAGACTTCCTTAAAAGATATTCCATACTTTCTAAAGGAATAATATCAAACAGATCTAGTTAATGAAATGATTTTAAACTCATTTCAATATAAACTGAAAAACGGCAGCAAGAAATTTAGTAATTGTTCGATTGAACGTTGGATGGATAAGAATGGGTGAAAGCCAGCCTGAAAGCATTTAAATTTAACAAAAACACCATGAAAAATAAAAATATAAAATCAGTGTCAATCGTGGGGCAAAAATAGCAATCGTGGGGTTAAGAGGTCAAAGGTGAATAGAAAAACGATAAAAGCCTCAAATAGGCGGTTAACGGATTATTACTGAAAAAAAAAGGGGGATGTCCATAACGGATTTGGCTAAAACTGTAAAATCATAGACTCCAATGATGTTTTGGAGTCCTATGCTTTTTTGCTATGAGTCCGGGTTCCTCCAATATCGAGAGTTTATAATAAATACCTTTACTGCAATAATTATTTATAATGAAACTGAAATACATAACTTACCTTTGTTAGTATTCATTCGAAACTCTTTCGGATGAGGGAGATAAGGAGCAAAATGGAAGGGAGGGGGTATTTCGAGGATGTGGCATCGTTAGATTCAATAAAGTGATTCTTAAACTATTTCTTTTCTGTAATTAAAGCTATTTAAAGAGTAGAAAAACACTAATTCTGCTAATATATTTTTGTAGGTTACAAGTCTTCCATTCACCCTGGAGTGACGCACGTGTTTCAATCAGCAGCCTTTCGATTCGGTCACACAATGATCCCTCCTGGCTTCTTCATGAGGTAAAAACAAACATTCTGTCATTTCGAACTTTGAGGAATGGTTATTGGATTTGGAAAAGATTCAATTCCTAATTCTTTAAGGTCATTAAAAATTGCTTACCTACAAACTTAAGTTTATTTACTAAGATTCCTATTCCTAATAAAAAAACAAACAAAAACAAACTGGTAAGTTTTTAATGACTTCCGTTCTCTTTCCAGCTGAGCTTTCAAGTCTTTAAATCACAATTCGCTGCGAACTCCAATTGAGGTCGGAATGAAATTTTAACTTGGATATAATTATCGTTTTGTCTTTTTTTTTCAGTTTTAATATTGCTTTATCATTGCTGGATAATTCTTAGACCGTGGACGTTTTAAGATTCATGAAAAATTCTGAATTTTGAGAAATTATTTTTTGTGGAACACTAAACAGAAAGACAAAATGATATTCTATTTTACCTGTTTTACAGCTGTATTAGTTTCCTCTGCAAACTGATATGTTTCAGCTTGAAAGGTATCTCCTCTCTAAGTTTTCGATCTTCTTAGATTTCTTACCCTTCTTAGATGCACGCTTATTCGAAAGTCACGAATAGATATGAGTTAAAATACAGTAAACAACAAGAGATCTCAAATTCCTTATTACTGTGTGCAACCTATACTTTCTCTGTCGACCCTAAACAAGAACAGTGTTTGTTTCAAGTGTAAATGTAATAACAGAAAGAACTTAGTAGATAGACAGAATGATAGAGACCTCGGCAGCAATAATAAGATATCAAAGTGTTGATCAAGATTAATAATATAGCAAAATATTTTATTAATTACGTAAGGCATATTTATATGATTTTTGCGAAGCCTGTTTGCGTAATTTAAAAAGCTGGTAATTCGTCTTTAGCATTGAAATTTCAAAGAATAATTCAGTTATCAGGAAATCGTTTCTTGAAGAAAAATAAAATATCTTATTCTCAATCCTATTAAAGGTACAAAGCTTAAAACGATTTTCTAATAAGATTTTACTCTTATAAGCCTATTCGTTTGATTTTTTTAAAATTCCATACTTCCCTTGTTAAGCACCTGAATTTTTACAGTCATTTATAATATACTTTAAATATTTTTTACAATTAATTGACAGAATTTTTAAAATTCAATAAAGGCTGGACATAAAGTTGATGATGAAGTAAATTTAATTCTGTTTATTGAAATCTTGGTTTTAAATTTGATAAGGAAAACTTAAAAATAGGCCTAAGATAATAGAAGAAGGAAATATAGACGATTCCTGAAATACTTTTAATAGTTAAATTTCTAGATTAATGCAATGTAACGAAAGATTCCTGTGGATCAGAAATTAATTGGGCTTTAACTTCGTTTAGTTAGGTTTTGGAGTAGACAGGATTGTTTTCAGAACGAAGGTCATCGAGTATATAGGCCTCAGTGGCGTATACAGAATATATTTTCGGGGGGGGGCCCAAGATTAATGTAAGGTTAAGTTAAGTAATTTTAAGTAGATACCCCATGGAAACCTTTCTGTTCAACCAATAAAAAAAAAACGTCGGGAGGACATATCTTCATTATTTCGGAGGGGGGGTGCCTCGCCCCCCCCCCTTATATACGCCCCTGATAGGCCTATACATATATCAACGAACAAATATATATAGGAATATTTGACGCTCATCCCCCTGTTATGGTTTCGGATCTAACGGAGTGAATTAGATTTCATGAACAAAATTTAGAAGAATTCGAAATCATTTGAGGTAAACTGCGTCCATTACAGGAATAGTTTTTAACGCTCGTTTGAAAAAGAGCTGTTCTTTTACACTAACAGGGTTTCCCCTGCTGAATGAATCATTGCATTTTGATTCAAAACTCAAAAAACAACAAATATTTTCGATCACTTCAAGAAGAAGTTAAAGAATTCTTTTTTTTTTAGATCCTACTGAAAAAAATATGGTGTGTGGTGGACATGGGAAATTGATGCAGGTTCGAGAACAATCCGGTTTTTTTTGTTTGATTTTTTCTTCTTCTAGTTTCTACTGAGTTGCCGCCCTTCGCTTTGAAACGAAAATTGGAAGATTTAATTTTATGGATCAGTGATAAAAAGTAATTTTTATAATTGGGATTTCAACACATCTCAACTGTCAAGTAAATGATCGGAAACTGTTCAAAATTCACTGAAGGTATTTTGGTGGTTGTATCTACTGGCTTCATTTCACCAATCAAATACAAGGACAAACCCAATTAGCACCGATATTTCGAAATTAAGAATCTGATTGAGAAAGACAATAATCCCCATTACGGTTTGCTCCATTTCTTTGGTTCTAATTGAAATTCATCGATCTCTAGCGAATGGAAACCGAATATTTCACTATAATAAAGTTGAATTTAGGGATAAAATTAATCGTGTATGAATACAGTTATGGACAAATTTAAAAAAGTTAATACATTTTCTGAAAAAAAGTTTAAAATTTAAAAACGAAATAATCTTTAAAAAAACATGTAATTGAGAAACCAAACCAGGTTCCAACCTGTTAACAGACCTTCCTCAGTGAATCTGTGAATCTGTTAACAGCTTGAAACCTGGTTCATAATTACATGTTTTTTAAGATGTCTTCGTTTTTTAAACTTTAAATATTTTTTAAGTAAGCGTGTTAGCTTTCTTTAAGTTGAATTTATTTTGATCTGAATTTATTCACTGCATTTTGTATTTTCCTTTAATTGAAAAAGTGTTGGATTTGGATTTTTATCTTCTACTAAATTCACTCCAGGAAGAAAAAAATAATGATAAAAATAAGGTCAACTGAGTTTTTTTCTGTTATCAATATTAACTCACCTTGTATATATCCCGCTATTGTTGGTAATATTGAAAACACAAGGATGTGTTTCAATAACCTATATATTTTTGCTTTTTCTTTAGATTTTTAATGAAATAGAGATTATTGTTAACAAGATCACAGCAAGGGTAAAAGTGAATTCCCACAGGCTCGTGATTCTCCACTTAGGGATAAAATACACGTCTTGGGAAGAGCAAATTTGGATTGTCGAACTTTTACTTCCCTTTGTTTGTTTGTTTTTTGTTTTTTTAAGAGAAAAGTTTTCGGAATATTTATTAGAAAGGTTAGTCAGTCTCGTGATGTGAGTTCTCATTCGAACTAAACATGAGGGATTGATTATTAGAAGCATTTTGTTTTTAATTAATAACGTTTTATATAGAAATAAACACGGGCTTTTACTTTCTCTTAATTTCTATTTATATTTGCATTAAAGTTTTGAAAGGCAATTGAGTTTATCACAACAAAAGGAAATCTGGTTTATAATTATAAAAACCACCACCAACAAATAAAAACTCAGTATTATTATCAATTACGATAATCTTATTATTTAGATTACTGAGCTGTACCTACTGTTCGGTTTTGTTTACGAGAGCCTACAACGCTTTTGCGCATGCGTCAGGTCTCCTTCGATTTCTTCAAAACAGGGGCGAGGAGAAACAAAGATGGGATGTTTAGGAACACAATTGACACGCACAATTTACGCAAAGGATTCGCACCCC
>JAFIDM010004315.1:36265498-36303657 GCA_023159025.1 Thereuonema tuberculata | reverse complement strand
TTTTGACTATTTAATGCTTGACTTTGCATTTTGACTACTTAATGTTTGACTTAACTTTGCATTTTGACTATTTAATGCTTAACTTAACTTTGCAAGTAGATCGATCACTGCAATAGATTTAATCAAACACTATGTCCATTATGTCATTGTTTATGTCATTTGATATTATGTGGATATTATCAATTGATTAATGGATTTAAAATAAAATAAAATTAAATAATACTAATGTAACTGCTTCAATCTTCTTCTGTCTAGAATTTCTTCAATGATAAACCAATCGACTATCTCTTATTGGGAATGGCGTCTCAGTTAGCAGAGAACGAAGATAATATCCTCTGCTCTGACGTTCGAGGTAAGAAGTATTTTAATTATTTTCCTATTTCTTTCTACAACAAAGAAACTATTTATTATTTTAGGCAATAATCTACCTATCGGCCATTACGACCGAGATAGGTTCGATTCCTGCCAGGGCTGTGGATTTCTTTCTTCCTTTCAACGAGTTGTTGTTAACTTCATACCAATAGCTTAGCCTCTTTCGCTATTGTGCCATTTAAAAAAAAATAGACATTGAAGTATGTGCAAAGTCTAGAAAGAAAGAAGGAATGAAACAAAAAGATCCTCGCAACCCTCGATTCATTGCTCGTCATGTGGCTAATAGATCTTTTATTAGGCACCATCTGTTCTCACAGATTTGTCTGCTTGTAGAATATAAGCTTAGCATGAGCTATACGTAGAACTTCGTGTGTAGAATTTCCCATTATTCCAACTATTATTATTAGGGGGAAAGGCTTGGAATTTATCTGGATTCTTATGAATGTTAATTCAAGTTTTAATTAAGAATTTCGAGGAATACTTCTCAGTATAGTATTTCAGTTTGTTGATCTACGAAATACTTCAGTAAAAAATATACAAATATCATAAGATTGCCGTTTTTTAACTTTTTTATTATTTATTAAATTATATCAATATTGGTATTAAGTATTTTAATAACAAACCTCTATTCAATGGTATAATTATGAAAGATTTTTTCTTTGCTGTTTTTTAATTTAGATTTAATTACTTTGCTTCGGTTCTTGATATCAAGGACAAAGACATAATTTGTCTTAAGCTGACTCAGAACGATCCCAAATCTCACAGAACTTATTACATTGTACAACTGGAAGTAATAATAATCTATTACTTTAAAAATATACTTATAGCCTTTCATTATAGTATTCAGTGTCGAATTTCATCCATTGGTATGTTTGATTGTAAGAACTCGTTTCATCATCATTGTAAAAGCTATTAATTTCATGCTTTGACTTTCGCCGAACCACTTTGACATTGAGGTGAACGACGTCCGTGAAAGTGAGAAATTTAGAAAAGAAGACTAAAGAAAAAAAAAGGGGTGGGAGGGGTTACATGAAGCAAAGCTAAACTGCTCAGGGAAGAAGGTGGTCTTGAATGATGATAGTAGGTTTCCTACATCTGTGAATACCTCCTGGTTACAAAACCTACTTGGCTTCTAGAAAAGAATTCTTAATAGCAGTGGTGCACCATCGATTGCACTTCTTCTTATTCTGTCATTCGTCCGCTTGCACGAATAACAAGTCCATATTAAAGCTGTTAAATTATAGGGAAAATAAAACTTTTGGATCCGTCCAGCGGACAAAATTAAATGTAAAAATCCCTATCTTAAGGACTCAGATTTGATTCGTACATCCCGTTGTTTCCACTTCTATATTTTAATAAGAAAGTTTAATATTCATATTAGTTTTAGCTGAAAAGCCCAAAACTTACGGAAACTATCCACGAACAACTTTGAGGTCACGTCCCACTTTTAAGTTCCGCTCTGTAAAAACCCGTTAACAGGTGTCGACTTTGTTGTTACATATTTGTAGTTACACCAACGTCCTTAAAGCTGTAGAAATTTTGTGGCAAAAGCTGTAAAAACAACGTCAGGATAAGGGTTTGAAGATAGGACAATCGTCAAAAAGTTAAAATTTCTATCGGCCGCCATTTTGGAACGGTTAATCCGATTTGGCTGAAATACAGCACCAACCGAGTTCTTAACGGTACCCACAGAAGTTTTAACTCAAAAGCTCAAAGTTTACGATTCACTTCAAAGACCCGCCCCCTAAAAACCCGTGAACAGATTTCGAATTTTTTTAATACTTATTTGTAGTTCAACCGATTCCCTAAAAGCTCTGAAAAGTTTGTGGCGTAAGTTCTAAAATCAAATTGACTATATGGTTTTGAAAATAGGAAAAATCGTCAAAAAGTTGAAATAATATATATTTATACACTGTATATCATGGGATGAAGAATTTGATTTCGTGATCTATGACCCCTGATCGGCGTTTATCACAAGGTCCCAGGGTTATCTGTTCAGGTAGGGGAGAATGCAATAAAATAGATATAAAATAGATTAAAAATTGTGTGATTGAAACGAAACAAGTTTAACTTTAAAGATCTACTCGAAGATTTTGTCACATTAAACGTTTACAATCTTCGTTGAATTATTAAGTTTTATTTTAATGAATCAGTTCTTATTAGTCTCACTGAAGACCTTTTGAAGTATAATTTAAAACTCTCTGACATTTTTAACACATAATAAAAAATAGTTCCTGTTGTGCAAGATTTTGTTTGGGTCTATCAAAATAATGTAAAATAGCGGAGTCAAATATACACCTCGCGTTTGTCCCACCCTACTCCCTACTCATCCTACTCATTTTCAATTTCTCATGAGCACAAGAACTGTGAGAATAAAGGTGTTTTAATAAGAAAGAGAAGCAATAGAACGACTTTTATTGAAGTCAGTGGGAAGTTGCTATGCAATAAAAATATTGAAAATATTAATATTAAAGTATTATGTAATCAAAATGTAACGTAATATTTTTATAAAGTCTTACTCAATTATACCATAAGAAATTTCTAAAAGTAAATAAATATTTATATAATCTTTGTTTGAAAGGCTAGTTGAGCAATGTTCACTTGAGGCTTATGAGAAAACATTGGAAGGAAATGGTTTTGACTTTGAGATCAGAGAAGTCCATGAACCTTTCATATACTTTAACAAAAAGAGCCTCTTGGTAAATATGGGTTACCATTGATAATGAATACTTCACGATTCACAATAAAAAAATTGATAGGACATTTTGCAGAAACCTATACATTAACAGTATATTGTTTCATCCTCTTCAATTACTTTGATCCTAGTTTTATTAATATGAATTCTCTGTTGTGTATATTTGTTAGATCGTCTGTTTGGACCAATGGAATTCTCTCGAAGGGATTTAGGTGCCTTGAATATCATGAGAGGAAGAGACAATGGCCTCCCAGATTATAATACTGTCCGTAAGGCTTTTGGAATGGTACCAGTCGCCAACTGGAGTGAAATTAACCCCAGGGTTTACAGTCGACATCCCGAGGTAAATAAAAAAAAGTATTTTGGTTTGATTTAGATTGAAAAAAAAAAGAACATAAAATAAAGTTCAGTTTAATGTGATGATATTAGTTTCTTAAAAATATGATAAAACTAAGCATCTGTTAGAAATAAGAATATTAATAAAAAGTAACTCAGTAACATTAAAAGACAATTTTAGAAAAAGAATTTGGATCTTCAAAAAATAACAACAACGTAATACATTTGTATAACTTATAAAATGTCCTATTTCAAATTTTGTACTGTTAGATAATCCTTACATTATCTGCGAAATCTTCCGATAATCCTAGATTTTTCTATGAAATGCTTTTAATATTTAATATATTGTTAACTATATTGATGTAATGACTATATTTTTGTTAGTTTTGCACTTTTATTTCGATATTAGTTTGAAAACTTCATATTAATTATAATAAAAGCCAATGATTACATTAGATGGAATCATCAAAGAAAATATATTTAAAAAAAGCTTTTATTTTAAAAAATATGGCAAATGAGTTCCATTCTTAAATTTGAGATATGTTTTAATTTTTTGTGTTGTTACAGGTTTTTGCAAGACTGGAAGAATTGTATCAGGACATCAATAATATTGACGTGTACATTGGAGGGATGCTGGAGTCTGATGGAGGACCAGGACCTCTGTTCCAAAACATCATTCGAGAACAATTCACCAGAATCAGAGACGCTGACCGATTCTGGTTCGAAAACAGAGATAATGAGTGAGTGCAGTTGATTTTACTCCCTTGTAATAACTATTAATGGATATCCGTGGTTTGATCTCATGTGAAGATCGCGAGCTTTTATCGTCAACAAACTCCCCTCTCTTGCCCATCCTCTCTTAAACGATTTCTTAATGGTGTATTTGTTTGCTGTAAGGAACAGGTTCTATCTTAAAAGCATAGACTTCACTATATCTATAGCACATTGGTCTTTAGAAGATATTTTGAACTAAAGTTCATTAAAAACTTTTGCATTAAGTGTTCAAATATATTTCTTTCCGAAACCATATATTAGTTTCATTTTTAAAAAAAAGACATTATCATAGAATAACTAAAGCAAACGGTAGCACTAAAGAATGAAAATAATTATAATGAATTATTCAATTCATTTAGTGAAACCATATAAAGTGTGATTGCTATTGGTGATGATATACCCATCATCCTTTTCTATGTTAGATCAGTATCGTTAAGCACAGGAGGAAGAGATAAAAAATTATTTCAGTGCATCCCCATTTCCGTATTCAAATTCTTTTATCGAGATTGAAATCAGACGTTGTTATTTAAACGAGTATAAATAATAGTAAAAGTTAAACCATTCAATTCTTAGGTTATAGAGATTAGCATTTAGTCTTTCTAAAGCTGGAAAAGGTTATTTTTTTGCTATTTAGAATCATGAATCTACTTAGTTATTATAAAAATTAAGTCATGTAAAATTCTCACTCATGTAAAATTCTCACAATAATCAATGAGTATTAAGAATATTGTATTGAAAAACAAGCAAAACAAAAACAAGTAGGGAAATTTTCAATACCTTAATATTACCATGGAAGTTGAATATTTATAAAAGAATGCGCCAGTGAATTTCTTGACAACATATTGGGGAAATTAAAAAGAAATGGTTTTCTTATCTATCATTGTCATATTTACTGAGGAATTGATTTTTTTTTAAAGCAAACTTAGTAGAGAATAAAATATTAAACTTGTTCAAGAATTTAACAACTAAATTCCTTTAACTGTTAAATAACTTAATGGTGTGAATATTTTTTTATCCTTAGTTTCTTCACCGAAGCAGAAATTGATCAGATTAAAAGTATTCGTCTTTACGACGTCATCTTAAGTGTGACGAACATCACTGTTGGCCAATTACAGGAGAACGTCTTCATATTTGAAGAAGGTAAACATAACTAATCGAAAGTAATTACTATTTAAGCCTTTTACTTCAACTGAAAATGGAAGTTTTTTACATATAATTTGTATTTTTATTTTCAGGGGATCCATGTCCTCAGCCATATCAACTGAACACTACAATGATGGACACTTGTGCTTATGTCAAAGGGCACGACTATTTTTCTGGCAACGAAGTCACTTATATTTACACTTGTCTCTTCATAGCATTTATTCCTATAGGTAAGATCAGTGATTTCATTCTTATTCGGGAGTATTTCATTTCTTAGTACTTTGACATCTGTATTTATCACTAATAAATAAGAAATTAGTGAAGCACAATACTGAACCATATTAATTTCGCTGTTAAATTTATTTTGATAATTTTAGAGGTAATCTTCAATTTGAGTAAAATTAGTTACTCATGGTTATCAGTGCCAATGTTATTATATCAGATGCTTTTAATGTCTAAAAACTATTAATTTTTTTTTATTTACAAAATACAGTGAAACCTCCGAATAGCGGACAGTCACGGGACCGGAAGTTTCGTCCGTTATTGGGAGGTGTCCGCTATTGGGGAGGACTTTCTTTTTTTCAATTTTTAGCTTATAGCATGTCATTTAATTAAAAATTACATACAATCTTAAATTTCTACAATTAACATTGCCCTATGAGAAAATATGAACAATTGCAAACTGTTTACTACTTTCCTTTTTAAATGAATGCTAATCCATTAGTCTTACTTAAAATAATAACAAAATAATTACAGTATTAATTTTGTCATTATTTTAAGTAAGACAAACGGATTAGAAAATTAATTTTATTAACTATAGTAATCAGTTAACAGAGTTTGACATTTCTTTTTTGCATTGAAAACATGTTTCTCAATATGAATATTTAAATCGTTTAACTTTGCAAGGCCTTCAGAGTCCCCTTTGCTTCCAACGCCTTTTCTTGCAATAATGGCCCAATAATGGGAATGTTTTTTGCTCGTGCAGCACAAAACTAATCGAAGACAACAGAGTCGATCGCACTTGTCTCCGTTCCCGAACTTTGATATGTTTGTAGTTTTCGTTGGAGTTCGTGATCCAAAATTTCAAAATTTCCTCTGGACGCTACGTATTACTGTAGCCTGATTCTATTGCTTTTGAAAAGCAACACAAGATCGTTCATTTGCTGTAGAATGTTGTCCGTTATTGGGAGTGTCCGCTAATCGGAGGTCAATACATGGAAACGTCTATATTAAGGGACTGGGGATTGCAAAATTGTCCGCTATTGGGGGGTGTCCGCTTTTCGGGAGTGTCCGTTAGTGGAGGTTTCACTGTAGTTCAAAACGACCATTCAGATTTTGGGTAAATCTAAAAATTCCCAGGCTAAAGTTTAGAATAGAAAATTAACTAAATTGCACATTTAATGAAACAATTAGAAGTTAATAGAGAAGGTTTAATAATTTATAAATAAGATGCATCTACTTGTGAAGATGATTTAAATTACCTGTTCCTAACTGACTTCGAAAAACGGAATTACAATTAAAACGTAACTTACATTATTTGTTTAATTGTAAGTGAGAAAAATATGCCGATGAATGAACCTTTTTTTAGTTTTATTACTTCTGGTTTTCACTGAATGATTAATAACTAATAATTTGTTTCTTTTTAGTTTGTGGTGGAGTTGGCTACGGGGTCGTCAAACTTCAGAACCGGAGACGACGTCGAATCAAGATGAGTTTAGAAGAGAATAATAACACTACGAAAACAGTGGATAAAATGAGAGGTAAAGAATAGAGCAAAGTTAAATTTTTCATTTGGACAGTTATTTTAAGTTATTTAACTCAACATGAAAAAATATTGTGAAAGATATAAATAATGATACAACAAGAATTCGTCTCTTGAATGAATTGTTTGTTCGTGACTGAATGTAAACATTTGGTGGGTTTTGACTCCTACATACCTTAAGAGAACATCCTAATCTATTGGCTAAATTCCAAATTGTCAATCCAAGGTCACAGTACAGTTTATATTGTTCAGCTTTTGTTTTGTTTTTTTTGATCGAGAAATCCACGTTTCAAGGACTTCAACCTTTTGCTGATCAGCTGAAGGGAAACTATGGACAACTCAGCTACAAGACAGATAGAAAACTGATACGAAAACTACTTTTACTTCTTTTTTCTTAGACTTAGATTCAACATTCTCAATAACGCAATAAAAAATATATTCTATGGATTCAGAATGCAAATAATCGTGTGCAAAGAATTTCGAAGAAACCACTTATAAAATGAATATCATTAAATGGAAAGTTAAATGTATTTATTAGACAAAAAAAATCCATGACCTCTATTTTCCTTGCCTAATAAATAGCCTACATTGTATTCAAGGATCCCAAAGCAGAAGCGCTGTGTATTCAACTGATCACAACAGTTGCAGTTGTGTTACATTTACTGTTTATTCTTTTGTTGTTTTATTGCTATCCTTAAACCGAATGAAATATTATAGGCCAAAAATAAGCAATTTTAATTATATTTATTAAATATTAGGCTAAATCTCTGAAGGTCAGTTATTTAATCCTACTTTATTAAGTAGTTGAAGTTTTTCGTCTAGAAAATGTATTTATTTCTTTATTTATTTAATACGAATATACTTTTATTATCAGCCGGTGACAAAAAAAATCAAGAATAACATTTTGAACTTTTGTTACACGGGAAAAATTCTAATTGAAGTGGAAGAATTTATGTAGTTGCTCTTCTATTTAGTTAATTTGTTTTCTTAAAATATGAAAAGTATCAAAAAAGAAACAAGAGGAAATGCAGTTTAATGTATAATTTATATTCACCTTTTATTCTGCCAAATATTTAACATTACACCAGATTTTCATTTAAAAAAATGCCTAATACACTTTACTTAGGAGAAATGTAAAAAAAAAAAAAAACTTTTATTAATTTAAAAATATTTTTTTAGGAATCTTCTAAAACTAAAAGAAGAGGAAGTAATTTATTTTAATCTTTCAATTTAGTAAGACACTTTTTTTTTCATTAAGTACTTCATGAATTTGACATTTGACATAAGCGACCAGCGAAGATAATAAAATTTTAAAAAAATTAAAAGCGATGCCTTTGACTTCACAGAATATCACCATAACCTTATTGCTTAGAATAATTGAGTCTTCTAGAACCTACTTTCGCCTCTATAAATGCTATTACTGATGTTACAGCATCAGCAGCTATTATCTAGCCTATAATGCGAATTGAAAAGATGAAATGGTTCACCCTGTTTCATTTTCAATGTTGAAAATAATATCTGGATTGTAATTGGATCTATAAGAATTCATTGTATTAAAGTCAGGAAAGATGCGGGTTTTAATTAGGAAAGTATTCCAAAAGCTCCGAGTTCCTTGATGACTCAATTCAACAGGTAATATTTCTTCTACGTCTTGTTATTTCTCCTGTTTCTTCATTAAATCTTATTGAATTGGTTTATTTTTTAGGCAAGGCAAACTCTTCAAACAAAAATAAGATCCTCAGAAACCTTAGATTCTAATTGAAATATTTTTAATTCTAATTAAAAATTACGATAAACATATTTTGAGATAATTTTGAGTTTCTGTTTGACTGAATTATTTTAAGCTCGCAGTAGGACAGGGAAAAAAAAAACCTGGCCTTGAGAATAACAGGTTGAAGTGGTTTTGTCCTTCAGATATTAAACAAGACATGTTCTGATTCGAGTAATAGTTAGTAATGTTTAAATAATATATTTGCAATGTCTGGTTTTCATGATCATATTTCTAACCTAGATTTCATAGATCTGTTAATGTTTGAGCGATAGCATTGAATAAATAACAGTAATTGTTCGTTTTGGGTCAATGGCTTTCAGGAATTTGTTAAATATAATAGTTTTGTTGTTAAATATAGTTTGATGTATAATTTTTTTCAATGTTAGCAGGGATTTCTTTTTCTTTTTTACTGCTTTAGTTTTCTACTGCACAGTTCTTTGTCATATTTTTATCATTTAATTTGTTGGGAAAAATTATTAACCCACCTTTTGAAGAGATTATGAATACTACTATAAAACTCAAAACGTAACAGCTAAAAGACGTCATTTCATATGTGCTTCAATGTATTCCGAGTATCTTCGATTGCTTTCGGTCAGCTATAAATGAACTTATAAAATCTTTGAAATACTAACTTGTTCGTGGTATTTTTAAGCCATTCTTTTTTAACTTTGGATCCTCTTTTACAATTGATTTCATTGATCTTCGATTTTGGATTTGATGCACCATTAACGACTCTGCTGATTTGATTCGATTCTGCTGATGATCACCAATAAACGTGAAACAATGCCCTTTATCATCATATTTCTCATTATATATACAGTACTTGACTGGTGTTTTATTATTTACCAAAACTTACTTTTTAACGTAATTAAAAACAATTGAGGAAAAAAAGCGTTACTAAAGTTAATCTTGCTATGATTGTTAATGTCATTTAGTTTTTAAAATAATTTTTTTACATAATTCTTGAACTGAATAGTAAATTACAGTCCGAAGATTTCACATATGTCATATCATAAGAGAGATTAAATAATTCCCATATTAATTAACTTTATTCTTTTCAATTTCTTGCTTTACAGTGAAAGAATGGCTCCATCAAAATCACAAGCGATATGGAACTGTAAAATTTGGTCCTGACCAGGCAGTGTATACAGTTAACCGGAAGGGAGAAAAGATGAGAAAAGTGGACTTCCGGTCAGTTGATACGTTAGTTTGCGAAGTGACATCGGATGCTTTGTATAAACCTACCGTTCTTATTAGAGTTCCTAAAGATCATGATTTGGTAAGTTTTTTGATTATAGATTTATTTATTTTTTTTAAAAAAAAAAACCTTGGTTGACGTTTTTGTTCCTTTTATAAATAAGTTTATAAAACTTATAATAAAAGATTTATAAAAACTTTTAAATTAATATTCTTGGTTTTGTTTTCCATTTGTTAATCCTAAGCTTAATGACCAGAAAATAAACAATTCTTTGCTATTTTTCTGTTCCAGGTTCTAGAATTTGATACGATGCAATCACGAAAAAAATTCCTTCATAAATTGGAGAATTTCTTGGCAACCCATAAGAAGACTCTGGAACAAATTTCTACTTCCAGGGAACAACTTTTGGCCAACGCAGAGACCAGAGAAAGAAGACAAAAGAGATTAGAACACTTCTTCAGAGAAGCTTACGCTTTGGTAAATCTTTATTTTTAATTTCATTTTCTATTTTCGGTTTCAAAATCTTATTTTGTTCTAACAATTCTATTTTTCTGAAATTTAGACGTTTGGTTTGAAACCCGGTGAAAAAAGGAAATTGGAAGAAGTAACGAGTGACGTCATAATGGTGATGAGAACATCTTTGTCCAAGAAAGAATTCGCTGAGGCTCTAGGAATGAAACCAGACTCCATTTTTGTCAAACAAATGTTTAATTGCGTTGATAAAGATGGCGATGGTCGAATCAGTTTTCAAGAATTTCTTGATACAGTCGTCCTGTTTTCGAAAGGTTAGTATTTCACCGTCTTATTTCTATTTCTCTAGATAAATATTTTTGATATTAATATAGTTTTGATTCTTATATAGATATGATAAGACTCCTTTTTATATTATCTTGCTTCAAGAACAAAATTGTTGAAAGGAAAAGCATTTTTAATTACAATTTGTTTTCTAATATCCATTTAATAAAATGATTGCACTCGTCAAAGCCTCATACTGGAGGCGAAACCGGTTGTGAACTTTTTAATTGCATATAATGTTTTTTAACTAGTCTTGTATGTTTGCTGTCCGCAATTTTTTAAAAATTATTGCATTTTGAAAAACTTAATAAGTGACTGGATCTCTATTTGGACTGACTGGATCCCTTGCGCAGTTTCACAATTTTTCAAAAATTTTCGCTGAAAACATTGGTTCCTTCTGGGAGTAACTTCGGTTATTCATTGAAATAAGATTATTAGTAATAGAAAGATTTAAAAGCACGGATTGAAAAACAAAAAAAAATTGGTTCTTTTTATAACAAAACATTTTAAAAATTAAATTTCTATGGTCATCGGAAGCGCAGTGATGCCTCAAAAGAAAAATTTTGAGGCATCACTGCGCTTCCATTCAAATTAGCCTAAGTACGGAGACCTTGTTGTTTTATTGGTGACTGCCTCTGGCTGATGATCGCCAAAGAGCGTGAAACACTTGATGATCGCCAAAGAGCGTGTCACTTGGTAAACAATTTGGTTTCATCCATTGTTGTTAATTAAATTTCTATTTTTATAAAATCTATATTTAAAAAAAAAAGTTTGCCAACCTTTCCAATCTCATTTCTGACTTTGGAAATATTAATAAATTGTCGAATCCAAACCTGATGACATAAAAAGTATTTTTTAATCAATTTCCTAAGATTACTTATTGTAATATCCTAACATATCTCCAACAAAATTGGAATTGCAAAATAATTAAATGAATACTAATAGTAATAATAATTAGTAGTAATAATTCTTTCAAAATAAAACAAACATTAGAATTCTGAGTTTAGTCTATTTTAGCAGAGAAAAATATCGAAATATTGGTGGTGTGTTTGGACCTTTCATTTAATGTTTATACTCCACACCACAAAGAGATGATCATAGAAAAATATCGAATTTGCTTGACTAATTTTTGAACCCGAAATTATAGGAACTATATATACTTATCAGTGAAACCATTATGATAACTGTACTAGAAATGACATTTTCCCGACCATATTATTAAAATTATTTTCACATACTTCTTTAAATAATGAATAGTGATTATCAAATTATCAAGATCAAAACAGAGGTGGAGCCAAAAGAAACCGTATCTGTAGTCGCAATGAGATATTACTTCAGGGTTGAAAAGAGAGAAAACATGGAATATTCAATTGATCAACTATAAATTTTCAACAAAACTCAGGAATTTTTACAGGAACAAATGTCATTCAGTTTCTTTTGCACTTCATTTTATACCAATAAAATAATATTTGCAAAACCATAATATTTGGATTAGGATAAAAAGAAGTAAATTGAATTTTATTGAATGTTAATCGTTTTTTTTTTTAAAAAAAATGCTTGACTTTAACATAAAATAATGCTGTGTATTATCCTGAGTGGAAATGTTGAACATAAAATAAAAACGCTTTTATATATTGTTATTTGAAATATTGTTATTTCAAAGTGTGTTATCGTTTATATTTTATGTTTAACATAAAATCTCAATAAATGAGCAGTGTTTTAAAACTGTTGATTGAAACATTGATTTTTGTTGATAACTCACAAAACTTCATAATCATTTATTTATATGAAGAATCACAAACATAGGCAAAAACAATTGTCGCATTCTTAGTGTTTTCTTAGAGTTAATTTAAAATTTCAATTAATATATGATGTTCTATTTTCACTTTAGATTACTTAAAATTAGGAAAAATTCCTTTTGATCTAAATAAACAAAATGCTTCATTTCTGCTTTATTTAATTATAAAATGAACTTTTTGGTACAAAGCAAAGGTGTGACACAGTCTAGTAATTAGTGAAGGAGTGGCTGATGGAAGAGATAAAGTTCTTCGTGACTGTTTATTAGCTGTGCTTTTAAATGCATTCCATCTAAATATAACTTTCTTTCAAGAAACACATTCTCTGATCTTATGATTTTTATTTGAACCATTGAATCAAAATTAATATATGTTCTAATTTCTCGTAGGAAAAACGGAAGATAAATTGCGTATTATTTTCGATATGTGTGACTACGATGGTAATGGAGTAATTGATAAAAAGGAATTGTCCAACATCATAAGGTAAATTGTGCTTTATTTTACTTTTCGTGCCAAAACAAAAGCGGAACAATCCTCTGAACATAATTTCGGTGTGGGATGTTAATTTTGACTTTGGTTATCTTTTAGATCTCTGGTCGATATCGCCAAGACAACATCTCTAACTGAAAATCAGGAAACAGAACTCATTGAAGGAATGTTTGCAGCTGCTGGCCTTGAACACAAGGATGTCCTCACCTACGACGATTTCAAGTTAATGATGAAAGAATACAAAGGAGACTTCGTGGCTATTGGACTCGACTGCAAAGGTGAAGAACACATTGCAATTAGATCTCGAATCTCTTTAATATGCTGAGTGCCTAAAATGAGATTAATTCCTTGGAAGACATTTGGAAAAAAAGAAAGAAAGAAAGAATGGAGGACAGAAATTAGCATTGAAAATCATTGAATTGGCTTTCATTTAAGATAACTTCAGTTGATTATTTCCTCTAAACTTCTGTAATTAGATAATAGTTTAAAGTGATTAGTGACTTGTGAATTTAATCCTTTAACTATATTTTATTTAGTTCTTCTTCGATGATCATGAGATTCTCGCGTTTCCTAACATTTTAAGTTGAAAATGATCTTAAATATTAAAAGAAAACTAAGTTTTGTTTTTATTTTACTTTTTTTTTTAGGTGCTAAACAAAATTTCTTGGACACTTCAACTAATATCGCTAGGTAGGTTTGTTTACAAATCAGTTTTTAGTTTCGTGTAATTTGTTTGCAAGACTTAAGAAAAGGAGTCCTTATTGACTACTTGTAATATTTTGATTGAATTTAAATATAAATACATTTTTTTAACAAAATTTATCTTTTTTTTAACTGGCAAATTTTTTTATACTTAGGTCAATAAGTCTTATTGAGACTTTTTATTTAAATTTCTCATCCTGTCTTTTGCTATTAGATTGCAAATTAATATAAATACAGTGATGTTGATTTATTGCTGATTTTTTGCATATTAACATTATAATATGTTGTTCATTTCAGAATGACTAGTTTCTTTGTCGATACTCACTTGGAATCAAGAAAATCCTGGTATCAATTGAAGTGGGATAGTGTAACAACCTATTTGGAAGAAAACAGACAACATATCTTCTATATTTTTATCTTCTATGTAATCACCTTCGCCTTATTTATTGAAAGATTCTTGTGTAAGTATAGTTTACTAAGTTCCAGCGTTATTTTTATTTTCTTACTTTGACTTTTCTTTCGTTAACCAAAATACTCCTGATTTTTCACTCTCCTTCCCAAAACCAAATCGTTCTGATATTTCTAAAATAAAATTAATTTCTTTTGTAATAGATTTTAATTTGTTACACAAGTACTTATATATTCTGTGCATGAAATCAAGTGCTTCCTCTTGTTACTACATTAGTCTCGACAATGATGCATTTCTTTTGGCAAATTTTGGTAATTAGAAGCAGATAGTAAGATGCTGCTCCCCTGTGTCATCAATATCATAGAGATTCTCACTGATCATCTTCTGTGGGACTTACCCTGAACAATTTCACTATTCAATACTGCTACATACTGTTACAAAAACAGAGAGATAAACCAATGGTATTAGAATGCTACTATTACAGGACCAAACTAAGAAAAAGAACCACTGTCTCTTTGTGGCTATGGCATTGATCGTTGGCTGTCCCAAAAATTCTGCCAAGTCACGTTTGGCCAAATAGCTTTCATAAACTTTCATCTGATAACCAATCCAAAAGAGATTCATCAACTGATATGTAATCTTGGAATGCATTGTTAAGCAACTGAATATTATTACTAACTCTTGCAAAAACGGGACTATTGATACTAATTAACTAATTTTCTGACATGAATTAACAGAATTATCTTTATTTATATTCGTAGTTTTTATTGAAAGAATATTTATTTTATTACATCCATTTGATCATTTAATTGACCATTTAAAATAGATTTTGTAAGAATGGAGGAAGTTTGAATTAAGTCATTGTTTTTGTTCATTACTTACTCTTAACTGTTAATAAGCTTATATTGATATTATTTTTGATGAACGAAGAGTTATAAGAAAAGAGATGGACAATTAATAGCAAAGATTGAAGAATATATATTTAAAATATAGGCTATAGTCGTAAATTTTGTCGTTATTGAATGATGGAAAGGAAACTGTGGGTCTAATATAATTGATTTTATAATGAATTATTGTTTTCTTCTTGCAGTTTACACTTACATGTCAGAACATAAGGATCATCGTCATGTGATGGGAGTAGGAATTTCCATCACTCGAGGTTCAGCAGCTTCTCTGTCCTTCTGTTACTCTCTTCTACTTTTAACAATGGCCAGAAATCTTATCACTAAACTACGTGAACTTTCCATTCATCAGTACATTCCTCTGGATTCTCACGTGCAATTTCATAAAATAGTGGCCTTAACAGCCCTTTTCTTTACAGGTAATAAACCACATTTATTGAACCAAAATAATTCTGTTTTAGATTAGAATTAAAATCTTTATTTGTGCTCGAAATTAAATTTCTAAAATTGATAAATATTCTCAATTGTAATTTTAAAAAGCATCATTATATCTGAAATTCTAATATATAACTGCATAAAATTGCTCTATGCTTATGTCTCTTTAGTTATGCACACCATTGGTCACATTGTGAATTTCTACCATGTGTCAACTCAACCCTTGGAGCATCTGCGTTGTCTGACTAAAGAAATGCATTTCCCATCAGATTTCAAACCCACTCTGGCCTTTTGGCTTTTCAGGACATTGACAGGTACAGATTGTCTCAAATATTAAAATAAAAAGAGAATACACACAAAAATTAAATTTATAAAATGAAACTAAACAAAAAAGTAAGTTAATAACCTTTTTTTTTACATTAAAGCATAAACAGAAATCGCACTCACGAGACTTGGCGAGTTATAATTTGACGTTTATTTTGATGAAACTGTTTTGTTTACATTTTTTCTCTGTTTAGGAGTAACTGGAATCCTTCTTGTTGTGGTGGTGTGTATCATCTTCATCTTTGCTCATCCTAAGATAAGGAGGAAGGCCTATCGTTATTTCTGGACTGCGCACAGCTTCTACATCCTATTGTACATCTTCAGTTTAATGCACGGTCTGGCCAGGATTACAGGAGTAAGTCAATCATTATTTAGCAATCCACGCTAATAAATCAATTAATAATAACTTAACGTCCATCACTTTGACAATTACAGCCATTTCTTAAAAAATATAAACAAAACTGTAACGATAAAAAGAAAAAGTAGGCGTGGTTAGGTGGGATGTTTAAGACTAAATGACGAAATCTAAGAAATTTCTTAAATACATATATATCTTCGTTACTTTTAGTAAGTGTTTAAACATTAGTTGTGAGTCATTCTGATTCTTCAGCCCTATTTCACTCATTTATTCAATGTTTTTCAATTTTATGTAAATTAAACACTTAGTTTTATATAAAAAGAATATAACACGATGTTTACAAATGGGCTTGATTTAAGCAACTTGAAATTGCAACTACACGATGCACTTAAAGTTTAAATTGGTTAATTATGGTTAAATTTATAACTATTATATATTTCATTTTTTTTTATATTATAATACTTAATTCAAATATTCTACGAAATGAGATGAGCTCCTAGACCAGTAACAAATTCGATGCCCTTCTCTAAAAAAAAAAAAAAAATGAATAAAATAAAAGGAAAAAAAATTGGTATCCAATTTGGGATGCACAAATAGTAGCCAGATTTTTAGATACATCTACCGTTACTTGAAGGCGGATAGTCTAATTAAGAAGCTGGCAACTCTGTTTATCTCTTCTCTTACAAAGCTATTCTTCTGTTGTTTTTTTATCTTTCTTTCCAAGGATTACCCAGTAATAGGGTTTTCTATCTTATTTTGAAAAGTCTCGAATAAGAACTCATAATTGTGCTTCTCAAACTGACTTTTAAGCTATGATTTTTTCTTGTCTGTAACAACTCACGAAATGTTACAACTTTCAGATAATCACATACTTGCAAAAATTAGTTACGTCAATTTTATAGTGAATAAACAATCTCTGAACTAATTATTGTGACAGAAGGACTTGAGTTTATTTCGCTTCCTTCCCATTTTGACTTTTTAGAATTTAAAACACAAATACTTATTAATTAATTAAAGGTTAGATACAAAATACTCTAACAAGAGGAACCTGAAGTATTTTCAGTCTGATTCAGTAAAAGCAAATTGTTCAAAGAAAACAAGAGGATCTAATAAGTTCATTTGACTTTGTAGATGTTTTGACCATTAGCTTTAGCATTCATAACTTACAAAAACATTTCTCGTTTCCCATCTCAAAAAATTAAGAATTGCAGAATATTTAAATTTGACTGAAATTCAGAATAATCATTACCTCATTCCTGTCAGCACGAAAATATTCGTCGAATCGTTTTTGTAATTAAACTAGTTACTTCTTTTCTAAGTTGGGTCACAAACAATTTATCTAGTGGTGATCTTTAAAAGCATCTTTAATCATTACTTTTCATAACAAAAATCTTCGTCCGAGTCCTGCACTACGTCCTAGTTCATTTGACTGAATTAATTACATGGAATGGTTGTAGTTTTTAATATAAGAGTTCTAAATCAATAGTTATCATTTAATGCAGAGAAACATAGTATAAACGTAATCGAGGAATTTAATTAGAATAGGATTTTCAATTGTTTTTTTTTTAACTGTTCTTGTTTAATTATTAGAGTCCAAGGTTTTGGGCGTTCTTCATTGGACCAGCCATCGTTTTCATTTTGGATAAAATAGTGAGTCTTCGAACGCAATACATGGAACTAGACATCATCGAAACAGATCTTCTTCCTTCTGGTAAGTTCTCTCTGTTATTCAGTTTTTGTGGTGTTACTCAACTACTTGATATTCTGAGTGAAATAACTTTTGTTTATTAAGGAATCGGAAGTTTCGCTGTTAGTGTAAGGGTGAATAAGTTTCTTAGACCTGTATTTGATAGTGATCAGATTTTTATTTGCCTACTACGATCCTACCTTACTGATTGAAAAACCTTTTCTTACTAGATCCTCCATTTAATGGCGTTAAATTTGAAGTTTCCTTTTGTAACTCGAAGATGCTTTAATGTAGTCAAATATAAGAATGTGTTTATAAAATGTATACTCGTGTTCAAAAGTTGAACATATTAGACATTTCGGTAAAAGTGCAGTTTACGGTACAGAAAACGGTCCGGAAGTTGATGTAGGATGTGTGAAGTTCTGGTGCGGAAAGTTGTTGTTCGATATAGAATCGTTGTTTTTTGAACGGGAAAATGTTTTTTTTTTTTCAAAAGTTAGCAACAGATACATCCTGCAGCTGAAGATGCCTCATTTAACCTAACCGAAACAAGACGCCGATAGCGCTGTATCCTTACGAGCATTTCTATTGGCTTGTACCGGATAATGAACTCTAGCCAACATTTAAATGGAACAGTTTTACAAAAATTGTATTTTGTTTATTTCATTTTATTGGAAAATTTTGCAAATGAAATAGTCAGGAATTTGAGTTATTGCAAGTTATGGATATGGAGAAATTGTTTAATTTTTAATAGTCAATAGTTTATAGTTTACGAACAGATTAACATCGTAAATTATTATTATTAAATGTAATTACTTCTCTTCGAGTTATTACATGAGAATTTTATCGTACTTCAGAATATGTCTCGTACTTCTTTTAAATTTGACCTCGAATAATTTGGATCGATGTTTCTCTTTGCAAATACTACAGCGTGGGTATATGTCGTTTTTTGTATTTTTTTTTGAGGGGAGGAAAGAGGTAAAGCTCCTACGAATTTCTATGAGGATCTTTTTTTTAGGATTTTTACCCATCTACAAAAGCTTAAAAGATCTGTAGGTTGTCACTATACAACACGCACGAAAAACAAATACTAATTATATAAGAATATGGAGGAATTTAGGGAGGGAGCGGGAAAGGCCCAGGGCTCCTTCGAGTTCCCTTTACTTAGGTCTATGGTAGTGATAAGATAAAGTACGATACAGCCTTTAAATATTTTTTAATCATCAATTTATTTAAGACCAGATGTTGTAATGATTACGAATTTATAAAACTCGGGCTTCTTTTATTTTTACTTCATTTTTGGATTTGATCTCAAAAAACTTCCGTTCTTTAATTACATCTGCTTTAAAATGAAGTAAAAAAGCTTCCGCACCAGAGGTTGTTTTACGAACTAAACAGTTCTCTTTTAATTCCTTGTTTTGTTGTTTCCTGTACCAGATGTCATCAAAGTGAAGTTCTTCCGCCCACCGAATCTTAAATACCTGTCTGGTCAATGGATCCGACTTGCTTGCACTGGCTTTAAAACATCCGAATACCATTCCTTTACGCTGACGTCAGCACCACATGAAAACTTCTTATCATGTCACATCAAGGCTCAAGGTCCCTGGACGTGGAAGCTCCGGAACTACTTTGATCCTCATAACATCCCTGACGATCAACCCCTGCCCAAGGTAACATTTCCGGCTTTTAATTAGCATCAAAGAAAAAAAAGAAGTACCTTAAGAAAGAGGAAGAAAACATTTAAACCACGTGGCTAAGTTATTTATAGTATTTCTAATTAGTATTCCCTTCAAAGATTAAGGGAAAAAATTGATAAATAATTATGAAATTAAATAAAAACGTGATTCACTTAAAGGTGATAAAGCAAAGAATAAATTATTTATTTAGTATCTATTAAAACTTTAAACAAAAACCGGTTTTCAACAAGCCCTACAGAAAAAACGATGTACTTATGCAGATTTTGAAACTTCGAACTTTCACCATTCAAATGGACTTCCGTAAATATTGGATAATTGGATTTTCAGTTTTTTGACGTTTACTAAATTGATTTCAAATAATTTATTTTCTTGTCATTAGAACTTAGAAACATTTCATGTTTTTTATATACTTGGTAATGATTTTCTAAATAATTTAGTCATTGTGGTTAAATGTCTTCCTCGTTGGAGTTTTCGAGTAAATATTGGTCTTTTTTTGATATCTGAAATAAGATTTTTTTTTTTTACAGATTTGACATCTAATTAAAATATAATTCTACTAAACTATGTTTTTAGTCTTTGTGGTTTGTAACTGTACGTAATTATTGTTATGAATGAATCCTGTTTGTATTTATATAATGACTGTTCTCTTTTTTTAGTAACATCTAAATGTGTGTTGTCTGTCCTGTGAATGTTTTACCTTTGGAGTGGATTTTAACCAATTCATTTGGAATCGACTCGAGTTAACAAAATACTTAGTTCTGCAGAAAGCTGAGAATCACTCAACCAAAATATAAATCTCATTAAAGCTAAAAGCAATCAGAAACTTTTGAAGAAAAAAACTATTGCCTTTTCAAGAAACTCTTGATTGTGGATTTTATGAAGCAAGACGAGGATTAAATAGAGAAAAGAAAAACTCACTTCAACACATCTGAGTTCTTCAAAATTCGTAGCATTTGAAGATACTTTGTGTACATTTAGAAGTAAATTTATGTGAAACACGATAAAATGTTTATTAAAGCTTTGAAAAGACTAATTAGTAAACTGTGACTCCGAGGAATGTTCTTAAGAAATTAGGAAATTGCACTATTTGCAGTAAATATCTTACGATACACAACGAGAAACAAATGAGCATCAAAATATTGTGGCGCCATTTATCTATGAAACTATGCAATAAGGAATAGATCACAGAAAATAGATCAATTTCTTAGTGTGAAACTTACTGAAATCGGAAAATCCTTTTGCCATTTTAGATGAATTTTTATACAACATTAGGTTCAATAATTGCCACAGATTATTATTTGTGTTTTTTTTTAAACAATCTTTGAACCTGAAACATGATTTCCTAAGCAAGATGTCCAAGATGATGGAGTCACTCCTTTAATGTCTCAGTTTCTAGCTAAGAAAAGTTTTCATTCTGATTTCTGTGAAGGTATTTTCATTTGCTTGTAGGTGTTAAGCTGCCTTCCCTAGGCTAAATAATATAACGAAACCTGTGGAAGATTTACTTGATCCTCACTGAATAAAGGTGATTCAATAGCGTCGTGATATTTAACAATAGAATAGGACTAGCAAAGTGAGATTATATCGCTGTCCAATTCTATAAATTATATCTTGTGTTTTCACTTGTCAGATTAGTAATTCTCAGTTTTCTGCTTTTGAACAAATACTTCATCTCTTTTTATCTGTTCATTTTATCATCAGGTTCCGTGCACTGCTTTTGCTGACGTAAGTGTTATTTGTTTGTTTGTCCACCAATCATCATCTCCTTTTATTCGTTTCTTCATTTCACTGAAACTCGAGAATGATTCGCAAAAATTCAGAAGGTTTTTTCCGTTAATTTTATTCTCGTGCACTTCAAAATTCACTTCAAAATTTCTAATATTTAAAAAAAAATTCATTGAGTTTCCTAATGAATAGTTTTTTGCGAATAGTTTTCAAGTTTGTAGAGCACAGGAACTGAACAGCATTTTAATTGAAAATATTAGCACTAGATTAAATTTACAAATTCACTTACAAGATTATATCTATTTTTTTTAGTTAAACTTAAATACCAAATCTTAGTAATTGGAATGTCATATTAAATCATTTTTATCAGGAACTAAAACGTCCATTAGAAAGATCACCTTTATTAAATGTAAATAAATCCTAATAATGGATCATTTGTTTTAATTCTCTATGTCTTCATGAAATGTACGGATATCATAAATACATGTACAGTAAAAAAATAGCTCTTAGGCAATTATTTAAAAATAATTTAGAATTCTAATTTAGGTAACTTCTTAAGATGCAAGAATAACATTTCCCCTTTGCAGTGCATCGAGGTTTAGTTTTTCCGAGGTGAATATTGTCACAGTAATAAGTGATTTATATGAAGGAGACTTATTTTAAATGAAAAATATTTTATATTTTGAATGACAGAGAAAATACCTTAACGTTAGTGAAAATATATTATCTCAATCAGGAAGTTTATGTTCGAATGACTAAAATAAAAAAGTGCTTCATCATATTGTGGTTTTTGGCGCAGCCTCAGGTGCGTTTTTAGTGAATATGTCGATGAAGAGTAAATGAATTCTTTATCTTTTGCGCCATTGAATCCATCCAACCAAATTCACTTGCTTTAACATCCTTCTTTTTCTTCCAAATCCCGAAGTTCGTTAGACAAAGGTTTTATTTCGACCAAACGTATTCATCGTCATGGAAACCACTGAAACCACGATGTTTTGTTGTTACCACGAAGTTTTCATGAAGGAATTAAATTTGTAGCGAATTCAATTGAGATTCAGTTGTTCACGAAAAACTTACAATCAAAGCTTTCAACTTAAAACCCTGTCAGATTAAAGTATATTAGTACAATCATTAGTTTTATAATATTTAGTCATAGTTACAAGTTGGAATCTTATAGAATGAATATTTTGCTAATCTGAGTGTTTTATCAATTATCATTATCTAAAACTTTTATGACTATTTGATATCCTTCTTATCTTACTTTAAATGAAATGATAAAACATCAATGGGCGAGATGAGTTTTTTTAATAAGTGACATCCTAGTACAGCTGTTTCACGCTAATATGGCGATCATCAGCTAGGAGCAGTCACCAGTAAACAAACAGGTCTCGATACCTAGGCCTATGTCTCGCCAGTTATCCTTTTGGCGAGTTTTTTTATTGTTTATTTTAGCTTCTCAAGCTTCACATTGATGAAATGATAAAACTTTATTCTTACAATTTTATCTGAAGATTGTAGAGGATAATTACTGTAATTTATTTTTTCCTCTTTTAATTGCTGATCATGATAAACGCCGTCCTGTCCAATAGTTAATAGTAATCTTTTACGAATATTTTCATTGATTTGGTTTTAATAATAAATAATTAATAACAACAAGTAGGTCACATTAAATGCTAGAAACTATTGTCCTCCAAATGAGAGATGGCCGCCCTGTTTTTGTGAGATCTGCGCATGTATGATCGATAAGTCTGGTCAGGCACTTCCGTCTGATTTTAAGACAGGACGCCGCCATTACGGTAATCGCTTGTTACTTTGCAAAAGAGCATTGTATTTATAAATAATATATATTTATTTATTTATATAAATACTTATTGTTAGCAACTGGTATTGAAATAACGCTAAATAGTCGAGAGAAGTTTTAATTTGGCGTTATGTCTTTCTCAGTGAAAACAGACGCCATCGACCATTGTGACAGAAAAACATAATTGATCAGCTACCGGAAGGGCTGCGCAGTTCAAACTTCCGCCGGCCATCTCTCATTTGGAGGACAATGCGGCATTTTTTTCGTTGTAAATTGGATATCATTTCAAAGGGATATTAATACCTGTAAAAGTCATTCTCGCATGGCCTAGTGGATTAGACGGAGGCGTCCCACGAGGCAGAGGTGTCGAAACCTGGGTTCGAATCCCGGCGTCGGCATGGAAGTTTCCTTTCTTTCCTGTATTTGTCTGCTTCTTCTCCTATTCCTCGCTATCTATAGCATTGACAAATATACCAAGATTCTAGGGTTTCCCAATGATGAAAGTACTCGTGGGATGTTCCCGCGGCCATACTCAGAGTGAAGGATACTAATAAGAACTTGAGAGTTGATGAACTTCCAAAAAAAAAAAAACCTGTAAATGGATGCCATGAATGGATTATTATTTGTAAATGAAAAAGATCTTTATGGTTCTAACTGGTATAGAAGCTATTCAGAGGATGGAATAGTAGAAACGAGACAAAAGGTTATTTGAAACTAGCTTTCTAATTCGTCAACAGATTGCTCTGGAACCTTTTAGAGCATTTGTTTCATGAATACAAATGTATCTGTTTATTTGTTTGTACCGCGTTTAATTAGAAGCTGCAAAGTACATTAGGGCTAAGAAGAATTATAGATTAGGATTCCAAAGCATTTTAAGGCGTTGAATGCGAGAATTACCTGAAGAGGGCAGCACCAGTCTAGCAATTGGACAAGAAACCAATGTCGTGACCAATCCAGTTGTGTTCGCCCTAAATTCCATTCCATTTCAAACGCTACATTTGTTATCGAACAACACCCACTTAATAGAATAGCTACTTCCGTTTTATTACTGACAATTGGTCGCTTTTAAAGTTGAACATAAGAAATTAAAAAGGCATTAAACGAATAAACCTGAAAAGAAACCATTGAGTTCTATTAGGTATACGCTAATTAATAATAAAACTAATAATAAAATAAAATAAACTGTTAGCTTTATTCAAAATAGTCAGATGTTATTTTTCCTAGGTTACACGAGCAATGAAAATTCAGCATTTTATTGGATGGATATATTTTTTTTGAGTTGATATCGCAGTGGAAAGATGCAGATACTCATAAACTCATAAGTTTATTATCTTAATGGATTTCGCACTTTCAGTAATTACGAATCGTATTTATCATTGATTACATTTATCCTTAACTGTAATTAAGTAGTTAGAATACAATTTGTAAGATTTATTAACTCAAGAAACAGTTTAAAAAAATCAATATATGAAAAATGAAAAATCTCCAAGAAATGAAAATAATAACAATAATAATAAAATAGTCGTAGCTCAGATATGAATTCTGTAAAAAATATTGATATGTACTTTACTGTCAGAAATGCAAGCAAGATATTTCATAATACTGCGTATAATAAAGTCTTCAACGATGCATTTTGAATATTGTTCATTAATTTTTGTTTTGTTTTTTGTTTGTTTTTACTTGGGCTGAAAAAAATAGATTTCACTTAAAACTAAGTATTTTGATTTTAGCTCAATTTGAACTGTATGTTCTGAAATGACTTATACTGTATCTTAAAGCAAGAAATTAGATAGATATGCAGTCCATATGGCCTCATAAGGTCATCCGTTTGGAGGGGGTGGGTAATAGGCTACGACATTTGAATTGCATACAGATACTTACAATGTAAATATTAAATATCTTTCTATAAATTTGGCATTACATGTCAAGCTGTCTTCAATTGAACATTTTTCTTCACTTCAAGCGTCTTTAATGTTCACAACTACATTAGGTTGTAAATAGCGTTTCGATCACCGTTCATAGTAGGAACTTCGTCTTTGTTTAGAAAACTGCGTATTTGAACTAGAATTTTCATTTTGTATTTATCCTCCAACTGCTTGTACCAAGTTATAAACAACTGTTCTTGCATTTAGTCTAAAGTCTTGAGATGGAACAACGTCATTAGAAAAATGTAGGTTTATAGTAAGGATTCGTAATTAGATGTTTTTGCGATAGATCGTGTGAGAAGATTTTAACTCCGTAGATCTAGAATTGAAAATAGATTTCAAAAATGACAGTGATTAAATAAAGGCCAAGAATTTGATTCCTCAATGAAGAAGATAGAGATTTGTAAAAACCCAATTACGTAAAGACTTAAAATGGATCCTAAATTAAAAATACAAAATCAGTTTTGAATTTCTGAGATGCTTTGTTCATTTCCTGTATCTGCTTCTGCGTCCGTGGTGTTTTTTGTGATTCCTCCCTGTGTGTATCTATATGTGGGTGTGTAAATCAGTACATGTCATTTCATTCATCCCTCAATATGTTTAGATTCGTCTCGAGGGTCCGTACGGAGGAGGCAACCAGGACTGGTATAAATTCGAAGTGGCCATTATGGTTGGAGGTGGTATCGGTGTAACTCCCTACGCCTCCATCCTCAATGACCTCGTGTTCGGTACGTCCACCAATAGGTACTCAGGAGTCGCCTGTAAAAAGGTAAAAACTTTAACTATTTTTCCAAGGGAAGGATTTACTATTAATTTTATTTAATCAATACAATTAGAATTATTTATCAAGTGGAACAAAAATAAAATCCCAAAATTCCCTCGATTTCTTTCGTAGGTTTATTTCTTGTGGGTTTGTCCTTCTCACCGTCATTTCGAATGGTTTATTGATGTCTTAAGGGACGTTGAACGTAAGGATGTCACCCAGGTACTGGAGATGCATATTTTCATCACACAGTTCTTCCATAAATTTGATTTAAGAACAACTATGCTGGTAAGTAAGACTTTCTTTTGAAGATTTTGGATTTATGGAGAATTGCTTTGAAAAAATCGACATTAAATTACCATTGATTATTCCAAAGTTTTAAATGAAAAATTTCCCAGTAGATTTCATAAGGAATTTTTCAAATTTAATGAAGGTTTGTTTGTAGTATTATCCAATTAATACAGAATGATAAGGAATACAACTTGTTACCAAATGATCTATTTAAAGAATTTATTCAGATATTATCTTCCATTAATCTTACGTAATTACTTTCCAATAATAATTTAAATGTCATTCTTTAAGCCAGGGTTTTATTATTCATTTGTATGATTAGCATTAACAATATAAGTAACTAACACATTGAAAGTTGAATGATCTTTTGTTTTTTGTTTTAGTATATTTGTGAGAATCACTTCCAGAGGCTTTCCAATCGAAGTATGTTCACGGGATTGAAAGCCATCAATCATTTCGGTCGACCAGATATGTCCTCTTTCTTCAAGTTCGTACAGAAGCAGCATTCGTATGTAAGTAGAGTCTTTCTTGTAAATTAAAATCCATTACAACAGATAAAAATATGAAAATTCTGAAAGCAGTTTAGAATAAAACTAGAAGTTTCGGTGTGCATCCAGTTATATAGGAAGGGTTGAACTTACTTATGACCTATGTTCATGAAAATTCCCTCCTGCAGCAGCTTGATACTCTTGAAAATGTATCCATTAGCAATCCCATCACGAGCCGAAGTTTCCATTGTAAGAGGGAGTGTTGCAGAATATAGAGAGAATTTGTCCCACTTCTCTTTTGCAAACTTTCCAGTCCTGAAAAAAATCGTAGCACACCTCCTCCCAGTAATCCACTGGGCTGGAATCAAGTGACTTCACGGGGATATCCGAAAAGTTGATACTTATAATCCTGTGTAAGGCCTGAGACGTATCGGCTGTATGACTTGAAGCCTATCCTGATAGATCTTGACCTGATGCACATCCAGAATAAAGGTAATTCTTGGATAAACTCTGGAATTAGAACCGATTGCTGGTAGCATTGACGTTAATGGTTTTTGCATACTATGAATACACAGCTTTGTCTTATCGCTAAAACAACTATGACCATAAATCCCTTGGGAAAATTCTCCAAGGTCTCCTTTGTTCATTAGTGGAAGGGGAAGAATTTGTTTTAATCTTTCCACAATCAATGCCTCATTAAGTGGGTATCTTTAGATGGCGCCTATCCTTAGAGCTTCCTGCACTTTCGTTCAGCAAGATGATATTCGTTTTGGATCTGCACTCATGCTTTATGAAATTTTCTGAGTTCTAGAATATGTCTAATGGCAATCCCCACTGTTTCGTTACGAAGAAAGATCTGCCCCAGAAAAGAAAATATTTGTAAGTCTGTTGCATTACATCCCTTACTACAATTCGATTGAAAGGGAAGACCGTATTTCTAAATGTGTTTTGATTAAACTTCAGTGATATTGAAATTTTAGTGTCAAAAGACACAAAAATAATGAAACCTGTATCTTTATCATTTCAATGGATATATAAAAGTACTAAAATGGAAGTACTTCAAAAATAATTTTTATTGTGTAATCATTTGGCTATCTTTGAAATATCTTGCTATTTATTAACTTTCTCTTTTAATAACGCTTTATTCATTTCATTTCAGGTTAGCAAAGTAGGTGTCTTCAGCTGTGGTCCACGTGCCTTGACCAAAAGCGTGAGCAACGCATGCGAACAAGTGAACACAACAAGGAAACTACCTTATTTTATTCATCATTTCGAAAACTTCTAAATGATGCCACTGGAGGGCGCAGTCTTCAATGGCTTCTCTTGCTGCCATGGAAACCTACTCGTCACATTGAAACTGAAAGTAAAATCATCTTTGGATTTTTTTTCTTTTAGTATTTGTGTAGTATTTGTTTTTATCCAAGGAGGATCATTTACTTGACTGTTTCCTTCAAATTGTTTCTTTCCAACATAAGAAGTGATTGGAGCTCAACAGACGCCATGTTTGGATCTTTATTGGAAAGGACACCTAAGAAGGAAATACCTAGTGAAAAAAAAAAATAATAAAACTGTGTATAATAGATTTACTTTGTTCTATTTATAATTCATTTTAATCCTGCACAATAAGCATGTGAATGGATTCAACAACAGAGACATTGTTGGACGAAGCTGGAACTATTTACAAGAACGAAGCTAATTCAGAAGATGTGTTTATAATTTAAAACAGCATTGTTAAATATGAAAAACATTTGTATAGAAAGCTGCTTTTTTTTTTTATTTCCGTTCATTTGCTTATTAAGAGGTTCCATGAATCTCGATCTTACAATGTTGGAAGGGATTTTATTTATTTGTTTTGAACAACGCTTATTCTTGAAGTTTCTATTTTCTTATTTTAATAAAAAAGGACTTTTCCTCGAGGTCTACCTTTTAACATAACTTATTGAAAAAAAAGTAACACGATTTTACTAAAATAACGATGATTCTGTGATAATATTTTCTCACTGTAGTTTGTAAATTGTGCAATATAGGAGGTAAACTGTTTTTTCTTTATTTTTTTTTAGTTTTTTAATGGTATTTATACAGAGTCAAGTGTTTTATTTCTGTTAAATCATAGGCTTGTTTAGTAACAATTTCGAAGGGAAATCGTTTCTTTTATAAAAAATATTTTCAAACGACAAATCTTTTGAGGTTTCGAAAGATTCTACAACGCCTTAGCTTATAAATTCTGCAAACTTTTACTTGGGCAAATATTTTAATGTGCCTTCGCTGTAACTTTGTAGAAGAGAAATGTTTTCTGAAGTAATTGAGGGTTTGAATTTTAGCCAATGAAGAATTCAATAAAACGATTTTAAACAAGAACCTTATCTTACATGAGTTTTCTTTCAAAGGAGTCCACCGATATTGTATTGCACTTTCTGATAAAAATTTGCTGGAAATACTATGCCTGAAATACAAAAAGTATCTCAAAAATAATATCCAGTCCTTGATTTTACATGAAAATTACAGAACTGGATTCAAGAAGTTTTATGAACTATAAAATAATTAAAAAAAATGGATGAGACCAAATTATTTACAAGTGACATCCTGGAACAGCTGTTTCACGCTCATTGGCGATCATCAGCCAGGAGAAGTGACTTCTGCTGGCTGATGATCGGCAACGAGCGTGAAACAGCTGTTCCAAGATGTCACTTGGTCTCATTCATTTTATTAATAATTCAAATGCGCAGTTTGAATTTTATTGCATTAAGAAAATTCATTGGGGCCTGCGCAATGCAGGCACATGGGTTTTCATACTAATATTTCATTGCTGAATTTTTCTTTGTTTATTTTATGCTTTGAGGCACCACTGCGCTTCCGATTTATAAAATAATTACTTTAACTTTATGTTATAAACATTTAGGCATTTTTAAAGGGTTGTGAGCTGAATATCAGGGCTTGCAATATTCTGACTGTAAGTAATTGACTGTCGTCAATTGCTGTGACAGTGAGGTCAGGCTTACTTCGAAAAACTAAAATTCAAGAAAACTTTCAGGTTATATAATATCGGAAATATTATAATATAATATCTGAGATATTATATAATCTGAAATAAAATAATTGAAATTGGTCAAAGTGTAACCAGATAAATTGAGAACTCAGCGTTATTGGTCCATTGTCGATCTTAATATCAAAATTCTTCTAATAGCCCGTTAAAGTCAGAGGCAAGTACAGCAGTTTCTGAAAAAAAAAAAAAAAAAAAAAAAAACGTTCTTTACAAGCAGTTCGAAAACTGGTTTTGTCAAAAGCTAACATTTTTATATTATGTTTATGTTTATTATGAACTAAATGACTTAGAAAAATTGCTGTTTTACTTACATACTGTATATGTCTCATGTGATTTAAATGTCAAGATTTTTTTTTAAGTAATTTATTGGTGAAAAAAAATTAACATTTATTAAATTACGATAAAGATTTAGAAAAATCAACAATGCTTCTCCAGATTTGCTTTTTTAATAATGAGAAGAATCTTAGTTTTTGAAGCAAAGCAATTTCGAACATGTTTGGACAAGTTTGAACAAGTTTGGACAAGACAGAAACATTTTGACAGATGACTTTACTAAGTCTGAAAGAGCATCTTATTTTATTTTTTTATTTGACCAACTTCAATTAAACAATTTAAACTATTAAAATTACATGGTTGGTTGTTTTCACTGCTTCAGTGAAAAATTCAATTATTACGAGTGGTGTAAATGATATCGACTCTTCTACAATCAACGATTTCCATTACAGCTCATTTCATTCCTAACTATTATTTTCTCAGTCGTTTTTCTGATTGAAACTTAGGAACTTTAATTAAACGATTTCTCAAAGTTATTGTTACTATTCAATCCTCTCCTTATTTGTATTTAGTTGACTTAATAAATATTTGCAGTGAAAACATTACTTGATTTTTTGGATACAGGCGTAAGATTGGGTTTTTCTTTAATTACCGTTATTTCTCATTCTCCTTATTGAGAAATATTAAATTTTAAAATTTGATTAGAATGATAGAATATTTACTTCAGCCTCATCAGCCAATTTCTTTAATTGGAATGAGATTCGAAGTCAGCTGTTTCGAGTTTAGTAGCTCTTCAGTTACTCATCCATTGTTTATTGTCATCCACGCAGAAATAACTTCTACATCGGACTAACAAATGAATGAGGAGCTGAAAACTGGAGAAACTCCGAACATCTGTCCTAATCCTTTTCCCGGATGTGCTTGTTTTTTCATTCTAAATCTTATTTCAAAATATAGGTTTAACTTTGTCGCTACAATTTTAATTCCTCTTTCAGTGATTGCAAAAAAATTAGTTTGGAAATAAAATTTGATGCTCAAGAATATTACTGCAAAGAGTTTTATATATCAAATTCTTTTAGAGAAATTTTGTAAAAAAACAAAACAAAACAAACAAACTTGATTATATTTTTTAAAAGAATTCCCAAATTTTATCTGTAGATTTTACGTTTAGTTTTAGGATAACATCAAAACTTTTATTTGTTTGAAATGGGAAGGTTTAATCATTAAGAATTTGTAAAAAAAATGCCATTGTTATCGAAATGATGAACCAGTCCAAGTGTAAGTAGACATTTATATTTCTGCTATAGTTGAAGATCTAAGAAAAATTAAACTATACATTTCATGGACAATATACCGTAATGAAAAACAAAGTTGTTAATTCCTATTATTGTTTGGTGACTGATATAATACAGTATTCTTGGATGATTATCGAGCTCAACATTAGTCAGAATAAATATTTGTATTCTTTCTTTACTTTTGGTCTTTCGTTTTTTTTCTCTCTTAACTTTCACTTTTTTTATATTTTCTGTTTTGGTTTTAAAAAAAAAAAAAATAAATGTATTGCCGGCCGTAAAACGTAAGAGCAATTAATATGTACAAAAGTTCAGCACTTTTCAGGACTGTGTTTATTAAAACTATTCAAGGCACATCTGATATACCATGGGATCAGTAGAGAGTCACTGTCCGAGAGGTAATATGCAGTACATGCAGAGGTACTGAGTGTTTTGTCTTGGAAGTTTGCAAGGTAAAATATATGAAATGATCAGTTTAATATGGCTGCCATAATCGATACGAACTTAAAAAAAAATTATCATCATTATTTCATTTCTACCACACAATAACTTTGGTTGCATTTAAATGATTGTATGCACATTATTAGGGTGCATGTTCCTTTTCACACTAGCATCGAATTAACTGATGAACTGCTTCTGATATACGTTGATCATTTACATAAAAGCCATGAATTAGTTATCTTTATATCCTATCCGAAATTCATTCATTCATTCATTCATTCATTTTATTTCCGTTACATTTTATCGTAGTCCTGTTAGGAAGCATTTGTAGAGCTTCCTATCAACAGGTGCTACCGTTGAGTACATTCATATTGATATATTTGAGTTATTAGTTACATATGCATTTTTTAGAAAAGTAAAGAGACTAAAATTGCCGATTATACAGTATATTAATTCATAACATAGGATTAATTTTTTGTTTTGTTTTGTTTGTTTTTTTGAATAAGGGAAGTTGACATAAACAGTTAACTAAGTATACAAGGTTGTTAAATTTTTGGAAGTTATACATTAATAAAAATCTATGATTAATGTTTAAAAAGTTTAACAAGTAATACATATATATATAGTAATCACAATCACATACACTATAATAGTATAATACTATAATAATACAATATAATATATAGTAATCACAATCACAAGTACTATATACACAACTATTCACTGCAAGATCAATTGAAATCAAGATTATGGTTTTAAGAACTTCAAAGGAGATTGACTATATTTAGAATTTTTGAATTACCTATTTTCAATATTTATAATAAGCCATTTTTTTACTAATTTTTTTATTTCAGAAATTCTTTTGTCTTTTAAAAGTTTACAATCAGATGTACTATTATAAATTTCTTCTATTAGATAATAAGCATTTCTTTTCCCATAGCTATTAAAAATGTATGGATAGTCTAATTTTATTTTATTTTTATTTCTGAGATTATAATTTTTTCCTTCAACAGTTATTGCAGTTTTGATTTCTGGATAGTGTTTTATTAATAAATTATACAGACATTTTTGTTTTGGCGATAAGATTCCATATTTCAACATTAGTTCTTTTCTAGTTTCTTTATTCTTACTAATTCTTTTAGAAAGAACTAATTTTATTATTTTATTTTGTAGGGTATTTATATTTTTTAATTCCGTATCTGTTGTATTAGCCCAAATGTTAGGTGCATAATTAATTAATGAGTCGAAGAATGCATGGTAAATCATCATTTTAATCTTTGTGGGTAAACTATCTTTGATGTGGAAGAATATATAAGAGAGAACATTAAGTTTTTTGTGTAAGTTTTTGATATGATTTGACCATGTATAAGTTTTATTTATTGTTAATCCAAGGTATTGAAGTTCGTCCACTTGTTCTATTTCTTTGCATTTTATGCAGTATTCATGATCTTTTAGCAAACATTTTACTGAGTGATATAAAATTACTGGCTTTTCTTTAGGAAGTTTCTTTTTAGGATTAATGAGGAGGAGTTTAGTTTTATTTTCGTTAATAATAAGTTTGTTATTGTGAGTCCACTTTTGAATGTTAACGAAATTTTCTTGTATTGTTTTCTGTGCTGTTTTGATATTATTATTAGCCGTGTATATAAGAATATCATCAGCATATACGTGTATGTGGCAGTTTTTAATAATTCCAAATAAATCATTGATGTAAATGATAAAAAGGGTTGGTCCTAAATTGGATCCTTGTGGAACTCCTTTATTTTTTTTTATTTTTTGCTGTTTAAATTATTAATTTGAACATATATTTTTCTGTTTTCGAAGTAATGTTTTAGAATGTTTAATAGTTTTCCTCTAATTCCAATTAGTTGTAATTTCTCAAATAGAATCTGCATATCAATGACATCAAATGCTTTGCTAAGGTCAATGGAAAGCATTAGTATAAATTTATTTTTATTTAGGTTGTAATTAATTTGATCATTTAAGTTTTCAAGTAGTTTGATGGTGCTATTGTTTGCCTGATATGCATATTGTTCTTTATGTATTATATTGTATTTATACAAGAAGTTTTTGAGTTTTATTGACAGATAGTTTTCTATGATTTTATTAATTATTGGTTGAATTGCAATCGGATAATGGAAGGTAATCTGTAAGCAAAGACAGCATTATTTCCTAGTTTGACCTGATCACGTGACTACTAATGAAGGTAGTCGAGTGATACCCAGATTTTCTTCTTGGATTCTTTCTTTGTAAGCACCTTACAATTTTCTAATCTGATATTTTTATGCTTATGACGAAAAACATGAAATTAGACTATAATCTCAGTTTGTCTCCTGAAAACCCAAGACAATCAGGAGTGTCTGGAAGCTTGTGTCTTCTGCTGCAGTGAAGATTTTCTAAAGTTTTTCTAAAGTTTTTCGGTTTCCTTGCTAATGATTCTGTTCTGGCACAACCAGAGATGGCATGAAGACCTAATAATAGCAGACAAAGTTTTTAAAAAAAAATGGGGGAAAAATAATTACAGTTAAAATGTAATTTTGAAACTCGAAATATATAGTAGATAGAAATTAGAATACATCAATTAATTAGCTGAATAAGCGTAGTAATAGTATTCAACTTGAGCATTCCTCATAAGGAAAACAAAACGCTCAACTAAGCCGCATGTATGAATTTTAAGATAGTTCCATAAAACACTGCCTCTTAACCACAGATTCATAATTTCAAAACAAAGGACAATGAAAAAAAGTGTTTTTTCACCATACTTAGGAAATAAAAACAGAGTAATAAAATAATGATAACTGTTGGCTCTTTTGCTCTAATACAAACAGCTTCTGTGGACTAAGGGTTCGAAAAAAAATAATTTTAAGGAATGTTAAGTGTCAAATTGAATTAAAAAAATGATCAGATGAATTAGTTCAGTCTAGTAATACCGATATTACTTATGATTCTGTAGTTTCCTAAATTTGCACGTAGAGATAAAATAATCAAATCGAATTAATACAAAAACAAACTAAAAAGGCGAAACATATGAAATTCTTAAATTCTGAATGATTAGCAAAGAAGCTAAGCAGATTTTGTAAAGATATTTAATGTAACATCAAAAATAATATGAATTGATTTCCTGCTAGATGTAAGATATTCGTCAATCATTTCATATCATCTTCGTGAAGTAAAGATCGATGAAGAAATTTTATAATTTTCAGGTGAGATTTAATTTATAATAAAAGAAATAATAATAGATTTGTTTAATCTATTAAAAGCAAAGTAATTCATGAGATTTTTAGATTGCCTCTTATCAGGAGATTCTAAGCTTAAAACCAAATTGGGAAGAAAAACTGAAATGCTTCTGATGTCTCACAATCAACAAGTGAAGCTTAAATTGAAAGTAACTGATTGAGAATTAAGCCATTAGTCTTCATTTTTGAACATTATCAAGTAAAGTTCAAATAATTAAATAAGAAAATAAAATGTTACCTCTGTTTTTCTGTGTTACTAAGAGAGGCTAGGGAGCCGACCTCCAACATCTAAAAAAAAAAGGACATCTACTAAATCGACATCATAAACAGAGCTTTTATTTCGAGGTTTGAATCACGTGAAGTTCAAATAAAAATAAAATACAAATATTACATCTGTTGATAGTCCAGTGGATAATAATCCTGTCTTAAAACAAAAATCTATATGTTCGAGACTCATACATATTGGGAAGAATAATATGTACTTCTCACCTTGACGAAGTGAGGTGTAAATACAGTGTGGGCCGGAAAGTTCCCGTACCCTTATTACTTAGTAGTAAATGTAAATATTTAGTATTGAATGATATTTCAATTGTTGACACTAGAATGAAGGTGTTCGTGTAGGAATGCAGATGGTATTATTTTACACACTGGAGTTGGAGAGGAATCCACCTCACATAATGATAATGGCTGCGATGATACCACGTCTTTTGTTTGAACCATATCTTTTGATGATCATGTTAATGGCGAAACTTAATTACACATGCTACAAACATGGTTAATCTCAAAGCTTGAAGACGCGGGTATCATGGAACGTGTATGTCTACAGCAGAATGGGGCACCTGCAGATGGGGAATGATGGGGAACAATCGGTAGCCTATGGAAGCAGGGTATTAACACCGGCAGAACGTAACCATAGCACAATTGAAAAATTTTTCAATAAAATATATTCAATGTAGTAAATATTTACAAAACTAGTTCATTACTTAAAACTTCCTTCAAATAAAATCAGCAATACTTCGCAGGAAGGCTTTTCCTGCTTCATCAGGCTTACATTTTGGAAAAAAAAAAGAAGCAAATCAACAAAGAAAAACTTAATTGAAATATAACAAAGAGAAACATATTGCTCATTTCACTTATTACCAAGGTAATCATATAACTCATTGCTTATTACATAAGTAAAGCTTATTACTAATTGTTTATACAATGAAGAAAAACATATCACAATTGAAAAAGAAAGTCTTGGGATCATATGGGCACTGAAGAAGTTCCATCCTTACGTGTATGGGAGACACGTTCACGTGGTAATCCATCACAACCCGTTAATGTGTTTGAGAAAAACAAAGGATCCACATGGTCGCTTGGGACGGTGGCAACTGGTGTTGGACAACTATGCTTATAGAATATAAGTCGGGAAGGAAACATCTCGATAATATAACATCTTACCGGGACGGTAAGAGCATCAAGAATCCCAACTCGAAAGGGTAGAGTTATGAAAAGCCGTGGCAACACTACCGGGACGGTAAGAGCAAGATGGCGGCTGGGATGGTTGTGTGGTCTACGAGCTCCTAGCATTTTTTGATTTTACGACTGTTCTTGTTTAAGCTGTCATTTTTGGTCATTTTTGGTTGTGGTTTTATCTTTTTGTCTTTTTAAGTAGGGGTAAGGGTTTTTAACTCTATATTCTTTGTTTTTAACGTCGTTGGTTTTGCGTTAGACTTAACCCATTTTTTTTCTTTCCCTTTCGTTATCTTTTTCGGGGTGGGGAAACATCAGAAACACTTCTTTGCAGTATTTGTTCTTTTATGGTGTTTTAAACTTAGAGAGAGGTTGTTGTATGAGGCTCGGTGTTGCTCTGTTTTTTTTTTTCATTTCTCGCCATCTTGTCTTCTTCATTGTGGTGTCCTTCTTTTGGTCACTCTTTTGGGATTGTTTTGATGATATAAGAAGCTGTCATTGTTCGAGTGGGGACGATGATTCCTATAATTGTAGAGTTATAGAAGTTCTTAAAGGAAAGGGAGAAAAAATTAGGAAGGAGTATAACGCTTGTCTTCGTAATCATCTAGGTGAAAACGAGGCAATTAAAGAAGGAAAAAAGAATGAAATTAGGGGAAAAGTAAGAGATGAATTTAAAAGGGATGTGGAAAATCAAGTTCAGGAACAAATAGAAATTGAGAAGAGTTTTTTAGAAGAACATAGAGCTAAGAGTATTAAATTTATGCTAGAAAGTAATAAAGAGGAAAATGATAATGATATTGTAGCTGATGACAGTCCTGTTCCTAAGCAATTAAATAAATGAAAAAGACAAAGTTCAAAGAGTTCATTTTTTTAATAAAGAAGAAGAATTAAATTCAGTATCCCCTAGTACGATTAATGAATTTCATGAGGCAATGTCCTCAATTAAAGCAGCTATTATTAGAGATCACAAGAGCAGAATATTATTTAATAAAACAGATCAAAAGGATATTCTGATTTCTCTATTCAAAATATCTGAGATCTTCATGGAAACTTTATATGAGAATAAAGTCTATGACGTAAAAACAAACAACTAGAAATGGAAAATGTTGCATTATTAAAGGAAAATTCCATTCTTAATGAACAAAAAGAAAACATCACAATGTCGTTTTCCCAGGTTGTTAGAAATGAAACCAATCACATAAAGCCAAAGGGTAATGCAATGATTATGGAGAAAAGAGAAAAATTCGAAAAAAGTTGATACAGAATTTAAAGTATTAGTTTCCCTTAAAGATAAAGGAAACGCTGTCGATGAATCCAGAAAGGAACTGAATAGACTTTTAGTTGATAATTTAAATACAAAGATGATAGATGGGGGACTAAAGAGTAGAGTGACCACATGAAAGGGCGACATCATTTTAAAATGCTAAGATCTTAATCAGAAGTGTAAGGTTGAAAATCGGTTGAAAAGAGAAATCCAACTTTTAAATTGACGGGAATTCCTATTGAATATGAAAGGGAAGATATTACAAAATATTATTTCTGAAAATAATACTGATTCCCAGTTGAACATTACCAGTGAAAAATTGTCTAATGGGATAAACATAATTACTCGAAAATTATGTTGAAACCCCTTTAAGAAAAATTAGCTGCTGTCCATACAGCAGGAACTATTTTCTTTTTTTCAATCCAGAGGTTATATTCTATTTGGATATTTAAATATTCCTTTTGGAGTTCCCATTACGAGATGTTTTGAATGCAATAGATTTGGGCACATCGCAGTT
>JAFIDM010004315.1:36253261-36265488 GCA_023159025.1 Thereuonema tuberculata | reverse complement strand
GGACTGTGACTATCTCATTAAGATGTTCAATTGTGTTAATGCAGGCTTTTCGGATGTAGTCCATCGTTCCTATTACAATTTATGTCCCTGTTATGTGAAACATTTACCTGCAGTAAGAAAATCTATTATATAACAATGATTAACATAGGACAATTTAACATGGGTAAAGGGTGGTTGCCCTGGAACGAGTAACAACTTACTCAATCCAAAATTGATATCTACTGCATTCAATAACATTATTGTTTTAGGAATGAAGTTATTCCCTCTTTTGGAGGTATTTCATCTGCATTCTCTTGTGATTCTAATGAAAAAAGAGTCAGTTCCTGTAATATTAATAGTAATAATAAAAATGTAATTCTTATTAAACTTTCTCAATATCTCACTAAGGACATTGTTGCGATAGAAGTTACTATTAACAATATTAAATTAATTATTATGAGTTTTTATGCACATAAAGACGGACAACTTTCTAATCTTCAACATTTCGATGAAATAATTAGTAAATACTCACATTTCCTTATTGCAGGAAATTTTAATGCTAGGAATTTATATGGGGTGACAATAAAAATGATGCCAAAGGAGAGGAAATGGCCAACTGGATTTTGAAAAATAATCTTTCCCTTTGGAACAATAGTGAGTCTATTCCAACTTTATGTTCAAGTAACGGAAGAAGCTGGATAGATCTTATTGTATTAAGGGTATTAATATATCTAACTGGAATGTTTTTGAAGATTATATGGGCAGCGACCACAGATTCATTCGATACGAAAATTTTTCAAGAGCTATGTTAAACTGCCTGCGATCTTTATATCCCTCTTTGGAAAAAAATCTTTTGGACAAAGGGAACGTCCTCGTTGGTGGACCCTCCCAATTGAGGGAATTAAGGGCATGGACTAGGGCGTGGTGGAAAAAATGAGCAGGTGCAGGGATCAGCATCGAAAACGGGCAATTGGAGCAAAATGGAGGGAAGGCTGAATACAGTCGGGTTCTTAGAAAAGCATAATGGGACTTAATGGAAGGAATTTTGTACTAAGGCTTCGTCGAGAGACTTATTTAGCTTAACTTTTAAAATCATTAGTAATAAAACCAAATGGTCTGTAAATTTGAGCACAATTAAAAATAAAGATAATAATTGGACTAATAATGAAAAAGAGACTAATGATTCTCTCTTAGAAAAACATTTCCCTAATGAGGAAGATGATAATATTTCAAATGTTGTGTTTGAAAGTAACGAAGGCATATGCTCACTCGATCCATATGATTTTAATTTGAGTACTTCTGAGTTACGGAGCATTATTAATAATATTAACTTGGAATCCGTAGCAGGGCCCGATATGGTTCCAGCTACATCTGATCTTTACATCTTTGAAGCTCTCAATGAGTTTTGGGTCTCTCTGATTAATAATAATTGTATGCATAATGGGGTTTTTCCGAAAATCTGGAAACAGGCAAAGATGGTTCTTATCCGAAAAGGGAAAGGAAACTTTTAGACCAATTTGTTTGTTGCCTGTAATTGGCAAAGTTTTAAGTTTATCAATAATGGATTGTGGTTTTTTTTTGGAAAATAATAACCTTCTTTCGCCCAACCAATATGGCTTTAGGAATAATCATAGTACAATTATGGCATGTCATTCGCTTCTATCATTTGTTCGACATTACCAGGGGAAGAGTAGACATGTGGCAGCAATATCTAAAGATATTGAAAATTCATTTAATAACGCAAGCCATCGTATTATCATGCAGGTTCTTCGAAAAAAACAATGTCCCAAAAGTCTCAACATGTTATTTTTTCTTTCTTAAATGATAGAACAGTCTTTCTTGGTGGTTCTTCTCGTTGTACAAGGAATGGCTGTCCGCAAGGTAGTAATTTGGGACCTACTCTATGGCTTCTGGTGATGGAGGATTTATTTGAACATATTACTTGTTGGAGTAATGACATTGACCTTGAAGGAACAATTAAATTACAATCTTTCGCAGATGATACGATCATTTTGATCTCTGCTCCTTCCGTAAAACGTATTGAAAGACTATGGAATCACTTTTGGCCTGTTTTAAAGAATTGGGCAATTGAGAATGGTTTGAAAATGAATTAGTAAGAAAACCACAACCATTCTATTCCCTTGTAGGCCATTATATTCACAACAGCCATTGTAAATGCAAAATGAAACCTGTTTTATACTTGGATCGAGATAAAATTGGTTTTAAAGATCAACTAACTTTTTTGGGCTTGACCTTTAATATTAAATTAAATTGGAATTAATCATTTTAAGGAAATGAAAAGAAAAACTGCAGTTAATGCATTCAAATTGTTCTCGATCGCTCCTAAAAACGGAAATGAAATTAAAAATAAGGAAACAGATTTTTGAGGTTTTTATTAAACCCAAGTTCTATATGCTGATGAGGTCTGGATGGATCTACTCGCAACATTAAACATAAGGGAGCCTTAGACTCAATCGTGAGACCCTTTCTCATTGCTATTGCCCGAACATACAGGACGGTTTCAACAGATGCGTTGAATGTCCTGTGTGTATTTTTCCCATGTGGATTCAGGCACGTGGCATTTTTAGACACTATGAGAGGATTGTGAATACACGTTATGTCCAAAAAGTTCCGCCATCTAAGTGGGTACATCCCAATTGTAAAGATCCCATTACTATTAATAATTGGGAGGATAACATTCATAATTTTGATTACGAAATTCCTACAGATGGCTCAAAGAATGAGGAACGTGTTGGATTCTCTATGATTATCAGGGATGTCATTGGTACAACTTTGGAGATTGTTCGAGAACGTTTGCCAGATTATGCCTCGGTACATCAGGCAGAATTTGAAGCAATCTGACAAGCTGTTTCTATCTATCACGATTTATGGAATGATAAAAAAAGTGTTAAAATTGCAATTTCTGATTCTCTGTCTGCCCTACTTTCTATCTCAAAATGTTCTTATTTAAATAAGACTGCCCGAGACACTTACGTAAATTATAATGAATCTCTTTCTGAAGACAGATCGATTCAGCTTTTTTGGGTTAAAGCCAATGTTGGCATCTCTGGTAACGAAGAAGGAAAGCCTCTCATGGTGACGAAATCACTTTCCCTTGTCCTTTGCCTAGAACACATTCCAAAGCAATTAAATTCCAGGCGGAAATGTCCCTTTAGCAACATCATTGGGACTTTTCTGAAAAGGGCAGATTGCTCTATACATATATAAAATATGTGAACATTAACCACCTTCTTTCTGATTTTATAATCAATAAATTCTTAACTGGCCACGGCAACTTTAATTTTTATTTAAGTATTTTTGGAATCAAGAATAAACCGGAATGTGAGTTTTGCACTTTGTATGAAAACGAGGATCCTGACCACGTCTTATGGCGTCGTCAGGATCCAAGTCATGTAAGAATTAGAAATAAATTTAAGGCAATTCTTTTTAATAAGGGTTTTACATTTCCGGATAATGATAAGGAACTAATGATGATTAGTAAGAATTTCTTCAAATTTATTCATGAAATTCGTACCTCCTTCTAAACCACTCATTGGGTTCATAGTTTTTTTTTGTTTTTTTTTTCCCTCTTTCCACCTTACAGACACATTTTAATAACATTAGGGTGGCAGACTAACAATTCAATTGTACTTCTGTCGTTTGGTAGTGGCCACCAAACGTGAAGTCTTCTTTTTTTTTTAACGGGAACATTTATTTTAAAAAATTGGTTTTTCATGTGATCCCTCTTGTTTTTTCATTTTTGTTTTTCTTCAGGCTGCCCTCTAGGAAAATTAAATTACTGGATGCGTGATTTTAAATTGCCTAATGAAAGAGTAATACAGTGCAACTTGGATAATTCGAAGCTGAAGGGACCACTACAAAACTTCGAATTATCCAAAACTTCGAATTAAACAAGTTACATCTTTTAACTTTAATTTCAGGTCCACTGAATGCTTGAAACGATTATTCTGTCAATAAGTAAATATTTATTCAGAAAGATCATGGTATGAAAGACTTAAACACTATATGTATGTAAACAAAATAAGATTTATATTACGTAAGCTACAGTACATAGCCTATTATATTCAATACAGAAAATTATAGTTTTTCAAAAAATTGTGCAATGTTTGATTGTTTTGTAGAATTCAGTAGCTAAAGGTTAGCAAAATAATCAAGCATGTTTAGTGAACGGAAAACAGCTTCACTCACGTTGGTTTGTCCTTCAATGTACCGACGAAATTCGACGCTATCCCGTACTCGTTGGCGATTTGGCATTTCTTCTTCACACCCTTTTCCACCTCGCGAATGACGGCGACCTTTTCAGCGAACGTTAAATTCTTGTACACGCGTGGTTTTCTGAAAGACATGGTGACACTGACAGCAGAAAGCTCGAATGGCGTCTGAAGCGTCACGTGTCGAATGGCGTCACGTGTCGAACGGTGGCGGGAAGGGGATTTCAGTTGTCACGTGTCGAATTTCTTAACGATGAAACACCGAAAAGTGGTTATTCGAAATTTTTTATAAAAAACTTCGAATTAAGGAAGTTGAACTTCGATTTTTAACATTGATTTAATAAGAAGTTCGAGGGACTAAGAGAAATCTTCGAATTAGCCACGATTTCGAATTAAAGACGTTCGAATTATCCAAGTTGCACTGTAATCAAAAATACTGGGGATTTGGTTAATAAATTGGAAACGTTTAATAAAAATAATAAGAAGTTTCATTTGGTTTCATTGGATATTGATAATATGTTCAATAATGTTCGTGTTCATGAAACTATATTAATTTTGGACAAACAAGTTTTTGAGAATAGAGAAATTCTATTACAATATAATTTAAGCAGAGAAACTTTTATGGAATTGGTTGAATTTGTTACTCAGAACACTTATTTTAAACATGACAAAAAATTTTCAAACAAAATAAAGGTTTTCCTATGAGGTCTCCAATTTCAGGGTGTTTATGTAATTTGTTTATGAATCACTTTGAAAACAAATTATTAAATGAAAGACAAAACAAACATAAGTTTGAATATTATCGTTATGTAGACGACATTTTGATAATTTGGTTTGGGACCTTGCGTCAATTTAATATCTTTTTTGAAAATTTAAATAAAAGGAGTGAAGATATTAAGTTTAAGAAGGAAATTGAAGAAAATAATGAATTGAATTTCTTAGATGTAAAATTGATAAATGTCAATTACAAAATTATGATGGAACATTACAGGAAAGATTGTCAGAGTGATCAGGTATTGAATTTTAGATCGGGACGTAGAATTAGTATAAAAAAGAATATAGTTGAAAATTTTATGATGAAAATTGGTAGGAATACAAATAAAAATGATACTTATTTGCAAAAATTAAAAATCTTTTAACATAAATCTAGGTTTCAGATATAAGAATACAATTAAAAATGTGTTATGTAAAAAAATAAATCATAGTGATAGGCAATATGAAATGGGAGTAGTATACAGGGTTGACTGTAGAACATGTGGGGATTTTTATGTAGGAGAGACTAAAAGAATACTATCAGAACGTATATCGGAACACGGTAATGCTTTGAAAAATAAAAAAAATTGGATGTTTCAGATATAGCAGAACTTTGTTTCAAAAAGAGACATATAATGAACAGTAATGTAAAGATATTATATAAAGAAACAGATTTAAGGATTAGAAAAATATTAGAAAGCTCTGTAATAAAATGTACTAAAGGAAATAATTTTAATAGATACGAGGGTGCCAAGGTGGACCCTTCTACTGTTGTGTTGGTGAGATTTAATAAAAACAGATGTGAAAAAAATAGTAAATATTGAAGAGTTTAATTATTGAAGTGTTTAATTATTGATGATAATGTAACAAGTAATGTCCACATTTTGTTAAAGTAATGGATTTAAAATAATGTGGATATATCATTGTGAAAAACAATTGAATTTGTTGATCTAAAGTGTTAATAATTAATAAAGTGGTAATATTTCTCTGCTCATAAAACCTGAACTGAGAATTGAAAACGAAGACATCTTTACATTTCACAGGAAAATCAAGTGAACTACAATTCTACGGCAGCGACATCACGTGGCAGAAACAATCACTACACAAGCTCAAGTGTTGTATCACATATTAAAAAAAAATTAAAATGAAAAGAAAATTTAAATGCTTACTACCGTATGCGAAAGATTACATTGTCCATGTGTATACTATCTTATGTTAAGACTTCTAAATATTGAATATTTTAGTTCAATTCACCTTAATCAAAAATGCAATACATAAGTCATTGAAAAACTTAGTATGAAACATACTTTAAAAAGAGCATGTTTGTATTATTAAGAATTTTTTCAATTTGATTTAATGTTTCTAAAAAATAAATAAATATCCTCAGGTCCCTAAAATAAATTTTTGGTTTGAAGTTTAAAAATATTGAATTATTTAGGTCCTACGGAAAGTAGCTTCAGTCAATCAATTCTAACAAAATATTTATAGAAAAATTTAGCCATTAATCCTTTAAACCTATTTTTTTTTCATGGAATTTATGTCATCTTTATAGTGTCTATACATTTGTTTTGATCTTTTTAACACAATCTGCGAGGTTTCATGTTTAATCTGTTAAAATTTAGTATGGATTTCTTCTTGAGGTTCAATTACTGCAGGTTTTAAATAACAATATTGATTTATAAAGTTATTTTCAGGACGATCCAACGTTTGTTTAAAGGTAGTCTATCGTCTGATTGATCGGAAGATATTTTAGGGAGGCCATCAACTGCCCTTGAAATGCTGTTCTTAATTTTTTTAAGTCCTGAAAATGACAGGTTTTTTTTATCTCTTTATTTTAAGCCTTCTTTCTTAGACAGTGAGGCTTATCAAATCCCTTTGTCTATCTGTGTGTGTAGTTCCTAATAACTTGTTGGATGTATCTTCTTGAAAATTGACATGCATATTTAAAGGCAAGAAGCTTATTAATTTTAATATTTGAAATGTTTCCCAATGGAGTGCTTTGCCCCTTTACGTGCTAATTTTTCGACAAGGACTAGCTCAGGGAAACAAAAGAACTACGTAACTTATATATTTGATTACATAAATACCAAGAATCAAGAAGACACATCAACATTGATTTTATGAGCCTCATTTTCCTAATAACAAAAAAGGCTAAATAAGAATCGCTTGAAGAATTAAAGCCCATTTTCGCTTTAAATCGTGAAGCTACAACAAATAAAAAAAAGTGTATGTTTTCTTTTAAATTATAATATCAATATTAACATAAATTATAATATAAACTTTCCATGTTTGGAAAAAAAACAACCGCCACCCAGTAAACTTTTACTATTCTAAGAAAATTGTGTAATTGCATACAGCGAAAGCCATGTTATGAAAGGAAATAAAAACATAAATCAATCGTTGCTTTCATCTTAAAAAAATCTTCTTCAAAAGAATAATGAAACAAACACACAGTCACTCAGTTATTAACAGAAACTAAAAAAAAACTTAACTAAATATCAGAGGAGAAAGTAAATAATATATATTAGAAAAAAAAAAAACAGGCTTTTTGGATGACTTCTTAAAAAAATCTTCTTAAAGCAAAATACAAAATTTAAGTTTTAACATTAAATTTTGTATTTTGCTTTAAGAAGGTTTTTTTTTAAAATAGATCTGATTTTTTAAAGGTATTTTTAATAATGAATAAGTATTAGTTGATATTGCTACCAGTTTATGTGGCAAAGGGTTGGCTCTCCACCGTTCTCCGGTAGGTAGGGGGGGGGGTTTGATCTAAAATACGATAAACGAGAGTGAATCTTCATCTGAGTGAACCTTTATTAATCTAAAGTTTTAATTGAAACTTTATTTCTATAAAAACTGGAGTGCAAAACTGAAGCCAATGAATGCTTTACAAGGCCAAGCTTGTCCAATCCGATATGTCCAATCCGTACTCCTCAAGTTTCAGTAGGACCTCAACGTCTAGACGTAATTTCTCTGAAATTGTCCCTTGTAAGTCAAACATCTCCCGAACTTGCGGTCACAGGTGAATCGGCTGTGGATGTCTTCTCCCGTAGTCGCTTCTTGTAGTACGAACGTCTCTGGACCCTGCGGTGTCAGGTAAGTCGGCAGAGGCTGAGGATGTCTTCTCCCGTAGCCGCTCCTACTGGACTCCTACCCAACAACGTAACCCTCTCTGATCTCCTGCCTGGAGACTATAGCGTGGTTCTCGGCCACCGAACAAACTCTTATCTCCCGGACTGAAGACTTCTCGTGGCTCTCGGCCACCAAACGCTCTCCTCAAGCTAGGCTCTGTAGCCCTGTATAAAGCAGAAGGCCGCCTCGTTCTCAACCCTGGACTGTTCAATTTAAAACGGGGACGCCAGGTTGGACGATTCGATCCTTGGGCGGGTGGGTGGCCAAGTCAACCGGTAACAATATTATTAATCTAATTAGACCTCCGTCGCAATCGTCACTCTCCTTTCCCATTAACTTTGATAATATAGATCTTTTCATCTGGTCATACAGCTCCGTCCAGCCAAAAAAAAATAAAGCTTGTAAAAATACGTTGAAGTCCATGTCTATCTTACTTCGTCTACTGTATTGTTGAAATTTACCTAAAATCACTTTTGACAAATGTAAGGATTATACAAAAAATACAAAAATTTGAATTTTATCTACTTGTAAATTTGTAATCAAATCAAATGTCAAATACCAAAGTTTACAGCTAATTCTTTTTGAGCAACTTAAGAAAATCAAAAGTATAAATATACAATATAAAAATAACAAGTCTTCACTGAAATTTCCAGCAGTTACATAATGTCTTAACAATTTGAAAACTTCAGTTTTCCCATAACTTAAATCTTGTGGCAGTTGTGTACCTGAATATATTAAATATGTGAGTATCGAACCTAATTTTTATGTTTCTATTTTTATCTCTATTTAATATCTAAGCTCAACTGTCCCGAATTTCCCGACATCTAATATTTACATGCAAAGAATTCTCCAATTTAATATAATAAGGAAGAATTAAAAATAAATTTGGGGTAATCAAATGTTTTTGGAAGCGAATATCCTTGTCGAGAAATGTGTAGCGTTTGTGCAACGGATTCGAATATTAAAACGCAATCTCCCTCCTGCCAATTCGTGATTGACAACAATTATTATTATACCATTTCAATTTTTCTTATGAAGCAATTAAAATTTCAGGGAATTTTTTGAAAATTTCATTCCGATTAAATATTTTCTGTGTAAAAATCGATGATTACGAGGAAACGATCGGAAAAGTCTGAAATTATGAAATGGTATTCATCAGATAAGAAGTAAAGCAATTAAAAGAACACACCCAATGAAAAAAATAATGAATAAAAAATATGAAGAAAAAAAATATTCCTTCATTTTTTAGTTTTTAGTTATTACATCTTTTTTTGTTATTTTAATGAATAAAATATACTTTTTTTCCTTGAAATTATCTTTCTAACTTATACAAAGTGACGCTATTGATTAATGAAGCGACATTGGACTATTCATTATTTCTGACAGAATCGTTTGAAGCTTTCCGGTACAAGCATCTGTCTTTCATGGCTAATTATTTTCTTTTAACTTTGACAAAAAAAAAAAAAAAAATTGCAAAGAGATTTGAAAAGTTATCGTTTGAAAAGAAAAAAAGATGCTACGTACCAAACATTTTATGGAAATTTATTTATCAATCTTCAATTAGGTGACAATCATATTTGGTGAATTTCAATTTTCTGATAGTTATGATTCAGAATTCTATTTTTTACTGTGAAGTGAAAAACCGATTTAAATTTATTTTTATAAATAATCAGCTTCCTTTGCATAAACGCAAATCCCACAAAGAGTATTAGGACACGATTAAAGCTTAATTACAAAAGGAATAAATAAATAAATAAATAAATAAATAAATAAATAAATAAATAAATAAATAGACTCTGTAGATGGTTTGCACAGCACCCTCCATTTCTTACAACAGATTTCATTATGTCCATCAGCAGTGGCCTGGTTGGAGAATCTAGTGTCAACAGCCATATGGCTCTAGAGATTGGAAGAGAGTCGATGCTCAAGATGGTTGGCCAGAACTTCCAGGAAGTGAAATTCAAACGTCGAAACAATGTGGTGTCCCTTTCTTCAGCTGTACGAACTATTACTGTTGGCAATAACAGGTAACTGTTGATCCTCTAACACTATTTCACAGGTTGTGTGTCTTAAAGCAATCGGATGAAGAATTGCGAGAGTTCTTCACTTACGAACTGTCACCAATCCCAATGTCATTGTTCTCTGAAGAGGGAATGAGAAAGGGCACAAAATCCACCTTGTATTCAGTATTTCAACCTGTAACCTTAAATGAGAAGCAAGGGTTAACGAAGTTTGTAGTAGTGGATGGAGGGCATCTACTTCACAAAGTTGTGTGGCCTCGAAGCTCATCATTTGGTGCGATAGCTGACAGATACATACTGTACATTACTACTCACTGTGGCTCAAACGTGGCAGTAGTTTTCGATGGTTACCCCGTAGATGCTGTGCTCTGAGCGTCTTCGAAGAGCCAAGTTACACTCATCGCGAGAGATAATCGTTGATGAGAAAACCATGGCACAGGTTCCTCAACAGAAATTCTTGTCAAATGAAAACAACAAGATTCGTTTCATAAAGCTGCTGACAACAAAAATGGGAAATCACAACATTCAAGTACTCCCAGCAGAGGAAGATGCTGATAGGCTCATCATCACTACAGCTGTAACTGCTGCCTCTACCTATGATATAGTGGTAGTCGTTGGTGAGGACATTGACTTGCTGATCATCCTTATCAAACTGCGATCTCAAACCAACGTTAAATTTTTTACAATAAATGTGGAAGAGGCAAAGCATCAGATGTCATGTATTCCAGCATCGCTTCTTCAAAATCCTCTTTGAAACCAGAGCTTTTCCTCTTCATCCATGCCTTTAGTGGTTGTGACTCGACATCCTGCTTCTTTGGCTTAGGGAAGAAGCAAATGATGTCCATAATCGAAAAAAATCCGGACGTTGAAAAGCAAGCTGCGATTTTTTTCGACACCAACTCTACACCTGACGAGATAGCAGCAGCAGGAGAGCGAGTCATAATTCCTCTATACGGAGGCAACCCCAACACCCATAACCTTGACGAGCTGCGGTACCAACTATTCGCCAGGGCTGCGACGAAAACCAGCTTCAATCTAGCCAGGTTACCTCCTACACGAGACTCCTTGCGGACATACCATCAGGTAAAAATTTGTCCTTGCATCAGTAATACACATTACGCATCATTCATCATTTTCTATTCTCATGTACAATCTTCTTACAGGTACAGGCGTGGTTGGGAGTCACATTGAACCCTCTCTCCTTGGGGTGGATATACACGCCACAAGGCCTCAACCCCAAAATGATGACCAGAGATGCAGCCCCACAACACCTCTTGCGGATGATTTCTTGCGGCTGCACGAAGGGTTGTGGGAACGCGAGCAGCTGCAGGAAGGCAGGATTAAAATGCTCATCAGTCTGCAGGCACTGCAGCGGGGCCTCTTGTGACAATATACCTCATGTTGCAGTAGTAGATATCCCAGAAGGCGACGATCTGTCCGATGTGGAAGTGGAGGATGACTTGTGGGCACAAGACATCGACGATTCATCACTATTCCCTGAAGGGGATAGGCCATCCCAAAACGTCGATCCAGATACGGACGAACCTCAACCGGGACCTTCCAAGAGGGCTAAATTAATTTAATTTTTTGATTTTTAATATTACTCAATTTCCTAACAAATAAACTTATTAACTTTTGTTGTACTTATCTTTTTTACTTCATTATTCGTAGCTTAGCTTAAATATCATCGTTCACACTTCTCATTTTCTTTTTTAACATCCCATCATAAAAGTACAGGGCTTCGATAGTTTAATCAGGGTCAAAGTTCATTGGGAACGACAGAATTGCAACAAATTGCGAAGTTCGCAAAAAAATGATAAACTTTGAAAGGCTTAATCTCGGAAACTATTGGGTCTACGGAGACAGTTCTAGTATCATATTGTAGCAAATTTAGTCGACTTTAAAAAAGGCCTGAGAAAGTTGTTTTCAAAAACTAGTCCTTTAGGGTTATAATCGCCAAAATTTGGAAAAAAAAACGATTTTTTCGCGGTTTTTTCGATTTTTGACAAAGTTGCGTTCGGCGCTCGAGGTCACAAACTTGGATTATTCATTAGGCCAACATCATAAACAAGTCTGCAAAAAATCAGAACTACCGGATTTGACGCATACT
>JAFIDM010004315.1:36219521-36248261 GCA_023159025.1 Thereuonema tuberculata | reverse complement strand
TTCATTTATTGTTATAATGTAAAAAGGCTTGAAGAAGGGGAGACGGTAAATTTTATCTCCTTGAAAATTCGTTTTTTCAGTTAATAAATGTAGATTATGACATTTATTTTCTGGTGGATGATGTTTAATAATATATATAGAGAAGATTTAAGGAAGAAGTATAGTTGGTTTGTATATAGTATTAAGTTGTTCTTAATCACACAAAACAAAATCATTAGCACGCATTCACCAAATTCCAGCAAAGATATCCATTAGTAATTTCAACAGAAAAAGCCCTTAACCCTCAGAAAAGGAGTCAGAATTATTTCAGTATTTTCAGGAACGATATAATCTATCTCTTCGACCGTTTTTACATAACGGAATATACAAATTAATATGCAGTGACTCTTTACGAGAAAACAACGGATGTCTATTTTCTTCAGTGATGAGTCTGAATTCCTTTAGACCATTTCGTGACAGGCATCTACTTTGTCTGGACAGTCAATAGAAGCGAAATCCTTCAGTAGAAATTTAGATTGGGTTGAAGATTTTCACATTAACTAGACTTTTAGTGGGTGGATGTCACCTTTAGTGAAGGGAGGTTCATCATGTGCTTGAAAATATAAGAAAAGAAGATTTCTTTCCAAGGTATCCATTACCTTCCAATAATTCTTTTTTACAATACTATTGAATGTTGTATGAGCGTAGTTGAATAATGAAAGCAAAAGGCTGGAACATGGGTTAAAATGTTTGTACACTCTTATGTTTTTCTTTCTATTATTAGACTGCTTCCTCCTTTCTTTCTTTATTTATTACTGGTAATGTAGTCTACAAATCCTGCCTCTACAATGAGGCAAAAAGCCAAGAGATATGGAAATTGAAAGTAAACGTAATGTTTGTTTAAATTAAGCAACCGTCACTAATTACGAAATCAACAAGGTCTGCTTTCTGTCGGAATCTCATTACAGCAAAAAATCCTCTGAATAATTTCTTATGACGTACATTGTTTATTGACTGAAAGCGAAGGTGAACATCTATTATGGAAACAAAAGATAGCATTTACAAAATATAGGTGAAATACCCAACATAAATCACTACTACTTGGTAAGTGAAACATGGATTTACCGATAGACAGAATGTGTGATGCTTAAGGCCATCAGCAGTGACGGATTTTTGGACAGATTTTTTTCAATTGATCTTGAACTTGGCATGCGTATGGATATCTGTTTATTAATATAATGTCAATTGCGGCTGCTGTAATAAGATTAAACTAATTAATTTAGACAGAACAAGAAAACAAGTTAATTTACAGAAACAGAGAAATGTGTGTTCGGCAGGTGAAAATTACAAAAGGATAGTTTCACGGAATTAAACAAAAAAATATAAAAGCGCAACATTATTTGGAAACATTTTATGGGAGGATTAATATTCTTTCTTTAAGACATCGATAAAACTCACTGTTTGGGTTCTAATCGTTTCTGGCTATAATTTCTTATTTTGTTCTTAAAAGTACCTGCAAAGTTTCAAGAATATTCATTCAACGCTTCAAAATTTATTTGCGGGTAGGGAAACAGAAATACTGATTGAATTGATTCCTTTCCTATGAAAGTAGGCTAATGAGGGGAGAAATCTCCTAAATAGATTTTAATCTCATACAAGCTCAAAATAATGGACAACATTTATCCATTTTGAATAGTTGGGGCGTAATATCCATAATACTGACTGTGAGTGACCGATTAGTTTATCAACCTTATTTCCCTCTTTAACTCTTTGGATTTCGATTATGAGCAGCAAATGCATGAAGTATCTGAATTTCACATTGTACAGGGTTGTTGAAATTAAGGTATCCCTACTTGGAAGGCTATAGAGGGAGTTCTAAGCTCGTAATGAAGAGAAATTTGGACAACAGATACTTTAAAGGTTGCGGTCGCCATTTATTGAAAAAAAAAATAGTTACAAATTTATCACTGGGTGGCGCTGCATACAAATCACTTGAACAGCGCTACGATGATTCCATGTGTTCTCCACTGTGACCAACAGTGTTAGTTTCCATTAGAAGAACAGCATTTCTATAGCAAAACGTAACATGTAAACTGGAATAGCAGCAAATGACGTCTATTACTGTTCTTCAGATCTGACAGAGTTGACATCCTTACCGGTGGACCTGATTTTTCAAAAAATCGCATGGCGATTGCATGGCGTGAGGTCCAAAGATCGGGATGGGCAAGAGGTCTGAAAACAACTGTTAATCACTCATTCATTAACTTCATAGTATTCTCATTGTGTTACCATGCCTTAGCAATTTTTGGACGCAACGGTAGATGTGCCTGAATATGGTATCGTAAAGGCACCAGCGTTGTTGGAACTTCTGGTATTGAGAAATTTGCCAACATTTAATAATCCTGTTGTCGAGTGACCGAACAAGTGGCACGTGTTTTCTTCAAAAAAATATGGCCCAATGATGAAAGTAGCCGTAAATCTACACCATACTGTCACTTTTGGAGAATGCAGTGGGACCTCTTGGATAAAAAGAGGTTGTCCGTATGCGGCAGTTGTGGAAATCCATTTATCCATTGAAGCAGAAGTGGGGTTCATCACTCCAAATGATGTTCCATGGCCAAAAGATAGCCACCATCATTCGCGCCAAGAACTGAAGTGGGAATGTGACACGAATGTTTGCGTCATCATACTTTAACTGCTGAAGCATCTGCATCTTGTAAGACTAGTATCTCAACACCCTGACGCATCAGCCTTACAGTGAAATATCGCCTGTCCACTTCACGGCTTAATCCACGACAGCCGTAGCCACATCTTCAACCCAAGAGAAGTGCACTCGTTTTCAACCGCTACTTGATTGAACGCTAAGATGTCCTGTCGCTTCAAATTTCGCAATCATTCTAGGAACAGAACTCATAGTCGTAGGATCATGCCTTACGCGCTTTTAAAGCGCGTTTCTAAAGCGCAGAATTCTCTGATAGCTGCAGCTGCATTGTGGCTGTTATAATAGTACAATTTCACTTATACATTCTTTCCCTGCAACATCGTTGACATTGCAGCAGTAGTGCAGGGAAACATCTACTATAGTATTTTGAAGAGACTGCTTTTATAGAGCTGAGTAGTAAACATTATGCAAATAATACAAGTTACTGTCACAGCACCATCTAATGACAATTTTTTTTTTACTTTATTTTTACTTTACTTCTTTTATTTGCTGTCCAAATTTCTTTCATTACGAACCTTGGAACTCAGTTCCAGAGCCCTCTAAGTAGAGATATTTTAATTTTAATAACGCTGTGCATTTAGGATCTCACCGACACCCACCATTTGTTACATCATTAATCCATAAAAAAAATCAAATGAGAATTCTAATTAAGGCTAAGGAATAAGATAGAACTTTAAACTTTTCGCAGCTCATCAGACACTTTCTGATCGATTTCTTGAAAATGATTGTGTGTAGGGTTTTTAGCAGATCTCTTTTAAAGAGTACATGTTTCTATTTATTTTTGTTCGGTTCTTATTCTTTTTCGCAACCAAAATTATTTGTGAAAAATTTGGAAAAAGAGAAGAATGACCTCAAAATTTTAATTTTAAAAGTATGAATAATAAACATAAAGTATGAACAATTTTATGATGAAATTAAAAATAACACCAAATTGTTGTCAGATATGAAATCAAAAAAGTATAAGACACATGAAACTGATCATCAATGTATTGTGATTTTTTATGTTCAATATTGTAGGTATGCTTTGTCTCATGAAAAGTATTTTTAAAATGTTAATTATAATTAACACAAATAAATGCTCTCTTCTTTCGATTATTGTGTAATTATGATAGGCAGTAACTATTAATAGCAGTAATAATTAATGTTATTTAGTATAAAATGTTTTTATTTTACTTATTAACTGTTATAAGCCTACTAAGAATTATATATACACTTTGTATCTGTTTTTTTTTTTTATAAAATTTCATTTTAGAAAAGTTCTCATTTTATACAGGTATTTAAATTTTTGGCAACGTAGTCGTGTGATGTTTTTCCAACAATATTTTCTAACAAATTTCCATAAACTCCAATCAAAAATTTAAAGGATTAAGTAAGAATATTAAAATTATATTTTTTTTGTTACTTTGTTTTCTTTATATAAAAAATACTGTCAATGAGTCTTTTATTTAGAACTAACATGTAAGTGAATGTGTGCACAGCTTTATAAAATAAGTTCTTTCGATTTGTTTGAGCTCTGATCGTGAGCTTTTCTGAATCTTGCGTAATGGTTAGAATTCATAAGATCTGTGCATTGATATCGTTACGTGATAAGTAAAACATTTACCTTTCCATTAGTTAGTTAATTGAATTTAAAGGGAATTTGTTTTTTTGTTTTTCTGTGATTAATGAAACAAAAACTTTTGAAGATAATCCTAATGTCTAGAACCGTTGTATTTAAAATGATTAATATGCAAAGTTATAATCAGTCGATGATAACGAACACAATTGTAGAATTTGACTGAATATTACGTTGCGTTAATTCTTACTTTTAGCACTACTTTACTATTGCAACATAGAGTGGTCCTTTTGCTCATCTTCCTTCTGGTTACCCATGACGAAGCATCTTTTAGTTTCCCTGTGTTCTGTATCTGTTTGTCACCCGCCCAAACTATCTTCCTGTTGATTCTGTTTTGCAATGGTTCCATGCTTCCATTGGCACGTTCGCGGTTTTCCCCCCGATTCATTAAAATAGATTCTGAAGCAACTTAGAAAGACAAATATCATCGAAGCACACAACGACAGAGAACAAGAAGTTCAAGGTTTTCATGGCAAGTGTTGAAATCGGCGACAAAAATGGTCTCGCATCTTTTCCTTGAGATATTTTTACGATGCAGGAAAGACTATTTGAATAAAGAAAATTAACGATGATGGAAGCAGAAAGAATGAAGAGAAGATGCCAGGAAAGGAACCAAATTTATTTACCCATAAAGAGACTTAGTTGACATCGAAACAGTGGAAAAACTAAAGATTTATTTACTTAAAAAATTAAAAACAAGAAAAAGAAAGAATAGCCTATTAATTTATCAAATTTTAAATCAGATAGCCTAGAAATGGTAAACAAAACTATCTACTACAGTTTTTATTCAAATGTTTTATTCAAATTATTTTATTCAAATTATAACATCTAGGCTATTTCATATTCATAATTTTACAGAATGTTGATTAAATCATTATTTTATCATTATTTTTCTACACAATGTGTGAAGCTAAACAAACTATTCCAATTCCATCAATTACTTAATTTAATTTAAACCCGAAAAATATCAGCTCTAAACTAATTATAAATAAAGCTCATTTCATTGGTAACCTTAATTCTAAAGTCTTATGAGAGGGCTAATACTCATAAAACATTGCAGGGCTAATACTGTTCCACAATGTTTACCCTAAATAAAAGCACCAATTCATTATTTAAATTCAACTCATTTTTATTTACATCATGAATTAAGTTCCAAATTCTTTCTTAATTTTGCCTTTTACTATAAGACTAAAAAAAAAAGGGAGCTGTAATTTACTATAAGAACTATCCTAAGGTGGAATTACTTTATTAAGGTGTGATTTTCTGTTTAAATATGGCAAATAAATATTGTCTTAAAAATTATAAAATAAATTAATAAGAAGTTACAAGAACATTAATTAACCCTCGTAATTTTAAGCTAAATTTACATTTTGAAAATCTAAAAAAAAATCAAATTACCAATTGACTTTAATTGTATTGTTCTGCTTGAATTCAAGAGTAAAAATAAACAGCATTGTGATACAGCATTATCAACTACAATTTGGAAGACTCATTTCTTCTTGTATGTAATGTATTACATCAACAACTACAGAAATGATTGTAAGCTACATGAAAATTCCAAATTTTACAATTTTCATTTTCTAGCGTTTTGATATTAGAAAAAATATTTCAAAATGATTCTACATAGGATAAAGGTGAACGTTATATTCGTCATCAAATAACATGAAATCAGCAAATATTTTTTAAAGATTTTCCTTTTCTTTCATTAAAATGTACTCAGTTTCATGCTTTTGCTAACCGGTTTGATTTGACAACGCGGTCTACCGATATCTATGTAGTGAAGGCTGAAGGAGGTTGTCTGACTTGACAGTTCAAAAAAAGAAACAATTTGTGGGATCCTTAATATCCAGAAAGTAAGATTAATCCAGACGTCCATTGTTTGTGTTTTGAAACAATATCCAGGATCAAAAAATCGCTAAGATCAGCCATGTTTTTTAAGGAGTCAGTTTACAAATTTCAAAATGCTAGAAATAGCATGAAAATGGCTCGAAAGCAAAAGGAAATATCAAATAAGGTTGAGGTTGTTATCATTGCACACATGAATGAATATTATAGTAATAGACGTGGATATATAATATAGTAATACACGTGGATGAATAATATAATAATACACGTGAATAAATACTGTATGTTATGTAGTGAATGTGGGTGGCAGAGAAGCCAAGCACTGCGACAGGAGGTCTATTGTACTATCCCACGGAAATAAGGACAGAGGGAGAGAAAGAATGAGAAAGTATGTTTGGAGAAGTTCAGGGGAACCGGGAGAACCCCGAGAAAACCCGCCCAACGCGGATCGTCCACTATTACGAAACCCACATGAGAACCGAACCCCGATACTCAGAGGTGAGAGGTCAATGTCATAGCGACAACGCCAACCGCTCGGCCGTAATACTGTATACTAATACATTTCCCATTAGGAGTCAACTTGCGTCCCAACAATAATAAAGTTCACTTGAACTTTAAAGAAGACAGAACTCAATCTCCATGAATAGTATTGTTAAAGAATAATAAACTTTGATTTTAAGAAAGTTTTAAAATCAAAATCAAGATCCAATTATACAATTAATTCATCACGTTAAATTTCACATCAAATCTATGTAAGAGACTATGTTTACATTTCTTTCTATTACTAACAATAACTTAGTAAATAAAACATTGTGAGTAGACCAATGAAATATTTCAGTTAAAGGAAATAGATATAGTCTACTTTCATCTAATAGAATAACAGATACAGAGTTTCACACAAAATCAAATAATATTTAAAAATCAGAAAAGTTTTCTTTTAAAATTGAGCTTAAACTTGAGATTTTTACAATGTAAATATCTAACAACTTTAGTCTAGATCCCTAAGCATTAAGCCCGAAACCTCTTCGATATCTTTATAATCCAACTGATCTCTACATTCAAGTGAATTCCTGATGCTGTTAACGAGGTTATTCACTTGTGTTCTGTTCTTTAAGCTGGGATTTCCAAAAGTTTCAACTGAAGAGCGACGAATCAAGAGTTGGCCTTGAGGCAGACTTTCCGTATAACTACAGAACTACAGTCCACGAGCAAACGACAGGTTGGAAATGATAACAGAAACCCGTTTAACTGGAGAACGGATCAATATGTCACGATGGAAAATCAACGATTTATATCTAATAACCGATTTCTCCACTGAAGTTGTAAGAAAGATTAAAAAAAAAAAGATGCTGGAACAGAACAGCTGTAAAAAGGTCATTGCCGACAACAATAACAGGATATGAAAGATCAATGCGAATTCACATCCGTCTAATAGATTGAAAACCAAAGGTGGCGCAGATAATCTAATATTAACACCTCCAATAAGCAAGATTACATCTAAATAAATTATATTTTCAACAACAAATTTAACAGGCGTTATTCATAATGACACCACAATAAAAACATAAATGCACATATTCATATTTATGCATTTGTGATTTTATTGTGAATTTATATTTTCTTTAAATTGAAATTGCCCTGTTAAAAAAAACACTTTGTATTCATAAGCATAGTTATTCCTTCTCCAATTCCCATCTGCTTCTTAACATATTTGTAAAATAAATACTTCTTCAACGCCTCTTACTATATTAAAACATATATTTAATACAAATTTTCGGAAGATAATTCCTTTCTTCCTTTTTCAAGTTTTTGATTGATAACAATACATTTTCAGGTGATGTCATTCAATTACACATCTTAGACATAGTTGTTAACAAACATTTCTCGCCCTTAAATGCTACAAACATTCATTATTTCAATTAACGTTAATCACAATTGTTTGAACTCTTCAATTATTACTCCTTTTTTATTTTTGTTCCTACAATTCCTTACCATTTCATTAGTAGAGGTAGAGAATGTTTTTGTATACTTCTCTAATGAAATGGTAAGGAATGTATGAACAAAAACAAAAAAGGAGTAATAATTGAAGAGTTCAAACAATTGTGATTAACGTTAATTGAAATAATGAATGTTTGTAGCATTTAAGGGCGAGAAATGTTTGTTAACAACTATGTATAAGATGTGTAATTGAATGATATCACCTGAAAATGTATTGTTATCGATCAAAAATTTGAAGAAGGAAGAAAGGAATTATCTTCCGAAAATTTGTATTAAATATATGTTTTAATATAGTTATTCCTAAAATGTTTTTTATATTGTAAATACTAAATGTGTAAGTATTTAATTTTTTTAACTTCAAAATATTTTGTATTTTTTGTAATTTAAAAAACAAAACAAAAAACCCAATTCAATAGTAAAACTGAATTATAATACATTCCTATACCCAATCTTATATTCCTATATTCAATCATGATACCCGATTAAGATAAAACCCATAACTATCCTATTTTAAATCGATCAACAAATCAAAGCTCAAAATAAAACTGGATTATATTCTCTTTCCACCTCCAAGTATCAATTTTCCTCTATTATTGAAATTTTCAATTTGAAATCCTGTAAGAATCCCAAGGACTTCAGCTACTTTATTCACCCAGTAACCTATGAGTGAATCATAACAAGGAATGTCAGCTTGTGAGTCTACAAAAAAAAATTAAGATTATCTTTAATATATTTTGTGCTTTACAAAAAAAAAGCTCATTCAATATAAATATGCTACCACATTGCTGTCTACACAAACTGCATCATCCTATCAATAAGATCATTTCTATTTTAACTGTGTTTTGTTTTTTCAAGTTTTTAATGAATTTTGAAGCAGCTAATTAATTTTTATTCTTTCTGTTGTGTAACTTTGTTGGAAGTTTGAATCGTACTGTGCATTTTTGAGGTTTATCTTTTCTGCCAAATAAAATAAAGCCGTGGTGAGATAATGTGTTAATACTCACTCCATTTATTTTAACATTTAACACCCTTAAAAGTTTATCACAAATGAAACTACAAAAATAACTGGATGTCTTTAACTGCAGCCGATTTCTTAAAATTAAATTATGTTTACAAGAAAACAGGAACAGATATCAAGTGGATGTTCTATCAAGGTCACTGGACTTAAAAACATCTGGAAAAAATTCTATTCCTGCAACTGACAGAAAAACTGAATGGTGGCTCTGTTATAATTTACAAATCTACAGACATTATAAGGAGCCACAGTTGCAGTAATGCCTGGCAGTAATCTTAAATTAGCGATCAGGATAGGATTTTGTACGATCCGTCACGAATTGTTTTAATTTCATGTTTTGGTCGTATACGTATTTTGTTTTACGTCAAAGTTCGTGTTCTGTTTGACGACACATTTTAGAAAATACTGCGGATCAGACATGAGAAACATAATAATCATGAGGTGAGGAAGGGAAAGATATTAATATGAGAGGAATAAAAAACCACTCAGTTTCTTGTGTTGAGAATATTCTTTCTCAAGTATTACCACGAGGCCGAACAGGACACTTCCACAGAGCGGAAGTCGTATTTTTTCTCACCTCAATAGATTATAAAATTCCATCAGGTAGGATTCGCGTGCATGTTCTACTTACAGATTGAGCTGTCGAAGTTATACCTGCACTTATACCTACAGTAAAAAATGCACGTGTCCTTCTTGGACCAGTCCGCGTTAGGGACAATTGATTTGACACCTACAGTTCTTACGCTACCAAACCGACCAACGAAGTCAATAGATTGAAATTGTTTTTGATAAAAATAAATCAGTTAAAATAGTATTGAGCTTTATTATGATTCTTTGATATTAAATTTATTATTCATTTCGGTACGTCTCCGAAATTTTCGTCTCAAAAGAACAACTTTAAAATTAACTTTTTTAAAATCTGTTAATTTTGTTATGTTTATTCTTGTTCAGTAATAATTGAGCAAGAATGGCTAGTTAAAGCAAAGTAATCAAAGAAATCCACACATTACCACATTTACCAATTAAAAATGTATTAATACTTAACTGAATGTAGAAAGGCATTAAATAAGCTGTTAAATAACTCTTATTATTAAGAATTATTAATATTATTAACTTCTTATTAAGAACTTCCGTAATGGCTTGGGCAGATTTTATGAGTCTAGTGCCGACTATCTATTTTGCAGATATAAAACAGATATTTATTTCAAATATATATTTTCGTTTTATCAAATATGCCTGTGCTTCGCTCGGATTACAAAAACGAGTTGTCCTGATGTGGATGACGAAGAAATAATTGGGATCACTTAGAAACTTTTCCAGTTGGTAAAAAAGTCCAATGATAGTTAAAATTAATGTTATATTCCTATTTTGTAACTCGATAAGTCCTAGATATGACATTAATATCGAGATCGGAGAATTTAAGACTTCCCAGCCTTTCTATCCTTCTCCACACCCCTATCACTTCAAATCTTCCCCAGTTGGTAAAAAATCCCTTGATGATCAGTAGCGTACCAAGGGGGGGGGTCCGCCCCGGGCCCCCGCCTGTGAGGGGCCCCATCAACCAGCCTAGGGGGCCCCACCAGCCTCATTTCCTCTTTTTTTTTTTTTTTTTTTTTGTTTGGAAAAGTAAGATTTCCGTATTTCTTTTTTTTTTTTTTTTAATGGAACTCCCGCCCCGGGCCCCCAAAGGCGTTGGTACGCCACTGGATGATTACAAAGTAATATTATATTATGATTTTGTAACCTGGAAACCACGTAAAGTACCCAACAGTGACGTTTGTTTACCACGGTTGGAATAAGTGGGCGAAGAAATAAATGGAATACTCAACAAGTAGAAACAAGTAATATCAAAATTTAACCTTGACATTGTGAGTATCTCCTTCAGTGCAGACTAAAGCCTGTCAGGTTTCGGAATCTTATTTTCAGTAAGCCAAATGGCTAAAATATACTTATGATACTTATAACATTAACAATTTGTAATGCAATATGTTGTCATACAGACGGCTCTTAGGGTTAATCTCTTGAGTATGACATGTATAGTATCCAGAGTATCTCTACTATAATATTCAGAGTTGTAAGTCCATAAGCAAGTTCACTAGGGATAGTGGTGGTGATGGAGACTGGAACATAATCCGCTTTTGCTAATCGCGGGCGAATGTAGCACTGCGGGATTGACTGTCTTTTTCCAAATGCTACCTGAAAGACAATACACTGAAATGAGGAGCTTACCGATACTCAGTAGGTATTACTCCAAATTCAACACAGGTAACCGAATAAAATGCATATCGTCCCTCGGCTTGTTCAGAAGAGGTGTCTTTAAAGAATTTTCCTGATATGTCTTCAAATACAGATAAGCTGGTCATTTACTCTAAGACAGAAGCAAAGCTCTCATTCGAAGTGGATGAGATGCCAGTCTGTAGAGGTAAATATACCAAAGTAAAGGCAGCTCATGAAGATGTGGAATTAGTGGCAAGTATTAACGGGAAAACGTGATTCATGTAACTGTCGGACCCAAGTATCGATTTCTGGTTCATCAATGATTCTCTCGTGTTGTTTGTCTTTGTTTATTACATCCTTTGTGACGTTCCCTCACGGAACCACTGGTGATAGAAATGATTCAACTGTCGCATCTATAAGATCAGCAAAGCCAGTACATGGAACCCTTCTCAACTCTTCTTCTCTCAACAGATGTGCAGTCAAGGTGTTTGACTCACCACTAAACGAAGAAGCGATGGTCTAAACTTCCAATGGGATGAAGACAAGGGATCCTGGCATCAATCATTCTAACTTTTCTTTTTATCAAAGTAAAAGCAGATTAATTGATTGATTTTCGAGAACATCTGAAAGTTGTATCGAACTACCTTTGAGATCGCTCTCAGTGAAACTCTATTTTGAACAAGATCTACCCAATTTTTAGAGATTTTTTTCTTTATTTATGTTTAGTGACACATCTTCCAATATCTTACATCTAAGAATTAGAATAAAGTAATCGGTCCATATTTACTTGCCGATCATTTTATTCTGGTTCTTCGATTTAAGAGAGTCAACAAAACTGTAGAAGAAAAGTCTAAATACATTAAAAAGAAAGAAAAAGGAAGAAACACCAAGTCATGTAAACAGTAATAAATTTTAGGTGATTTTATGTAAATAAAAACAAAAATAAAAAATACATTCAGAATTTTCGTGTAGAAGATTAAAAAAAAATACTTTATGAAGTATAAAGTATTAAAATAGTTTAGATGGATTTCTGAAAGCTTTAATTGATGCTTCTTTTATCTTACTTTAAACACGAAATTCCTCATTAGATTTTATTGCCCCAAAGTGCCTCGTTTAAGTATTAATGAAATAAATTATATATTATCTTATCTCACTAATTTAAAGGATTTCAGTCATTTACTCAGGGAAATACGCACATATTTGAATAGAATATGTCAACTAATATGAAATCGAAAATAAATGAAATAAAATATGGCTTTTAAAATTTTCATTTTTTTTTGTATTTTCCTAAGGAAATCAAAGAATTATTGCTGAAAATCCTCAAGTAATTTTAATTTCTTCTGCTGTGCAGTGTGTTTATTTATTTTTCTTTTTTAATATTGACTATACAGCTACCAGATTAAACTATGTAATGTAAATTCCATAATTGCTTTTCTATTTATTAGCAATGTAGAAAATAAAAAAAAGCAAAAAGGAATAATCGTCGGAATAGCAGTGGTGCCTCAAAAGCAAAAATAAACAATAAAAAACTCACTAATGAAATATTGGTGAGAAACTTCTTGTGCCAGCAGTGCGTCGAACTCAATGATATTTTTTAATGCATAAAAAAATTGAATCTGCGCATTCAACTATTAATAAACAACAATGGATGAGACCAAATTTACCAAGTGACAACTTGGAACAGCTGCTTCACGCATTCTGGAAAACAAATAGTCAAAAAACAAATGCTAACCAATATACGGTTTATAAGAAGATTTCTAAGAAATTAAAGTGTAACGTTGAATTAACATTAAGGGAGAAAAATGAGAACTCAAATATTAATTTCTTATAATAAATTTAAAGCTTTAATTCCTTTTTGACTTTAAAACAATGTGGAAAGACAAAATCTTATTCCTTAAATGTTTCCATAAAAAAAAACAGATGTCTTAGAAGCCCATTTCATAATCGAATACCCTGACATCAGTTGTTACTCGAATTCTTAACAAATGCTATTTCATGAATTCAAAAAAAAAAAACCCTTGCTTGGAATCTTGTGGAGGGTAATAATTAGTTTTTTGTCCCTACCCCTTCCCAATAAGAGAGAGGAGAAAAACCCAGCTGTAAGAAGAGCTGTGAAGTGTTTGAGTTGCCTACGGGAAGGTTATTGGTTGTCAACAGAGGATTGTGGTCATGGTCAGCAGAAACCTCCATCCCAAGAAAATCACTTTTCTCAGGCTTAGAATAAAGATGGTCAAGGAAATAAATTCACTCAACTCTTCCTAAATACCCTTCTTTAATAACCTTCAAATTCATTCACGAAAATCAGATAGAACAGCAACATTTTTTAACTTCTTTCTTTTTTCCTAGGTCTCTCCTCTCAAAAAAAAAAAAAAAAAAAAAAAAGAGCATTACTTCCAACGTCTTAAGTCATTGTTCTCAAACTTTCACTATCAGCCACTCCTTCGACATCAAAAACTTTCACATCCCTCTCACTCGTCAAAGTCATAGAGGTGGACGCCCCTTTCTAATATAATATACAAGACATAGCTTATCTACGTCTAATAGAGAATCGCAATATTCTGTATTAACTCTAAACAAATGAAAATCATTCTATACAATTGTAAGTGACTGCCTGCGACATACCCATTGTTTGTGCCAAATTAAAGTTTACATTAATCATGCAATATTGTTCAAGAAGAATTTTTATGTTCCAATTTTTGTATTTTGAACATCCTTCTAGTCTTTTCTACTTATAACAAACAATTTCCAGAATTAAGAAAGAATGAATTAATTTTTTATTAAAATGATTTTGTTCTGCTGTTTCTCAAACTACTGATCAATTGCAATCGTCAGTTCCATTTAATTTTTTTCACCCAAGCTAGAAATTATTGACAGACGGCAAATTGAATTTTATAACTGTAGAAGAATTTAAGGTAACTCCCGATCAATTATAAGATAATTTTCTCACTTTTTCCGCCGATTTGCGATGATTTCTGTGTTTTATTCATTTAAGAAAACTTTAATTTGACATAATCCCCAGACATTTTGTAAAGCTTATTTTTTTTAATCTTACAGACAATCTTTATAATGAAATATTAAATGAAATGTAAATGAAATACTAAAGTAAATGAAGAATTTAGTTGAATAAGTTTACTTGCCATGAAGATTCTTATCGGGACATTTCGTATCGGCAATAAAAAAATTCTGTGCCCGCATATTTTTTCTACTCCGCTGCCATTTTGTAACATACTGCGGCTATGCACAGACGTTCAATGTTATTAACCAATCGCAGCCACTTTTGTAAACACGTTAGATGTTTAGCGACCATCAGTAAATGACTGACAATTCGTCGTTAGTGCACTGCAATTTCTATTTGACGGCCAGTTAGGCACCAACGGCTCCACAACTACAGTCCTCACGCTGAAAGATGAAACTCCAGAATGCAAAGCAGATTATAGATTGTCCTTTCCTGGCCGTTGGCTAACATTGAAATAGAAAAGGTCGCTTCTCTTCTATTTCAATGTTAGCGAACGGCCAGGAAAGGACAATCTATAATCTGCTTTGCATTCTGGGAGTTTCATCTTTCAGCGTGAGGACTGTAATGACCGCTTCATTTGTTGGTTAGTGCACTCGACCCTTAGACTTGCATTAATTTGCATTAATCGTCCATCTCCAGTCAGATTAATGGGGCAACTAACAAAGATTGCTTCAAACATGGAAGAATACTTAAATATTTATAAAATTAAAATGCATTATAAGGGAGCGATGAAGGAATGATGAAAAGCAATATTTACAAATTTTACGCATGATCAGCAAAGATCATGGAATGAGACAACCAATCTCTGTGAATTCTAGCAGACGAAATTAGTTGCATCTACAGTACAATCAGAATCTTCTATCTGCGCACGGCAGACATTGATGTTAAGAGATAACTGGTTCTTGCTCAAGTGCTAAGGTCTTAGGATGCCAGTTATGTGTTTATACAAGATCTACATTTATTTATAGGTAAGATCTTTGCTCAAGATATTGAAGCCAAACAGAGTTGGTTGGAAATTAGTATATTGTGACATAATTACATCGATATAGTATGAGCCTCACGAGTGTAATAGAGATCTAAACCCTTGCAATGATTGTTGATTTATAATTCTTTAAAAAGCATAAAAATTCCTTAATGTATAAACATAGTGAATAATTGTTAAACGGATAATCGTAAGTTGTTTCTTATTTTTATCCTTTTTCCATGGAACATAAGTAGTAAAATCAATCTCAAGACCACTATTAGCAATGATATATTAATTATTTATTTTTTGGTATAGTTTCTTTCAATTAAATAGCTGCAATAAGCAAAAAGCTAATTAAAACTCGTTGTTTTTTTGATAAAATAAACAGTACATCAGTATCTATGGTATCCCTGAGAATGGCCATAGAAAACTGAGACGAAGTGTATGATAAACAGTAAACATATATCAAATATTATAAAGCAAGAAATTCTTGTAAATTTTATCTTGAAAACGGACCTAAGGATTTTGATGAAATGGGGGGAATCTACTGTTTTCGGGTGCGAGAAAGTGATTTATGTAGGTCTCGACTTCGGGAAAACTCATTTAGGAGTAAAAGATTGACCTTGGATCTCAGTATGGTAATTGTCTACAGTGTTCTTACTTTATTTTATCTAAAACTATAAAGGCAAAATCTACTGACTCACTCACTCACTCACTCTTCAACGCACAGCCAAAACTGCTGAACCTAGGAACTTGAAATTTTCGGAATAATTTCCCCTTATGACGTAGCCGCTCACTAAGAAAGGATGTTTAAAAATACCACACCTAAGGGGTGTAAATGAGGGGGGAGTGAAGTTTCTTGAAAGCAATGCATATCTCGGAAACGGTCTGAGCTAGAAATACTAAATTTAACAAATTTAACTTGTCAAAATCAAAAAGACCCGTATTCGACGAATTTTCGTTACTGGCGTCCTACGGGGTGTAAACGAGGGTACCAACTTTCTTGAAAGCGCCACATATGCACCTGGACGCGACAATTGGAACTACAAAAGGCTTGTTTTTCAACAATCGAAAATAAAATATTGTTGTGCATGATAGCGCCACATATTAATCGGGAGGCAAAAACCAGAACTATAGGGCGTAAATGGGAGGGCGGTGAGGGAATGGCAAACATTGTTGAAGGATGCTTCTAAGGGGATTTTCGGGATATTGGGGATAGATATAGATTTGTAATGATCACATGATTTTTTTACGAACTGGGGAAGATTTTAAGTGATATGGGTGTGAAGAAGGGGGGAAAGGATTGGGAAATTAGGGATCTCGAGTTACAAATTCAAATAAAACATTATCACGTGATTTTTGTACCAATTAGAAAATTTCGAAAAGATCTCCCAATTTCAATTTCTTTCTCATACACGTCATTGTAACCCCGTACGAAGAACGGGGATTTTGCTAGTACTTCATAAATTTGTGTTCTGTAGGCCTACTTTTTACTTGTAATAAAATAGTAATGTTACTTAATAATAATTTTTAAAACTTTTTCCTTTCAATGTCGCATGTATTTACTGCGGAGCTGTCCATTTCCCGAAAGGGGGTTAAATAACCAGGCGATTGTCTGCAGTGATCTTACTTTATTTTCGTTTTAGTTCCAATTGTTTTCGTACTTTTATTTTATTGAGCAAAGCTCGGTCTTCCAAGAAGTCTCTACTAATAAATACAAAGAGTAACAATTAAAACGAACATTTTTCCAGGTCTCCTAGATCTCATTGTAATCGAATTTGATTAAAAGCGTTATTAGAATTTATTATTAAGAGCCCGAATATGGAGCCAAGACTCGCAGTCGATTTTTTTTCGATTACGTAGCGTTGCAAGGACTGTGGAATCAGAGTCAAGCAATCGGTAGTTTTGTTGGAGTCGGATTTTTTTTTTTCCGATTCCACAACCCTGGTTAAGAGAATAACAAATAAAGGCAATCAATTTTTTTCGTAAAGGCAAATGTACACTTACGTATGGAGTGTATATGTACAGAAATTTGTTTGTATGTATGTATCTATGTACGTATGCACATCTAGGCCTACATTTAAAGTTATTCTTTTCTGAGAATCGTGAATTAACATATCGCTGAGTTAATATTAATAATTCAAATTTAAACGAGAAATGTAAGGAACTAGAATCCTAATTTAATAAGCAACTCGATTTTCTTAAAGACCACTTTCTTTGTTTTCGCGCGCTGCCCGAGTGAAAGTGTTTCGAGTGATGGCACTACTTTCACCGTCGCACGAATCCTCAAGGTCAGAATCTCAATGACGTCATGGGCTTTGCTTAAATATCCGGGGCAGAGAAGCCAAGGAAACAAGAGGATTCAACAGCAGCTGAGTGAAAATCAGTCCATCATTGTGAGTAATTCAACTTCTTTCTACCATAAAAAAAAAATCCTAAATATTTCAATCGATTCTATTAGGACTAACTGTCTTAGTTGGAAGTTTCTCACAACATTTCATTAAAATGCAAAGAAAATTTGGTCTTAACTTTTCACGAATCTTGGGCAACTGAAGCCAAGAAATTATAAAAAAAAAAATCACAAAATAGTTTATTTGCTCAAAATTCGGTTAATTTAAATCGTACGTAAATTATATGAATTTGTTTGTTTGTTTTTTCTTTTGCTGGACGATTTGCTCCGTGTTTACATTACTCTTATTATAATGTTTATTGAAAGGAGATAAATTATTTCGATAAAAAAATCTATTATGAAAATTTCAAATTTTATTTAAAAAAAAAAAAAACAGTGAAAGGTAAATTCTAATTTGACAATTTTTTTTTTAACCAAAAATACCAATTTATGATTAACATTTTTTTTAGTCATGTGAACTCTTTACTGTTACATATCCTAAATATTTTGTTTTAAAATTACTGAATATTGAAATGGTTTTCAATTCACATTTACTAATTTCAATTTCTTTAATTTGAATATTTAATATTTTTCTGTTTCATTGGAAGGAGAAACAGAATTGTAACAGTTAAAAAAATTAAGTTTTGTTATAAAATCTACTTTTTAGATTGTAAATTCCCCCCCTCCCCCGCTTCTCCAAAAGAAATTTCAGAAAAGGAAGAACAAGTAAAAATCCCCGTCAGTTATAAAAACTTCTGTTTAGAACCAGAATCAGATTCAAATTTAAACGAATGAAAATCTGGAGGAACAATTTTGCTTAATCACCATCTTTAATTCCATCTTTAATTTTCTTCCTAAACAAACTTTAGATTAAGTTTAACAAAATAGAAAATGAGAATGTTTTCTGATAGTTAAGCATAATTCATGACTCAATTCCCATTGGGCGCTGATTATTCCATGGTCCAAGAGTAAGGATTAGGCTAAAGGCCTCTGTTAGAATGGATTCAGTTTAACACACCCTCTCGTGCAAATGCATTCCCCTGTCATTCAGCGTAAGGGTAAGGAACCCGCTTAGGCATGACGCGATACTTTTTCAAAATAAACAACCCTAACTTCCTAACTATCTTTTTTGTATGTGTGTTTGTGTTTTTAGTTTAGTTAAACTAAAAAATTCATCGAAATACGTTTACATTTATTTACTATAAATGAGAATACAAAAAAAATAAAATTCGAAAAAGCTGAAAACGAATCATCATTTCAAACATACATAAATTATATAAATTTAAAACTTTGAGAGACTTCTTAAAATCTTATTTAGATAAATGAGAAATAAGCTAATAAAAACAAAATATTAAACATGTTATGAAAATGGTCTACTAAACTCACTTTTTTTGCCGTTATCAGAACAAGCTGTCCCATTACTTTTCCCCGCAAAGAGCACTCTAATTTTCAAATCCTTATTTAAATTATAGGCATTAAATCAGGCGTTAATTTTCAACAAAGATTTTTTGACATTTATGGCTGTCGAAGAATTTCACGAAGAAGTTTTAATTGTTTGAAAATATTCACGAAACCAAGGTTGGCTGCAAACAGTGAAGGTGAATCACATCAATGATAAAACAGATCGATTAAATTCTGTAAGTCATTAAAGAAAAACCATGCCTTGAAGGAATTATGGGGTAACAAAAGAACAATTAATACCGTTTACCCTCTGGTGTGAGAGACAAAAAGTACCATCGAATAATATACAAGGTCATACATCACATGACTCTTCATTAGCGCGTTTGAATTCTTATCTGGGATGTCTCCACCGATGCGGAAAACCCCGAATCAATGGAAGAAACATCAGCTAAAAAAATAATAAGACAACCCACTGACAAATTTTAAAGATATTTCAATGTAGTTGACTTACTGATACATTAAGCCTAGTACCTTTCATCCCTGAATATTCGGAAATTAAGTTCATAAAAGGAATTCTTAATACTGATTACCTGTATTTTCAAATAGCGAAATTAAATCTCCTTAATTTTTGTTTGTTTGTTTGACTGTTTATTTTTTAGGTATCAAAACTTTAAAATCTGGCCTTCGAAATATCCTATTAAATGTCCTATTGAAAATAAGCAAAAAAAGGTTGTTTTTTTTTTTTTATCTCAAATGTGGTTGTTGATGATTGACATCGTTCCCTGCTTGTTTAATAATTTTCTAAGTGTTATCCAGGGAAGTTAGCGACATTCTGTGCATAAAAAAGTTTAGGAAAGGCGAATTTGAAATCAGCAGTGTTTGATTATATTCCGAAATAGTTTTTCCAGTTGTATATATATTAGAACAAACCTAATTGTTTTTCTGCCTAACAGAGTTTATGTAAAACATTGTAATTTAAACTGTTTTGGTTTTATCTTTTCTTTAACTGCCAATTCCATTCCACTGGTGACAAACGTTCATCTAAATATCAAGATATGTTGATCACCTGTGAAATAAATTTACTTCTTATCCCTCTGTCTTTTGGTTAACTAAACCTTAAATGCTAAGATTTCTATATAACATTTTAAGCTATAATTTAAAGATCAATTACAAAATTCTATTAATTTAAACTACAAATGCATTTTAAAAACCATAAAAAAGAAAAGAAAATAAAGGATGCTATGTAGCTTTATATTTATATATAGGAACTAGTAGGGGAAAAATGTATAATTTTTCTGAACAAGATTTTTAACGTGTGTAGAAACTTTTCATGAAAGTCAAAATATAGCAATATACATAATTAAAAATTTAGAACAATGTTAAAAATATTATTGATTTCACTCGCAATGCGCAGATTCTTCTGATCTGATCTGAGGAAGCTGCGCAGTGTCACTGAAATTTTGTCTTAATTTTTTTTTAATCATGTGTGTTGCTATATTTTATCTTTTAATATAATATTTCTGTATGTAGAAATTCTAAGGCAATAGAAATCAGTGGAACACCAATCTGTAATTCCAATAAAACAATGCTACAAAATTAAATACCCGTCTTTGTTTGATTTACAATTGGATTAAATGTAAATAATCTTGAAAATGCGCAGCATCACTTTTGCCTTGATGACACTTTTTTCCTGAATTCGGCGAAAATGTTTTTGGCAAAGATGAACAGTTATTGGGATAATCTTTCAAATAGATGAGACTTTAAAAATATGTCCTAAAAGTTACGATAGAAATTTCGAATTTTAGTTCGAATTCCTTACTTGTTTCGGAGGTCAGACTTCAGGAACAATTCAAAGTTAATTTAAGTATTCTATCTGAATATTAGTGGATTACTAAACGAATTACAATGCATTGATCGAGATGAATCCATTGTTTGCATCTAATATTGGATACTTTCACATATTTCTTGACAAGGACACGTATGAAAAAAAAGTTTCAGATATAAAAGTTTTATCTTGTATTTCGAACTCACAGACTTCAAAAGTTATTTGAATTGGATACAATGAGTTTTATGAACTTCATTTTCCTAGGAAATAGGCTAAGAATGCCATGATTTGTTGTCATTTTTTTTTTATTAGAAGATTACTGCAAAATAATTCTTTTCATAAAATGTCTTCCTGAAAGAGAAAAAAGGGTAAAATCTAAACTAGTTTATTAGTTCACTATTAATTATTAAATCTTGTGGATATCAATTTTATTTCCCTGCAACAAAACGCGGATCCTATTTTAAGGAGAAACCCTATATTGCGTAATTATTTCAAAATGATTCAGTAAAAGTAACTAACCAATGCGGATGTGAGATTTATTATCCATGACTTCATAGTTGTAAGAAATGACAAAAAGTTTACTCATCAAAATGAAATCCACTGTTGAAATCATTTCACTCTTTGTCTTTTATTTCGTGGGTTGGGAAATAAAACCTTATCTCTCCTATCAGATTTTTTTCCCTTTAGAAAAAAACACCGTCAAATGACAATTCAAGGCCATCAATTTCAATAAAAAGACGATTCGACATAGGCTAGAAGAAAGGATGAGATGGCGAATATATTTCTCACAAAATGAGATAGTTTTTATTCTTAACTACTCCATTTCTCCAATTCTCCAATTTTCTTTTTTCAAGACTATTTTTTTCAGATTATACAATGTCACTAAAAAACTAAAAATCCCTTTGCTTTCACTCAAACTAAAGCCTGCTTTAATTTTGCTTTGAGAATGACTGGAACTTTTTCCTCTGATTTAAGACAAATTTGAGTCTCTTATTCTTTTCTTTTGAATACTAGTATATAGATACAAGATTAATATCAAATAAGTTAGTTAAAAAGACACGTTATTTATTTTTCATTAACTGCTTTAGTTGTGTGTTATTGTTGTTTATTATTGTATTGTTTCAATTGTAAATCTACATTGAAAAACTTACGAATATCAACGTAAAAATATTTGCATAGATGAATTCCTTTCTCGTGTTTTTCTTTCTACCTTTCATAGTTATAATAAGGATGAAATTAAAGCCACCACACATTGATGATTAAAAAAAAACTTTACATACAAATTAAAAATTACACAAGTACTTTCGGGGTGGACCACAACCCCTTGTCAAGTGAACTTTCTTAGCTTTCATAGTTGTTGTTATCTTAAGAAAGCCCCAATACATCATCACAGCGATTCAGAAGTTTTCAATTAAACTCTGGGTTTTTTTCATTGGTAGCATTTTTAATTGAGAAAGCTTATGACAACCTAAACAGAAATTTACTAAGGAAAATTATGGAAGAAGATAAAATTCCGAAGAAATTAATTGATGTAATTAGAAGTATATATACAGAAACAAAAATTAATATAAAATTCATGAACGGGAAAATATCAGAGCCTTTAACTGTAAATAAAGGAGTGAGACAAGGATGTGGACTTTCTCCAATACTTTTCAACATATATATAAATAGAATTCTAAAAGAATGGAAATCAATATATAAAAATGGTATCCAGATCACAAAAGATAAAAAAATTGAAGACATTACTATATGCTGACGATCAAGTTTTGATAGCAAATTCAGAAGATCAACTTCAAATTGGAGCAAATCATTTAAATACTATCTCAAAAAATTATAAAATGAAAATTTCGGAATTAAAAACAAAATCCATGGCAATGTGTGGAAAACAAATACAAAGAGTGAAAATTGTAATTAATGGAAAAATAATAGAACAAGCATCAGAGTTTAAATATTTAGGAAACATAATTTCATGTTATAACGATGAGGCAAGCCTGATATCAAACATACAGACATACAACAGAATGAATGGAATAATTAGAAGAAGATTTGGAAAACAAATGACGAAAGAAACACTACTAAGATTACATAATGTTACAGCCAAAGCAGCAATTAAATACGGGAGTGAAACCTGGATACTAAAACAAAGAAACAAACAAAGATTGGAAACTGCACAAATGAAATTTCTGAGACCTTTATTAGGATTTACACGTCTCGACAAAAAGAAAAGTTATGATATTCGAGCCCAACTTAAAACTCCAAGTTTAATTCAAGAAATTCAAAATTACCAAAAAAATTGGCTTAACCATGTAAAAAGGCTATCTAACGACAAGATTCCAAATTTGATTTTGAAATATCAGCCCAAAGGAAAAAGAGACAGAGGACGACCAAAACTACGATGGAAAGACCAAAATCATCTTCAGAGCTAGGAACAATCATTGTCTATACCTAAGATGTTCAAGACAAGACAAGACAAGACATTTTTAATTTTGATTTACTTTATCACGTTAATGTAATTTAGAAATATAATAAGTATTCTCATTATTTCACACGAAAGTAACAATATGACAAACGCTATCGTAATATTAAATAAATTCATGAATTTTAACGCATCTTTTTATTTAACTGCTTCGTCTTAAGATTTAACCTAATGAAGCCATCAATGTCTCCTGACGTATTGATGTTATCTCTGATTTGGTTCCTAGCGATGATTAAGTTCTTTCCCTTTTGTTTTCTCCGTTGTTTACCATCAGGTGTTAAGTTAATTAAGTGGTAATTTCTGAGTGTGAGATAAAAGGACACAACAATCACTGATCTGAAATGAAAAACAATAAAAAAAAAAACAACAAATTGGAATATAAAAGAGTGGACAATTAATTCTAATGTATGAAATATTAAATACCTTAACACAATGTGTCCTTTTGGAAGAGAGAATCATTACAATAATGTCTTAAAAAGACCTTTTTAAGAAAAAAAAGCTTTTCTGAAAAGATTTTAAATGTCTTTAAGATGACTTAATGCTGAACCTGTTCCAAAATAATGAGTGAAATACTTCAAACTATTCACTTAGAACAAAATTCGTTGTACCCCTTTAATTAGCAATAGTGTTGACACTTAAAATATACATTTGGCTAATATAAGTGGAGCAAATCGTATAGACAATGCTCAACTACCTATAGACGAGTTTCTTTAAAGGAAGGTTATCACTATAAGCATTATTATTAGAGAAGTTGAAAGATTACTGTTCCTATCTTTAGACACCTAAGTTATCTTTTGAAACAAATATTTTTTTTACTCCTACTATGCAGGTATTCGAATTTTATCTCGTTAATAATAAAATTGGGAAGTTTGAGAGAAAAATCCCCTCATCAGTAAATTTACATTTTTTTTTAATTCTATTTAGGCTACAGATTATTTTGTTTCAAAGTCTATATATGTCACAATTTGAATTTCTTTAGTTGTCGACTTTACTCGTCAAGAAGATCGTTAATAGAACCGTTGAAGTTGATATATAAAATTTTCAATTGATTTTCACTTATTTTTAGTGAATAAATTGATTTATGAAACAAAACCTGTTTTTCTAAGCCAGGTCATCCACCAGATTTTTCCCACATTTGTTTGATCGTTTAACCTTCAATTGAACATCCTGGTTTTTGCAATAAAGACAAACGCTGTTCCCTCTTTCGTCGTTTGCCTCAGGACCTTCAACCACATTTGGTTTCAATAGAAAAAAAAAAAAGATGAGTATCTTCCGAAGCAGCTGATTACATAGCGCTACACCTCCAGGATTCAACCAAAGGATCCCGATATGGACAGAAAGAAGCAATGGCAACGATTTAATAAATGTTTACTCAATAATACAAATAACCATGTGTAAACCAAATGGAAAAATCGTAGTACATCAGTGTTCTGAGATATATTATCTTACACAAGTATCAGACATTCCCTTATTATATGGTAGGACTGCACACAAAATTGTACATCTAACAGCAATAGGATTTATGTGCAGTGAAAAGATAATTCTGCTGGACCAACCAACCAGCAAACATAATAGTGCTAATTCAAAGTTTAAATCAGGATTATGATTAGTAGCGTATAAAACAGCGTATGGTTTGAAATTCTACGTAAAATATTTCTTATTTTTTTTTCCAAGTTAGGTTCATGAAATTATCACGTATCCTTACTGAACTTTTGAACCATTGAATGACCTTCTTGAAGTTGGCATTTATGTTTACGATAGAGACAAACTAACTAACTTTTACATCTGTTAAAAAAAATTTTCATGTTAGTCCTGCCCGAAATTTGTTAAGGTGACAAGAATACCCATAAAAAATATTGGAAACAAAACAAAACATTTTTTTTTCCGATGTCCAATGCATATTAATCTATTTAGTAATTAATTGTTATTACTTATAGTTTTCATACGTCTTATATATAAGAAGAGAATATTGTTTAAATTGTTTTTTGGGTTCCATAAATTTATATTTATCCGACTTAATTCTATATATTATTTTGATGATCAGTCACTGTGTTCTTCAAAGCTTATTTGTTTTGTTTAAATAATTTACATTTTAGTGATATCTTCTTCACATTAGATATTGATAATTTTGGCATTTTCATTTTTCCTTATTATTTTTTTATTATTTTTAATCCACACAAATTTATATGCTTTTACTTTGGCTTCTGTTTTGGTTTTCCAAAGTATTTTTTTTTTAAGTTTTGCGTTAAATGTTCATTAATATATATTTTCCTGTTACCTTTTTCAAACATATCTGCATCTGTTATATTTCTTTGTTGCTTATATTGGAAGAACCACATACTGTTCGGTTTTGTTTACGAGAGCATTCAACGCTTTTGCGCATGCGTCAGGTCTCCTTCGATTTCTTCAAAATAGGAGCGAGGAGAAACAAAGTTAGGATGTTTACTTTTTATAGTGTTAGTTTACTAGCTGGGTTCTATTTGCGCTTTTCGGGAAAGAATTATGGAAAGAATAAATACTATTGCAAAAATGCTCCTCGTTATTTTTTTCTTAAAAGCGAAAATGTCCAAAAGAATTTCTTAGGAAAGTACCCATCTCAGCGTATCACCCCTCTGCGGAGTAAAATCGTCCGACAGTGTGGGTCTGGCTTTTGAAAACGAACAGTATCTCTATCCTTTCTATTTAGAAATTTAACTATTATGGGTGTAGCCTTATATTTATTGATTTTACCGTATCTATGCATCACATCAATACCTTCAAGAGGGCTTTTAATATTTAAAACTCCTCCAATTTTTTCTATCAATGCTGTTAAGGTTTCTTTATCGTTTTCTTCTACTCCTACAATTTCCAGGTTATTTTTCCTTTGTTGTGCTTCTAATCTGTCAATATTTTCCTGTAGTTTTAGTATTTTCTGCTTATAATAATTATTTCCATTCATCATTTTATTCATATTTTCTGTGATTTCCTTTTGGTTTTCCTGATATTTTTGCATTTTACTTAAGATTTCTTCACTTAAGATTTTTGTTTACAGAATCAATAGATTTTCTTAATATTTCTGAAAGTTGTCTTAGAATGGTTTGGCCCAATTCGTTTCCAATGTTCTCATCACAGTTTTCTCGGGGGACGGGTGCATCACACGTTCATCTTGAATTAATGTCTGCGGATTATCTTTGTTTTTACTTTTGTCAGTTGTAAATTTCTTATTCGAGTTGTAATTCTTTTACATTTATCACATTACCATGCCTTTTTCCTAGATGTTGTTGAAATTTCAGCTACTTCGCACTCCCTCAAACAACCTTCAAGCTGTTCGGCGCCGCAAGATAAACACCTTCGATTTAAGTAGTTTGTTGCATTCAACGCATTTAATTTTTAACTGAATGTACTGACTCATATTTCTGTGCCTTGGGTATTTCTTCTATAACTTACTGAAGACAATATTGGGCTTTAGTATCTGTAATTGATGACTTTGAAGCCGGAGCGAAATCCTGCACATCTTATTATGACGCGTGCGCTCCGACCTTCAAATAAATGTATGACAATAATATAGAACTTTCTGCATATTTATGTAATTTAAAAGACTCAATATTTATTTATTTATTTATTTATTTATTTATTTATTTATTTGGTAGTTTTTTTACGAAATCTCACCTGTGGAATTAGAGCTAATTTCAAGTTTTTTGGAAGGAAACAATTCGTTAATGCATATTAGGAATAAAACTGATGGAAAACCCCGGGTTTTTTTGGTAATTTTTAAGAAAATTCGAGATCGGGCGGCGAATATGCACATTTTCAAGGCAAAAGCTTGTAGCGCCTTTCAGCAAAATTTTTCCAATGCCTATAGCGCCCTTTTAGCAAAACTTTCGACCGCCATGTTCATTGTCTTATACCTGTGCTTCCACAAAACAGTCCCGCTTTAAATTCAAATTTTCTTAAAAACTACCAAAAAAACCCGAGGTTTTTCATCACTTTTATTCCTATGATGTATTAACGAATCGTTTTCGTCCAAAAACAATTCAATTAGACCTAATTCCACAGGTGAGATTTCGTAAAATATTACCATTTATTTATTTATTTACTGCGATTGCGGAGATTTTCTTTGCGTGACTTACTTGATTGAATGTTTGATTTATAAAACTGTGCATGCAGAAGATATCTGCACTTAAAAGGTTCCAAATGGCATTTCTTAGGACTTCAGAATATACCGAAGAGCATCAAGAACTCGTCCATTGCACCATTGGCCCTTGGTTGAAGTGTAAGTGAGAGTTTGACTAGAATAGCACTACAGTTACGAAGAAAATTCAAAAACATTAGGATCTATTAAAGCTGAAACAATAAATCCGCCAAAAAAACTTTTCTACTGTATGTATTTAGTGATTGCGTTGAACTTCTGTGTAATTTTTTTCCTAGCTTTACAGGATATTATAGATCTGATCATAGGTTTGTAAAACCTATTAATATGCTTCGGAAAGAAGAAAAAAAATGATTAATACAAAAGTTTTAAAATGTTAGTTTAAGTCTGCTTACAGAGGGGTCCAGAACTATGTATTTACTCTTTGATAATTAATATCTCGGGAACAAAGTGACATAGACGTACAATTCTTGCTCCATAGTCTAATTCAATGATGAGGATTTTGCAGGAAAGTTTATCTGGTGTGACGAGATACAGTTCAACCTCAACGGAACTATAAACCTTCACAATTGTGTGTATTGGGCTCCTGTTAATCCACACGTTCATTTAGACAGGGAAGTGTGTGAGGAAACTATTACGATTATGCTTTAACAGTTAAAGTCTTTCTTTGGCTGTTGGCAGAGCGAGCAATAGTCATAACTACATACTCACGAATAACTTTTATTTCGGTCGCAAACGTCCATTCTTAACTGCAGCAGGCAGCTCTTGCTTCTTTGCTGGCTGATATCACACTGCGTATCGATGGCTTAGCGCAAAAGTAGCGAATATCCAAGATGCAAGTTTTGAGAAAAAGCTAATTTAGTGGGAAATGTCCCTCAAAACTCAGGAACAATTCCTGGAAGTCTCATATTCGGTACAGATATTGTCATTGGGGTATACTACAATGGCATGGGGTTAAAAATTTGATTGTTGCATTTTTCAAGCAGTTTTGGTCGATTCGATAGTTTGGATCTTACAGAAAGTTTGTGCCATTGAGATAGCTAAGGAAGAAGTAGCGAATGTGCAGATTCGCCACTTCTATCCTTATTAAAATTCATCACACCCTCCTTAAATGCTTGACCAAACTAGTGAACTACACTATTAGTTACG
>JAFIDM010004315.1:36098807-36214521 GCA_023159025.1 Thereuonema tuberculata | reverse complement strand
TTTTCTTACTTTTAGTTATTGAGGGGTCACTGTCTCCATCTTGTATTGAAAAAGAAATTATTAACAAAATGATATATTTATCACGATACGTTAAGATCCATCGAAAAGTTATTACAACACGTTAATCTTGGAATTACTTAAATAGTATTTCGGAGCGATATTAAACTCTCAAATATGAATTTTGATGTAAGTTAACATTTTATTCTTTGAATTACTAAGGTATCAGCATTTAGGCTTATATTGTGAAATGGCCCATAAACCACGGTTATCAACATTATAAGTGTTATTTTAAGTTTATTAATTCAGATTATAAGGCAGATCTCGAATTATCTATATAGAATCATGCGTTGATATCAAATTATTGATCTAACTATAATTCATAATAATAAGCAATATATATATATATATATACAGTAAAACCTTGTTAAGTCGTCACTCAGGGGACCAAACATTTTTGACTACTTAAGCGGAGTGACGACTTAGGCGGAGTGGGAATTTTTGAAGAAAAAAAACAAACAAGAAACACTGAAATACAGTATCTTCATGAATTGCTGTAGGATTCGGTGAGAAAAACAAGATTTTCAGAAATCAATACATGCAAATAAGTGGAAAGTAAAAAAAAAAAAAATACTTTTTATAGTTACCACATTATAATCGTTTTAAAAGAAAGGCAATGTCTGTCTTTGAAACGTTCCAGCCAACCATTGCTGCCGCCAAAATCTTCAATATTCAACTCCTTAGCAATTTCCATGGCTGTTTCTTTGAGAATCACGGCAGAAATTGGACATTTTGCGATCTGGCATGTTTTAGCCATCGAACTAAAACCTCGATCTCGTCAAACTTCGATTTCCTCATTCTCTTTCTTTTGTCTTTACCGTCAGCTTCTTCAATTAATTGTTTCGATGAAAGAATATCGTTAAATGTAGTCCTGGGAATACGATGTTCTTTGGCAAAAGCTGTTTTCGAAATATTTGATTTTTCAAAAAGTGCAATTAAGTCTTTTTTTTCTTTAAAACATAACGAGATAAGTTTTCGTTTCCCTGACATGTTACAAATGTAATCGAACCACGAAATTGCAAGATAAAAAATAGCAGTTATAGCGGGGCTTACTCGCTATGAAATTAAATCACACTCAGTAGCGGTCAAGAAAAACGTCTACACTTGACAAGAATCGCAGCGAGAAGTATGTAATTTCCCAAGTGAATTTCCCACGTGAAAATTCCCCATAAAGGCTAGGCTTTCTTAGAGTGAAGGGGCGTGGCTGAAAAGATAGCAGGCAAAATGGAGAAGAAAGATGCTTTTCGCCATTTTTGAGGGTGACGAGTTATCCGGAGTAGAATTAAATTTGGTGACGAGTAAAAGAGGGTTATTTTACATTATTGTCTATGAGATCTTGTCGGGACCAAAGGAAAACGACGACTTAAACGGAGTGTCGACTTATCCGGGTGACGACTTAACGAGGTTTTACTGTATATTATTTTTTTTAACTATTTAGTAATTAATTACCCAAATGAATATATTTTAACCTAAGATTGCTTCCCTTATTACAAACTATAAATTCTGATTAATGGATGAGACCAAGCGTGACATCCTAGAATAACTGTTTCACGCTCTTTTGCGATCATCAGCTAGAAGTAATCACCAGTAAACAGCGAGGTCTCGGCACAGAGGCCAATACGGATAATCGTCAGAATAGCAGTGGAGCCTCCAAAGCAAAAATTAAAAACAAAAAAACTCACTAAAAAAATATTAGTGAGGAAATTCCTTGAGGCGGCGAAATGCTGGCACATGTATTACCTCACTAATAATTTTCAGTGAGTTTTTTAAGATTTATTTTTCCAACGATAAAAATTTTGATTTCCAAAGTTCAGAAGAAAAAGAAAACATTGCTATGTTCAATTGATGTTTCTGATTGTTTTCTAAGGAGGAGTGACTACAAAAAAAAGAAGAAGAAAAGATAAAGGGAATAGTTTAGTATTCAGATCCACGCCACACGTTAAGCCCCTTCCGTTGTTGATATTCAGTCACTCTTGAGGGTTTTCTTTGATTTGCTTTGAATGCCTTTGATTTGCTTTCCCTTCCCCCCCACTTGAATGTTCAAAGCACCCGTCACTTCAAACACAATTCTCATCATTTCTTTCGTTGGATTATTTATATATATATATATATTTATATATATAAATCTAATACACCAAACTTGAAGCCGACACCTCTTCAAGTTTCGTAAATTAAATAGTAATTGCGTTTTTGTATTAATTTCAAAATTACTCACCAGAGGCCGCTGATGATCTGATTTTTGATTTTTGGGCAGTGATTTGTTCTTTGTAATTGGGTTTTCAAATTTCATATCTCACTGTCCGGCTTTTTATATATATATGTATATATATATATATAAATATATATGTATATATATATATATATATATATATATACTAGCCAGGTACCGTCGCTTCGCTCCGGGACTCTTGCATATATAGCATTAAAAAAAATTATTTATTTAGCAAATTAATATTGAGATCGGAGAATATACGACTTCCCAGCCCGTTGTGGCCTTCTCCGCTTAACTCAGGTGTATTGCGGGTTGGTGCCACACACCTGGGGTTGCCGCCATACTTCATGGGCAATTTGCGAGATTATTCCCTATCCCGTGGGAATTTCGAAAAATCCGACAATTAGTATAGTTGGACAGTTGTTTAATATATTTTCATTTTTTATGAATAGATTCTAATTCTTCAGTAAATTTACCTTTCTTTGTGTTTGGTGGTTTATATTATACGTTTGGTAATACGTTTTAGTAATTTGTAATTTAACATTTTGCTTATTTCTTGATCTCGACAATGCGACGTTTAATTGTCCATGAGAAAAAACAGGTTCATTCAAAATTATTCCAACATGCTCAAATGTTTGACCTTGTGATTTGTCAATTGTCATGGCGAATGCAGGAATTATTGGAAATTGTATACGTTTGAGAATGAAAGGCAAATTTGAGTCGCTTGGTTTCAAGTCAATTCTTGGAATTGTTACTAATTCATTTTTGTGGGATTCATTGATGATTTTTGTACAAATTAAATGTTGATGACATGAAGTTACAATTAGTCTTGTTCCATTACACAAACCTTTCTTCGGATTTAAATTTCTTATCAACATGATTATTATTCCAACGTTTTTACATGCCTTCACAAATTTCTCATAATAGCCAACATGAAAATTTTCACATTTTTGCATGTATCATGCAAACGCAGAAACGTTTGTGAATGTCTGATTTATCGTTCGATAGAACTTTCAAATACCAACATTTCCTCAATATAATGTTCTCTTCCAACTTTTATACTTTTCGTTTAAATTGAGAAAAAGTCAAAAATTGACCATTTAAAAGGCGACATCTTGGAAACCAAAAAATGTTATTGAAAGATTTTTTGTAGCATTTTGTTTGTCTTAAAAAGATCTATATTTTATCCATTTGCATGACCAATCTATCTCATATGGTTTGGTCACAAAATTGGAGAAACTTAAAGTCTTATGACAGAATGACAGACAGAATAATGTTTTATAACATACAATAAGCTGATTTTTGCTTCTTCAAAATTGTTCTTGGAAATTATTTAATTGTCATGCTATTAGTATTTGTAATTTATTTGTCTTTAAGTAGCTAGTCTTGCTTCTCCAAAACGACGAGGCTCTTTTTGCATTTAATATATAGCACCATCTTGTGGCGGATTGGTGAACTTTTGAAGTAGTTCAAGACAACAAAAGATGGCAGCACCTGTTCTACGTGTTATCACCACTGATCTCTAGATACTCTTTTAATGATCAGTGACTATCACAGCCACATTCACTCGGCTATCTGAAACGGAGTTATTATTTTCAAAAATTATTTAGAATTGAAAAAAAAAATACAATTTTGCAGTATTAGTATTCAAATATACCACCAAACTTTTAATATACTCGAAAAGCAGTTAAAAAAATGGAAACAAGTTGTAAGGTTTTACGAAATAATATTTTATAAATGAAATGGTCATTAATATTCAATCATCATTAGTATTAATTATTATTAGAGATACATTTTACATCAGCCTTTTTAAGATAATGCTCGTATAGACTAACAAAAGAGAAAGCTTTTCAAATAAAATAAAAATACTTCAGATGCTCAGGCAAAAAAAAAAAAAATTAGACTGTAAAATTTGCTGTAAATAGTTTTAAAAATTTTCACACTGACAATTTCTTTTTTTTTTAATAAACTCAATAGTAAGATAATGAATTGCGTCATCAGATGAAACCTATAGTTTCCTATAAACTAAAAAGGTATTTCCAAAAATTGACAAATGACCAAAATACTTCATTAACTAGCATTCAAGTATAAAGTCCTTTGGCCGCCTACGAATTATAAGGAAATTACAAAGGAAGTTATAAAGAATGGGCAAAGATCAGGGATGGGCAAATTACTGGTTAAAAGTAACCGAGTTTTATTTTTTATTCACATCCCTCCATTCCCTTCCCAAAAAAAAGAAAACATTTGACTAAACTATTAAGCCACTCATATTTTTATATATCTTGCTGTTTTATATATTTTTTTTTCTTATTTATGTAAAGATATGAGAGTTTTAATTGCTTCGTGTTCTGTTATAATGCTTAGAAATTTTTCTATTTTAAATATTTATATTTTAAAAACTTATTATTGTAATTGCAATATCAGGTTTTAAAAAGTTATTCAATAGAACGCACATTGAAAATTACTGTATTGATATTTTTTTTTTCAGAAATTTTATTTAGACTTTCTTATTAGTGCGTTCTACAACATATTTCTAAGTTAATAGTTAATTGTTATGAAGGGGAAAAATAAAATAAAATTTAATATATATTTAGTATATGCTATGGTATTTCGCAGCATGCTTCGAGTTTAATCTCCCTGAACATTTCCAGTCAAACGACTAATAAATTTATAAAATTTTCATATATTAGAGGAGGAATAGTATCTCTACCGCTTAAGTATATTGTTGGTTATCGTTTTAATCCCTTATTACCAGAAACTTGCATACCCTTGTTTCTGGTTCATGTTTTGGTCGTGTTTCAATTATAAAACTTAGTTAAAACAATGCCAAACAAAAAATCCTCAATTTAATGTACAAATATAATCCTATCAAGCAAAAATTCAATTTAACTTCAGTATTTAATACTAGTAAATAATCATAATAATAGTTAACGTTAGTTGACTTTATACTATAATTACTTTTTTTTCCGTATTAATTAAAAGAATCAATTCAATGTCAGTATTTCATTCTTACAAAAAAAATATAGCTAGCAAAAATGTACATTTCGTCTACAGTAGAGCATCAGCCCACGGAGGAATTAAAATGGCATTTTTTGCAGATATTGTGTGTACTGTTGCTAAAACATGGTGCATAGGCGATATATAGTTTCTAAGGAATTTTATCTCCCTCATAAATGCAAAGTGGGACACTTTTTTTTTGACATTCTATAACGTGAAAGTAAAAAAAAAAAAAAAAAAAAAAATGGATAAAGAAAATAACCGCAAAAAGGAATGCGATTTCGTTACATCGTTACAGGTGAATGAAAAAAGTAACGGCGTTACCCATCGTTATCACTAAGCGCAACTGCTATTTGTAATAACGCGTTAAGTATTTTTTTAGAAAATGTTTATCAATAACTTAAAATAACAAAGAAAGAAGCACAGTTCTCGTACTGATTTTTGAAAATTTTTGTTGTACATAATAGACCTAATAACCCGAACTTCTTTTATAAACCCAATTATATCATAATCAGTAAGAATCTTAAAATGGTTAAACCTATCCTGAAATATTAACCACTCAGAATTTTAGTTTATTGATTGCGGGATTTATTGTTAGCTAATTTAAGTTAAAAATCAATTGGGAGTCAAATTTCAACCTCTAAGCCTGTGTTCTTTTTAAAATACACTATTTTAAAATATGAACTTATTAAATAGAAAGTTCAATTCTATCTGAAAAAAAATTGTTTTGTTTTTTTCCCTTTCTCCATGTAATTTTTTTTTTCTACTGAGTTAAAATAGATAGCACAAATATTTATGTTTCCTTTTGTAATGGCCTTGTATTTATAATAAATTTTAGAAAAAAATGTTTAACTTTTAAGTTAGAAAAAAATACCTAACATCTAAATAATTAAAAAAACTAATTATTGGCTAACGATCTATAATTTATCAAAAGGTGTTACTTAATTCTCTTTGTTTTGTTTTTTTTTTTTTTGTTTTTTGTTTTGTTTTATATACATACTTTTCTCTCATCCTCACACTGCTGTGCTCATGAAATGAAAATGGGCAAACTCTAAGGGAAATTGCCCCACCCTGTATAGTGATAAGATATATACCTATAGAAAGATCTTTTTACATAGAGCATATGTTATTATTGCGACTCGTCTCAATTATTACGTCTAGATATGAATTATCTCGTTGACATCTTACTTCCCGGATGTATTAATTAATTATCATTTAATACTTATTTTCAGTAACAGTTAATATTTTTTCATTTATTGCATGTAAATAATTATTATTTACTTGATATTAATTATGTATAATAGTTATTAACAGTGTAATTGATTGAGTGCGGTGAATGTGGGTGGCAGTGAAGCCAACCACCTACAATTAAGGACCCTCCGCCTGTTGATGGTTGGCTTCCCTGCCATCCACATACATCACAATCAATCACTCAAACGTCATATCTAGACGTATATAACTCCGAACGGACTAATAATTGAGACAAGTCGTAATAATAAAAAATGTTGTATTGATGGAGATCTTTCATTACGTATATACAGTCGGACCTCTATTTAACGAAGTCGCTAAATCCCGAAAAAAAGTTCGTTATATGGAAAATTCGTTAAATAGAGATTCACCTTTTAAAATTACTTTAAACTACTTAAAACAGATTTAAAATACATAAACAATAAATATTATTAAAAAAAAGTAATAATTTTAATGACATAAAGCATACACTACCACATGCATACTTAAATTTTACTAATAAAGTCTGTTAATTTTGTCTTGATTTTTTTTTTTTATTTGAAAAAGTGTTTTCGCTTATAGTACGTCTGGCATCTTTGCAATGCACCAAAAACCCCTTCAGTATTTTCTTCAAATTGTAATCCGCGTCGGATTGTTTCAAATGATCTTAGCATTTCATCATACGAAGGTTTTTTTTTTTATTTCTGCATCATGATCATTTCCATTTTCATTATCTTCATCGCAATTCATAGCTGCATTGTTTTTATTTTTCACACTGTCTAAAATATCCGATTCAGTTAGTGTTTCCGAGGTCTCAACTTTAAAATCAAGTGAAAGATAATCATCAATCAGCACATCATCGTTAATTTCTTCTTTTTCCCACAGCTGTATCCACATTTCATTCATTTCCTCTAAGGGAATTTTGATAATAAAACATTTCAAGGAGGAAAAGAAAAATAGATACCACGAAAAAGTTCGTTAAATAGAAAATGCACTTCGCTATTTGGAGGTTATTTTACGAAGAAATTAGCAAAATGTTCTTGGTTCCAAAGAAAAGTTCGCAAAATAAAGAAATTCGCAAAATAGAGGTTCGTTAAATAGAGGTCCGACTGTATCTTATCCCTGTACAGTGATGGGGCAGATCTGTCCATTCTCCTTTGAGAGGAAGAGTAACGTGACAGAAGACTATCAGAAACTAATGCACTTGATGTGTAGCAGATCTTTGATGCTTCACTTATTTCTGGAATTTCTTGATGTAAATTAATATCTTTGAAATTTTGTTACCTAATTTCATTTTTCGAATTTTAACGACTTTTCGTTTTCAATCAAAGATTTTTTTCATTCCAATTAATAATAATACTATTTATTCTAATCGAATATAGTAAAGTAACACTTCAGTAACGTTTTATGAGTTATATTGTAAATAGCTTCTATGTTTACTTTTTTCTTTTAATTATACAATAACAAAGTTTAAGAATTATTAATAGTCCTAAAGAAAATGAAACAGGGTCAAACATTAACATCAACATCTATATTATGATTTATAGAAGAAAAAAAAAAGTTTTGGATATCTGATGTAAAAAGTTTTATTTAAAATCGATAAACTCTGACAGAAAAAGTGTTCAGTTGCTAATTCAGTTATTCTGAAATTTGTAATCTTCTGAAAGTGTTGGATTTAGTTCCCCAGAAAGATGAAATTTAGTTTAGTCAGCGCTGTTGATCAATCTGTAGATAGTGTCATTGAAAAAGATCAGCATATCAACAATGGCTGAATAAATGTAGTAGATCATAGTTGGTACTGCAGGTCTGATTAATGAAAAAGACTTTATGAAAGCAAGGTTTTCGCTTATTTCTCTTAAAATAGTTAGAGGAAGTGCTAAAATTCAAAACTTAACTTTCCTTACACAATATTCGTGTTCTAGTCCAAGTTGTCTTCAGGATTCCATGATGCAGAGCTGATTCAGAAGAATAAAAAAGATATTGAATCATAATTACAACTGACACACACACATAATTCCAAAATTACATGTATGGAATTACAAATAAAAAATTGCTTGTTGCACATTTCAAATGTATCCGCGTCATTTCAGATTATAAACGAAAGTGATTATGGATTGAAATAAAGTACTTTTGAAGAATGATCTATCCCTATTCTTAATGGAAGAGATATAATAAGATGACGTAGCTCTGACCTGGCTACGTCTCGGAAGAACTAATTCAGTTGAAACTTGATGCAGAGCAATGGCTACTCAATTGAGCGGAACTTACGATTTACCTATGATACAGCAAGTGACAAATGAATTAGGAAGATGCAGGATGACGTAACCCAGTCACATAGAAGAATAGCAAGGGATATGGAGATGATGGCCTTCGTCTAAATTTAGTTTCATTAGAAACATTTAAAATTTACCATTTGAAGCTTGGAAAAGTTATAGAAATATTTCATTTTCTCATCTATTCACTACATTTATTACCTTTATTCTACTATTGATTTATTTCAATGTATCGTTGGACAGAAAAAGAAATTCACACGTAATTTTAGATTACATAAAACTTAAAACATTTTACATAACACTTAAATAAATCAACTTCATCACAATATTCAGAGCCGTCGCGTGGGCGGGGCGACCGGGGCGATCGCCCTGGGCGCCGCGGCAACGGCAAAAATAAGAAAATTTGGAAATTCCGTTTTTTTTTTTTTTATTGTTGAATTGGAGATTCCTTTTTTTTTGGGGTTTTAGATTTTTGGGATGATGTGGGGGGCGCAAATATCGCTTGAATATTTGTGTTTGAATCCTTACAGATAGGTGTAATGTCGGGTGGATGCACGTGTGAGTTTGAGGGGGGGGGGGGGGCTGACGAAATCTTGCCCCGGGCGCCAACAAACCCCGCGACGGTACTGACAATACCCAAATAGAGATTAGACATTGAGACAACTAATTCTAATCATATTTAAAAATATCTTGACCTGCAGTAGGATTTTTGAGGATTTACTTGGATTGAAAAAAGATAAATAAGGGTGGGCATAAAAGAATGCTGGGTCTACGAACAAATGTATTTTCTATATTGCTTAATATACAATCAAGACATCTGTGAATTGGAAGTGCAGCTGTCCATGTTTGATGGGCATAACTCAAAGTTCCTCAAAGTTCCTCAAAGTTCACACCTTTCGTCACCCAGCACACATTCAAAGGTTCGTCTAATTCTGCCAGACTCGATGAAATATCTCCGGTGTAATGGACTACATAGCAAGGGTGATCCGTTCCTTGATACCACTGATGAATCTATGCGTTGGATATACGTAAACATTGTCTTTCACGTACCCCCATAGGAAGAAGTCACATGATGTTAGGTCCGGGAATTGTGATGGCCACCTCAGGAGGTGGCTGTATGCATCAGTAGCATGTCCAGTCCAACGCTCTGGAAGAACATGATTGAGGAGGGGTCATGATGGAAATAGGGGGGAGGGGGCGCCCTTCTGTTGGAAAATGTAGTCGTTGTAATCACTGTCACAGATTGGAAGCAAGCAGTTTTTATGTCCTGGATCGCCATTTTTGGAGTCAACGCCACCAAGAGGGCAAAAACTGAAACTTGACCATCTGTGTGTCGACGCTACGCATGCATTACAATTCATCACCGGTCTCGAACGACGTTTCACACCTTTGAAACCCCACCATTCTTTTATACCCACCCTGTATATTGATAGAAAAAAAAGTATAATTTAATCATTTTCTCTGAACTTCAAAAAATACTGAATAAATAAGAGAAATAGGGCTTCTTTTCATAAGAAGTTTCATATTAACAAATAAAATGATGATAGTTTTGAATATATGTAAATAAAAAAAAAAATACATCACCGAAAAAGAAAACAGAGTTACAGCAATTTTGTGAAAAAAATATTATATTGAGTTATAATTACTTCATTTTCGTAAAAACAAAATAAACTATGTTTAGCAAACGCTGGTCGTTATTTCCATCTTAATGTTCTTTCATACTACTTTTAACCAGAGTTAATTACGTTGATTTATTAATCCTGTTTTTAACTGTTTCCGTTTGGCTTTAATTCATGTATGAAACAACATTGAGGTTTGTAATTGTTGAACTTTTTCAAATGGAATCAAAAGATGTAATATCTATTTGAAACTTTCAAAAATATGATTTTTTAATTTTCTTTTAAGAAGATTAAGAAATTTTGGATTTTCTATTAAAAAGAACTGCTATTTAAAATAGAGGGGGAAAAAGGAAGAAAGAACAAGAAATGTTAAAACGATAAAATACTCGTTGTAACGATTCACATAAATAGTATTGTTAATGTTTTGAGTCAAATTTAACTGAAATCACTCAGTCAGTCAATGAAGTGAAAACTTCCTTAATCATTCACCCTTCTTTTGTCTTTTCCAATTTTATTCTGTGCTTTCTCATGAACTCCTAAATTAATATTCCTAATGAAATGTATCTGTTTCTACTGCTCATCTGTTCAAAATACGTCTGCTTTAAAACTAGGGATTATGTCCCAATCAACCTGTTAGATGACACTTTCTAAATATGATAATTTCTGATAATTTCATGCGTTCATTAAATTAAGATGTCAATCTCAAATAACTGGTTCATACTGTTTGAAAAATGTATTCCAATAAATAACTGAATACTTATTTCGCAATAGATAATGAAACAAACACCTGATTTTCATTGTGTCTGTTGATTGTAGTGTTCTACAGTTTGTCAAGGAAAAATTAACAGCGCTAAGGGCTCTCGTAAATAATGAATGTATTCTCGAAAGAAATATCACAGATGGAATCAACTGTTTCGTAAAAAATTGTCAAAGATTACAAATACTGTTTCATTTTTTTGGATTGATTAATAATTAATTAAGAAATATTCGATTAATCAGTCATTAAAATCAGATATCAGTTGAAACGTATTTGTAGCTGATGAGTATTTGTTGTCTTATTACTATTAACTATTGCTAGACTTACATTTATAAATTGCAGAGAAACAAACAAAAAAATACTTTTAATCAAAATTAATAAATAATAAAAAAAAATATAATAAAAGTTTTAAATCAAAACTCACAATTACTAATTTTGTAATACGGAGGTCTACGATTTTGGCTTCTAAAAATTTATCAATAATATTTTTTAAAACAGGATTAAACTCGATAAACTATACAGAAAATTATTCTTGAAAAATTAAATTGAAAGAAAAAAAGTTGATTTTTTGAATTAATATATTTGAATATACTGTATACTCTCGATATCTCGAAGTCGAAGGGACGCTAAAAAAAATTCGAGATAGCGAGTTTTCGAGATAACAAGGTCATAACCAAAACATTAAAATTCACGTAAAAACACAAGATACGGAATAATATTCTAAAAATTAGTCTTGATAGATGAGAATAAGTATAAATATATAATGATAGTTAACATTAAGTGTAAATATAGCAATGATAATTTTTAAAAGTAGTCGAAAATAATTACATTAAATTGAAAAGAATTAGTAAAATACAATGAACTTACATTGCTAGAATTTCTTTAAAAAATACCTCTATTTTCTTCGACACCACTGAATTGCGATTTTTCCGGAAAAAATTCATTTTTTTACTTCGAAAAAATAGTCGACATAACAAGGTTTTGAGTGAAAACTCTTCGATATAAGAATTAAAATTAACATTAGATGAATATGTGATATCAAGGGGGAAAAATAATTTTTCGACATATTAAGGTTTTCGAGATATCGAAGTTCGAGATATCGAGAGTATACTGTATTTATATATCTATTGAAGTCATGAAAACGATTCAAATGATAAATGGTCATTTTTAATAGTTCCAAACATAAAGTGTGAAAAAACAACAATGGATGAGACCAAGTTATTCACAAGTGACATCCTGGAACAGCTGTTTCACGCTCTTTGGCGATCATCAGCCAGGAGAAGTCATAGTAAATAACAAAGTCTCCGTACTGATTTATGCTTTAAAAAAAAAATCATTGATGCCGCTCTCGCTGGCACATGGATTTTCTCACTCGTTTTTTCATTGGTGAGTTTTTCATTGTGTATTTTTTTCCATTGAGGCACATAAAGAGTGAAATTTTCCCATTTTCGGAAAAAAAAAATAATGAAATCCATATTATTTACTGAAATTTTCTAAACCTAATTTAATAATATCAAAGCATGTGAAAGTGGATTAATAAACGGATTAAAATGTATTTTAGAACAGGTAGAAATTTATTTCGTTTCTAATGCGTTTTCTATGATACATCTTCAGGCAAAATTTTTAGGACAAGAATCAGAACGAAAAAAAATTTTCAAAGTTAGATCTCGATCTCCTTCTGTCCGTAAATGTGCCTATCAAGTTTCAAGAAGTTTGGTCGAAAGTTTTTTGAATGGGGACACCAAACACACAGACAGATTTTAAAAAACTTAAATTCTAAGGATAAAGGCCAAAAATGAATATCGAAAATAAAATTTGACGTTTTACAATTATTTTAGTTGATTTTCAACTTTTTTTTATCTTTATTTTAAAATAGTTCTGATTTTTAAATAGAGTTTACTATAATAGGAAAATAATTTAGATTTCAGTAGATATTAAATGTAATTTTTAAATAAGTGAACGTAACTAACTAATTAACTAAATAAATAAATAAAAATTATATTGAATGTTTCGATAACAAATCCATTCATCTTAATAATTTTTATTTCATAACATTTTCTGCCACAAAAGTAGTAGGACCTTTACTGTTCCAATTTCTTCATATTCTGTTCCATTTTCATAACAAATTATGACCAATAAGTGAATGTCCATCACTTTTTTTTAATTGGATCCAATGATACTAGTGGGTGTATCGGACCTTGACCAAATTCTTAGCAGAACTAGATCCTAGAAACCAGAAATAGGTTTAACGAAGACACGTCCATCTGTTTTCTTGACTGCTATATTGCTAAACACATTTATGCGGTCACACTTCCGTCCGTTCCAACCACACAAAAAACACCTTATCAATCCATTCTTTAAGTTCACATTTACATATCAAGTTTCATTTTATGTTTTTTAAATTTTTTTATTGCTTTTAAAGCGGAAATTTGAGGTAATTTCTTTTTTAAGGAAATCTCATATTGAGAAGCTCTCTCTTTAATAATAACATAGCAGCCAGTTGCTTTATCTTTTAAGCTTCCGCTTGTATCTAAGGAAACTCTAATATTTATTTATATATTTACTTATTTATTTATCTATTTATTTTGGCAATTTGGGGAAACATTAATTATCAATCGATTTTAAAATCAATTTTGTACTGAATAGTTTCAATTAGTACAAAACTGTTTTTTTTTTTTACCCTACTTTTCTAGAATAAGGAGAAAACTTCATAAAATCCTTACAAAAGTTTTTCATAAAGTCAGTGTATTTGTGTGTATGTTTGTGTGTGTGTTTGCGCGCACTTATCTTTCTGCTTATTCTTTATGTTAATTTATGTATTTTTTATTTTCCACTTATTTTTTATATTTATTTATTTAATTTTTATTTTTCATAATTTTATCTACAGTCCTGTTAGGAATATTAAATTCTCATCAATAGATTCTGAAATTCTTTGTTCTACATATAATGTTTATCACTTAGAATATGTCAGTAAAAATGGCATTCTAATTACAATAACATTAAGCTTATTATATATTTGTATAGATGTACTATAACGTTAACAATCGATTTATTAATGTTGGTTATCATGTTTGTTATGTATAAATCATAATCTAAATTTTTAAGGTTATGTTAAAACGATATATTTTGTATATGATTCTTTATAATCAATAGATTATAAAGAATTTATACAAAAGAATATTTTCTTATAGTTTAGGATGTTTTCATTTTCTTTTTTCCACCTGTATTATATATTTATTAGCCAAATTTTCGGGTTTTTTTTCGTATATTGTTTCGTATATTGTTTCGTATATAGAATTTCGTATATTGTTTAAAATATTTATATTTTCAATTTTATTAAAAGTAGACTAATCTCTGATTATGTAATTTGTATTTTTTAGACCATACTATTATTTATTTTAGGTAGTTTAAAATTTCTTGATTTTAAGAGATTATAATTCTATCTTTTATTTCCCTCTATATTGTTAAAATTTAGAATAATAATTTTGGATGATGAAATTGTAAAATAATTTCTATATCGGGTTCAATATACCATATTGTTTTAATAACTTTTTTTTGTATTCCCAATAATTTTTGTGAAGATGTGTTTTAGCATTTCCTTTTGTAAATTATTGATTGGCTTTTAAGTTAGTGTTAAATTCTTGAGCCGCTTCTTGAAACTTGACTATACATTTTTGGACAAGAAACGATCAATTTTTTTATTTGAAAATTATTTCTAATTCGCTCATGAAGATGCTAAACTTCTCATAAAAACATTAAGGAAAAACAAAGAATTTTAATGGATGTCTAACTTTGCATATTAATCATCGTGCAAATGATGAATGATTTAATATTATTTGTAATTATAATTACACAATTTATCTAGATTTAATTATTATTTTTTCAGGAATGTTTACTGTTAGTATTAGAAAGAAATTAAAATTTAAAAAACAAAAATAAGACTTTTCGTTTCTATTGATTTTATGACTTTTTTTAATTTAAATTTAATTTATTTTTATTTTTTTAATTTAAAAGGAAAGTCGGCTTTAAGTTCTTTAAGGAACTTGTTTCTTTTTCTGCTGCATTCCGGTCGACCTCAGCTTTTCTAATCAGTTTCAAGCTGTTCAAGGTCAGTTTCTTTAGTTTCAAGATAGACGCTGTGTTTCTTTCACATCGACAGGAATATCCCCTAAATTTCATCTTGAGGAATCGGAAGCCTCTTGTCAATTGACAGATGCTCTATTTCAGATTTCATTAACAAACAAAAAAAAATACATCTGCATTATTTGATATATTTTGATATATTTTACATACCTTTGATTTATTTTTCTTTTATATATATCAACAAAATAAAAGAAAAATATACATTTATTTCAATATGTATATATATATATACGTGTATGTTTATTTGGTGTAATTTATTTTTCTTGAGCAGACATATTGTCTGAAAAGTTAAGTGTTCTGTCCTACACAATCCCAGTACCTAACATAGAATACTAACTTTTCACCAATGTCCCAGAAAATATATATTTTTTTTGTTTCAGTGATAGTTACGTATTTACGAGCGTATGATTGAAAAGCATCAATTCTAAAAGCAAAATATCCTTAAAAATTCAGATTTGTTCGCTTATCGTAGCATAACAGATATTTTATTACATTCTGGTGTCAGATAGATTTTTTATACAAGAGTTATGTATATAAATACTAGCTGTGCCCCGCGGTTTCACCCGCGTTAAATTGTGATTATACAAATCTTTTTCATACACATTATGAGTACATAACTAAGTGCAGGCCGCGCGGTTGGCGATGTCACTAAGACACTGGCCTCTCACCTCTGAGTAACGAGGTTCGGTTCTCATGTGGGTTTCGTTGATGGTGGCGATCCGCGCTGGGCAGGTTTTCCCGGGGTTCCCCCGTTTCCCCTGCATTTCTCACACCATCCTTTCTCAGTCTTTCTCTCCGTCTGTCCTTATTTCCGTGGGATAGCATAATAGATCTTTGAAGTCGCGGTGCTCGGCTGTCAAACCACCCACGCTCACCACATTACATTACATTACAAGTGCATCTCATTAACTATAAATATCATCTGGAAATTAAAATACATGGCCCTTCTCGGTAATGTTCGGTTCTCGTCGTGAAGCCAACCCGCCCTCGATTGTTACTTATTTAATAAAATAAAATGCCCATTACTATTTTATTTGCTGTTTTTTGTGACGAATTAATTGTAATTTTACTTTTCACTGTGGTCCCCCAGCAATAATTGTCAACAGTTAATCTTTGATTCGATCGAATTAGTTTAAACATTGGGGCTTACTTACATTGGCAGAATCCATTATAATACTATGGAAAAATGCCATTAAACAAACAAAGAAGAAACGTTTCCATAATTTAATTAATTGTAAATACTAATAGATACAATTTTATAGATACAATAAAGTAATATATTTAATTAATTGTATCAATAATATATTGTTACCTATTCATAACATGATCGCTGCAACCAATTAAAAAAACTACCCAAATTGATTTTATTTGTGGGGGGGGGGAGTTCTGTTTTGCCATTCCACGTTAATGAAAAATATTGTCAAGAGCTATGTAATAAAGAATTTAATGTTTAATAGCCATTTGCAGCTGTTGCTTTCTGATGATACATAAATGTCAGAAATATATTGTTATAATCATATATGAAGATCCCAGAAGCCAAGGGGTCCAAGTGACATTTTTGAAAAAATCGAGTTATTGGCTGGAACGTGTAGTAGAAATATTGTTCTGTGGAGTGGACAAGTGATCTTGTCAAGAGTCAAAAACTCAAACTGAGAAATGACACATTGAAAAGCACTCTACTATTAAAACCCATCCAATAATAAAACTTTGACCTCGATTATCTCAGAACTATGTTTTTGCCACTTGGACCTCTTGGCTTCTGGGGTCCTCATATGCAATAGCAGAAAAGAAAGAAGAAAATAAAATAAAAACAGTTCTTAAACAGAAACTGTACTTCGTAAAACACTGAATCAATCTATTATAACATCTCCTTCTTGATGTCGTAATTCTCAGTTAGATTATTAATAAAGCAGTCGGATGATGAGCCAAGATTTTAAATTATTTTCTAATATTAAAATCATTATTCGCTAGTCAATAATCAAACATTAAACTTAATGGCCTATTAAAGAATGATCTAAGATATTTTTGGTTGACATTCGAATAGGCTTATACTAAACGGAGCAGAAATTTTCAGTAAAAATAATCATTATCCTATAAAATGAAAAGTAAGTTTATTATTTATTTCTGTGCATATGCAAAATATTAATAACGTTGTTCTAGGAATAATTTTGGTAATTTCTGAATAAGAATTTAATCAACATTATGTTCCTATTATGGAGATATAAAAAAGCTAACACACTTGCTTAAAAAATTAATTAAAATTTAAGAAAATGTCTTAAAACTTTATACAAGAGGCCCAAACCAGGTTTCAGCCTGTGAACAGGCTTTCTTCAGTGAGTCTCTTGAAAAATAATAAAAGGAAAGAAGAAAGAAAATACATGTAAAATATTTCTCACTCCTCGTCCTCCTTATTACACTTGAGAATTTCAATAATAGACTCCATGTCTTATATTCCATCTTTCCTCTTCCCTGTCAATGAGAACTAGACTAAATATAAAAATTAGACTAGACATTCTAAAAATTAAGTAGAAAGAACGGAAAAAGCGATTGGATAAGACAATTAATATTCTTCATATTCATTCACTTCTCCCATCTCCGTATAAGAGTTAAGAAAGAATTGCTGTTTTTCATCTCAACTGATTGTTGTTACGCTGTTGTGATGCACGTAGCAGCCATAAGTTATTATTGCTTATTTATTCTTCAATCTCGAGACCTAATTAAGAAATCGGTGATAACTCCTCCTCCTGTTAGTCACCGTTTGCTGTAATCACAACCGTTATTTTGCAAAATATTTCCGAATTCACGTAACTGTGTTCGTCTGCTCTGAGGAAATATGGCCGGCTGGTTGGCGGTGGCATATTTGATCATCTCGCCTCTGTTACGCAAACGCTGCTTGACCTTCACCAACATGGCACGAATCTAGGTAATCTCGCTATGGCGACTTAAGTCATCTCAACCCTGAATACAGGAAATCCACTGTTCCCACAGTATCAGCAGGCCAATGATTAAAACGCAGTTTATTAATGAAAAACAGCAGTGGGTTTTTGTTTTGTTTGTTGATTGCTTTTTTGTGTTTTTTAATTTCGTAAAAATTGTTTTGATCGTTTCAAGGTCGAATGATTTGTTTAATGATGTAATCGCTCCACTTTTGAAGCTGTTTTATTCTTACTGAGAAATGTTAAGTTTGTTTCATCAACTAAGAATTTTGGGAGGTCTTACTCATAAATAAAGAATCTCTGCTCAAAAGCATTTGGACAACATTTCTTAATCTTCTTTTACTCATGTATTTTCTAAATTTCTGTTTCTGTCTTTTCTTTATTTCGAAGTTTCTACCGTAGAAAATACAATATTATTGTCAAATTCAATTTTTATTTTTTCTCAAATTGCACAAAATGCTGTTTATAATCATTTTTTTTTAACCCTCGAATTAAAAAATTATTTATTTATTTACACTTAACCATTAATTCAGCATTTTATATTATAAAATCCTCCTTTGCTTTCTAACACTTTTAGCCTGTTTTCGAAGGAAAAATAACCTGCTGACATTATTGTGTTATTATGCGTGTGTGTCTAAGTGTATGTATGACCTTTCCTAATAATTTTTGAATTATTGAACAGATTTTTTTTTTTAATTTTTTGCACACTTTTATGGTCAAAAGCTACTCCTAGTTTGTTTTTTGGGAAAACAAAAAAACAAATCCTAGATGTACCATCCTCCAAATCACTCAGAATTATTTTTCCCATTTTATAGAAAGTTCTGAGTGAATAAATGAAACATGAGATATTTGTTTTGGAATACAACTTCAAAAAGAAAAGTTGATATTATTTGTGAATCACTTTTTTTAAGCCCTGCTTTGTTTCACGAAGTTATTACCTGACTGAGTTTTCTTTCTATATTAAATAACTCATAAATAGTTAGCAAGAAAAATTAAAGTTTAACTAGTACAATTTTATTTAATTCTCTCATTGTCATTCGATTGCTACCGATGACAGCCAAGCAATATTTTTCTGCGTTGTAATTAAAAATATCAAATGAACATTGAAATCTCATACAATCCCGTTTTCTATCTTCACGGTAAGAAAAAAACAAGCAGACAAAAAAAAGACTATTTTGTCTTTTATTTGATATCTTTTTTTTTTAATTGTTTCCATATTTTTAATTTTTAATTTTTTAATAGAAATAGAAGAAGAAAAAGCATTTCTTTTTTCATCTTTTTATCAATATAACTGAATTATTCTAATCATGGCCGGCCTTAGATGAAATGAACCGATTTCTCTTAATCTGTCTTCGCGGTCTTGGGGATCCTGAGCTTACCAGGATCGATTAAAATTAGGAAGATTATTTAAAAAAATGTCTTTAAATTTGACATATAAAAATGTTTTTTTCCACAAGACTGCAGAAGAGCCATTTTGGTGATTTACATTGGCATTACATTATTATGTCATTCACATTATTGTTGATTGAAAACTTTCAAATGGTGAAATCGTTCACCGTCGATGGTTAATATATTCTGAATTAGCTAACAAAGTTATTTTGTTTCTATTGTCGCTTGTTTCAGAACGATATTACAAGTGCTTTGACAACAACAGAATTCAACAGGCGAAATATCTACACTAGATTGGGATAGCCAGGAAATTTAAAAAAGTCATATAACGGTCATTTTATAATGTTGTGAACTTAAGAAAAACTCTTTGCTGAAGAAGCTACCCATAAAGTACAACAGAAATATTTCTTCAAGAAAAATATGCCTCTGTCAAGTTTTCAAAAGATTAATGGCTGCAGTTCAGTTTTCATCCGAACGCCATTTGTCATTTGGTGGATCTAAGATTTCACAAAACGGCAGCTTTGGAGTTACAGAATTTTGGGAAAATTTAATCCAATTATTTAATATCTAAATTTCCACGAGATTTTGAAAGAATTTGCTTAACGCAAAGCTTGCAAGATTGAATCAGGCAATAAAAGTAGCAATATGTTTGAATGGACTGAATGAATTCATTGATTAAGAAATGAAGAGTTTTTAAAGAATAAATTATATCTTACTGTATCTTCTTCATTTAATATGCACCTCACCTTTAGTCCTTTTCACATTCCTACCTTAACAAAAGATTATATTGTGATCGATCAACATATGTTAAAAGTTCTTAATGAAAATAACATTTGCACCCCCTTCCCCAGATTCATCTCGAGTTTCAAAATGCTTTTGCTTTTGCTTAACCAAATTTGTGGGGCTCCGTGGAAATGATTCCAATAGGGTTCCGCATTTGCTTGGAAGGGCCCTGATTCTAGGATTTCACCTTACAAAATGCATAAATATTTTGAAACATTACTTTCGAATAAGAACTTTTTTAAATGGATTCCTACAATGAATACCAAAGAATTCACAAAGTGTCCTTTTGAATCAATTGTCAATCGGCTTCTAGCAGTAATACTGTGGCTTTCCTTTTTGCTTCTTCTGGTATATTTTCAACGTGGTTTTTTTTTTTATCATTGCTGCTGTAAAGTTTTCAACATTCTCTCGTGAAATTAACTATTAAGTTAAGATTTATATTCCGCTATCGTTTATACTTATTTTAGTTTTGGCTTTCAAATGTTCTATTGATTTTTAATAGGAAATGAGAGCCTTGGTTCAATAGAGTAAATCTTCTACAATCAAAGATTAAAACTGCATTTCTGTGTAAGCTTACCACAAACGTGTTTTGGATAATGAAGCCTCCAGAAGAAGTAGTGAGACAAGTAATGAGACGATCAAGATCTATTTGACAATCAGATCTTGATTCAAATATATCGAGATACCTTTAAAAAAACATGATTAAAGAATTTTCGAAAAATCACATCAATTATTTATTTTAGAAAGACTGTCTTCAGAAATGTTTGAGGTCAAAGAATTGTCTATCAAGAGAGGATGCGAACAATCACTATTGAAGGATTTGAATTTCGTAATGGAAAAAGAAAATTCTAGGATTCCATACACAGACTTACATCAAAACTTTCTGTATTTCTTTTTGTATTTCCACCTTTCAAAAGTTCTGGTTTTCCAACACACAAAAAGAAAAAAATCGACACAATTACCAATATCATTGTAGAAGGTATAATAAAACAAAACGAGTTTATAATCATTCTACCTTCAATTTTAAAGCTTTAATCGCTTGTAATGCGAACCGAATAAATAAGCGGATACAAAAAAAAAATAATAAATTTATTTATTTAGCGATGCTTAAGTACTGTTTGGTAGAAATAAGCTGCTGGACTGTTTTGAAGATTAATTTTGAGGGCAAATTTAATTAGTTTTATCGTAAAAAGAATTACAGTAAATAAATAGGTTCTTCATAAGTCTTGAAATTCTGATTTGGAGGGAATCGCAGTTGTTAATTATTGTTTGCATTTCATAATTCGACCACTTCAAGTTTTGGAGTCTTAGGATTAAGAACTTCGAATAACGATATCTTAATAAAGATATCATTATTTTCGCTTAAATCAGATGGTTAGGGTTAAATGATTAAAGGGTTGAAATATTAAGCAATGGCTGATTTAAATAAACCAAACCTTATTCATTCTCTTTTATGTTATTTGCTAGTAATATGTTATGCAAGTAGCTCCTTTGTAGGAAGGCAGCATGACAACAGAAATCTTTATGTTAAATGTTAAGGTGTGGGAAGGTTAATTTACCTTGAGAGGTGAATGTTTGAGGTAACCAAAATAAAAACGCTATTGTCATTCTTTTTTACTTAAAATTTCTAAAATATAAGGAAAGAGGTACTTTGAAGGACGACAGGACAGTAGATCAATTTACTTGTAAGTACACCTACGTACTTATTTCACCAGACTTAAATAACTGAAACAGTAAGAAGTGCTTCGTAAGTTCTTGTGCGATTAAAAAGAAATGAAATTTAATAAGTAACAAGTTAGTTAAATAAACTGCCATTTCCTTGGTGTTGAATAAAATTTCTATTTATGATATCGAAACTATTTAAAAACTAGCATATACATCCCGTCAACAATGACGGGATAGCAATGTGATGGCTTTAGAGTATTTGCCCGTCATATCACATTACAATGAATGCATTTCTAGGGACAGAAATGAATCTGTTTATTGGAAGGCTTGATTATAAATAACGTTGTGAAAATTCGAGCATCATTTAGCAAATGTCTTTGACCGTCGATTTGTTTTTTGTGTTTTTCATGAGAGCTTTGATGTTTCTCGGTTTCGTGAATGCAACAATCCAACATAAAGCTGGCCATGTGAAAAGATCGCCTTCTCAAAAGTAGGTAGATCGGCCCTGTCGTACATGTGAGATTTACAGGGCAGCTCTCCTTCGTTACACACAGACAGACAGATCTGGAAAACTACATAAGAGAGGTTAACATTTTTTAAAGCAAGGAAAATGTTGTTCTATAATATTAGTTGTTAAAGTATAACAATGATTTCAGTAATCTTAATAATATTGTTATTAATTCAATTACAGCAATGCAAATTGATTGGCAGTTGTAGAAAAAGATTGTGAAACAATGGATTGAAGAATTAATTTAAAGTCAAATTACCAAAGCTGTGATAATATAAATGGAATAGCTTGTATGGTTACATCAACAGAAAGTAGTTATATTTACTTTCTTTGGATTAGACATGAATCCAAAGAAAATAAATATAATATCAATTATAACTGTCAATAAAGTGTTAGATAGTTTTATTAAACTTAATGATAATTTATTAATTATTAAAATATATCGCTCTTGCTAGCTACGTCTTTATAGCTGGATAAAAATACAGTAATACCCCGATTATCCGAGTTTCCGCTTTAACCAAGCTATCAAATATTTCTAGGATTTTTTTTTTTTTTTTTTTTTTTGGTTCTACATTTTTTATTTTTAAAACTACCGAAAAAAATTCTGAACCTAATCTCACCAATCAACGAAGAGGATATACGTGACTGGATAAACGCTGACGAAAAACAAGACATTACAGATGAAATGATCATCAATATCGTCAATAAAAAAAAATGAATCTAGCGATGATGATGAAGACAGTGACGATGAAAATCGACATATAAAAATCTCCCATTTTCAGATGGACTAAAAGCAGTCGAAAGTGCTATTGAATATATAGAACAATAAGAAGAAGCGACACCAGCAATCCTGTTATCCATAAAGAAAATGGCGAAACATTACTGCAGAAAAACGCCAAAGTAACATAAAACAAAAAAACAATTAAGGACTTTTTTAAGTAAAAGAACTCTTTAATTATCGTAACAATATGAATTGCATGTGGTGTATCTGTATAACTTTTGTTTTAAATACATTTAAATATACATTTAAACCAACACGATTTATTTTATTGACAATTTTCGCTTTAACCGAGTTTTTCGTTTATCCGAGTTAGTCTTGGTCCACATTAACTCGGATAATCGGGACTCTACTGTATAATATATTTATATTATATACGTACTATATTAAGTTTTCTATTTTAACCTTTGACCATATTCTATCTTCATATATTGTAAACTAGCAAATCTGTCAAGTAAAATTTTTAGTGATCACGTGACCTTGAATTCTGAAATCATTTTCGCAGTCACGTGACCTTTGATGGCGACCGGACTACCTGCTAAATGTTCATCTAATGAGAGGAACAACTTGTCTTTCATTTCGGTCATCTAAAATGAACGGTTTAGAAGTTGATCTTACGTCCGTGATTTCTGATTGACCCACGTCGATGAAAAATAAAATGTAGTCATCCTCAATATTATATCTAATATTTGACACCTTATTGTTATTTTTGTGTCTTATGGTTTGGAGGAGATAGGGCCAGAAAAAAAAAATCATTGTTTTCTTTTATATATATTTAGATTATAATTAACAAGTTCTAAATTAAGTTAAAATATCTCTGTATTATCATCATAGAAACAATTTAAGATGATAAATAGTAAAAATTCCCTACTAATTTGAATAATCTAATCTTCTAATCCACTGTAGATTTAAGTCGTTTAAAAAAAAAAAAACTCAATTTCAGACTCAGATATTAAGTCCATTTCCAATGTCATTTTTTTAATGAGGCTCTAAATTAGAAAGTATAATAAATTATAAAATGTTAAGCCATTTCAATATTCTAAAGAAACAGTAAATTCTACTGTAATATAAGATTTGAATCAAGATGGTAATGATTTTTTATTACGCTAAAAATAATGAAAAATATATCTTACGAATTTTTCTACGGACGTAAGTATTAAAGCTTTATTAATATTTCACATTTAGTAATAATGGAGCACTATTTTTTTCTAATCATAGTAATAATATTGTTGTGAGATTCTTTTGCTGAGGAAGTAAATGCTATTTATGTTTTCTTTTCTTTTATTGAACAAATGAATGAAAACTTCTATTCTCTCTCTTTTCTTTCCGTTTCTTTCTTTGTTTTCAGAATTAGAGGCAGCTCCTGATCGTTATTAGTCCATGACAATAAACCAAATAACTTAACCTTTTTCTAGGTAAAATGTAGCAAAAAAAAAAGTATTGAAATGACATTTTTTCTTTCAATTCAGTTGTATTGATCAATTTGTGGACCCATTTTTGAAATCATGCGTGAAGTAAAGCGACGATATTTTCCAGAAACAGAGAAAACCCGAAACTGACTTTTAAGGATTTCTTTATATCGTTCATTATTTAACTGTTTGATCCTTTTATGAAGATGGAGGCGCTAGTTTTATTGGGAAATAATACAGTAATTCAGTTTGCCCGAATATCTTGGTGTTAGTGACTCCGTCATTTGAATATTTGAAGCAGGAAAAAGTTATTCGGCAGTGGTGCCACCTACGTTGGCTCGTGTCTCGACGAGGAAGCCGCAGCTAACGGCCTGCGTCGCCTGCAGCCATCGGAGAGCAGGACTCGCTGGGGCCACGCACCGAGAAGCCGTTGCCCGGTTGGCAGTGCGTGGACTGTGGCTGACTAGCACGCATTGTGGGGACGGAGCGCGGCCAAACAGAAGCCGACGACGCCGATTAGAAACAGTCCAAAACACAATTGCAGAGATTACACCACCTACGATTGGATGACGGAGCGTGGTACTTCGTGGTGCTCTGTTTCTTGGACGCGCAACCTCTAAGTGGCAACAGCGGATCCACTATCGTTTTTCGTTTACCGGTCGAGGCCACAGGATAACCCGCAAGTTTCCAAACACCTGCGCTACCCCCCCCCGCCCTGGTGCCTGCCTCCCTTTCCCCTTCCGCTGCGCAGACGCATAAGCCACCATGCATGGTTGCCGTCCCTTGTCAGTTTCATTTCTCCTGCGAGTGTTGCACATCGCAGGCTGGGCCCTGCTGCTCGTGACGCAAGGGCCCTTGACCCGATTTCAGTGATTTGCTGTCTTCGCCCCCCCCCCCTTCTGCAATAAGGAATGTAGGCCAGTCGCTTATACGTTCGCTTGTTTCAGGGATGGAGACCACATTCATAACTGAAAAACGACAGGACTTCGCTCAGTTCACTTTCATCTGCCCCAGATCATAGTGTTGTTGTTGTTGTTTGTTTTGTGGTTGTAGCGCTTGACCCTACTCCTGCCCGGTCATGAAGGGATGGTTTGACGCCTTCCGTACAGAGGGAGGACCGACACTGTACAGCTATGCCAATCGGACCCCGGTCACCGAGGATGTACAGAGCATTGTCATCTATTTGGCATTTATCACTCTCTTCGTAGCCTTCCTCATCGTCTTCCCTGGAATACGCAAAGAGGTAAGATTTAATCCTTATTCCTTTAACACCTACACTTCAGCTTATTTCACTTTCCAATCAATTCGTGACTGAAAAAAAAATCGATCTGATAAAAAACATTTAAAGTGAAGAACAGATTGCGGGGATACTTCGATACTGTTAATGCTTATCAGTAAATAAAAAAAAAAAAAATACATATTTCCTAGGTCACGTAGGCATACTTAATTTCAAAACATATTTTATTTTAGGCTAAAAGGCAACGTTTAGTAGGTAAAGTAATAATAATAGTAATAAAGGTGGAAATAACTCTTTAAATTGGCTGACATATTAGGCATCCACGCCTGAGGACTCACAATAATTGGAGTCAAATCGTGGAAAAAATTAAGGATAATTAATGCTGTATTTCATGAAGGTAAAAAAAAAAAAGGCCTTTAATAAGGAAGCTTACACAATTAAAAAAAGAGAAAAGGCATTTATTATTACAGGCTTATTAATAGATGCAATACACGGCGTTTCTCTAAATACTACTAATTCTATAAGAGAGAAGTTGGCTTTAAAAGAGAAGTTGGCAAACAAATTCATCTATTCTAAAGGAGTTTTTATTTAGTTTTTTTGATCTAGATAAGGCGTCGAAGGGCAATTAGTGTTCTTTTATGTTCCATTATGATTGCTGTAAAATCCCTTTGTGATATTTTAAGTGTTGATGAGATGTTTCTTCTCCGCTGTAAATCCCCAGAAATGTAGAACACGGAATTGTTGATTTCGTCTTAATGGAGCTTTGACCCTTTCGTAGAGATAAATCTGTTTGGGATGCCTCTGGATGCCGCAGGTGATGACCATGGAAGGACTGATTGAAAGAAAAGTATCAGAAGCAGTGGCCTCATAAGATACAATCCTTATCTGCAGTTATAGAAATGTTAGTCAGACCCTTATAATAAATTAGTCTACATAAACAAATCTGTAGGAAGTAAAGATAACATAGTTTCCATAGACGTTTTAATTGGAAACTGTTAATTAACGAACAAATACTAACTTCATTTCTTTTAGCTAATCCTTGGTTTCGAAAGCATTTTTGTGAAGTTTCATAATTATTAAAAAGAAAGCTAGTCCATCCATTTCAGTTATTCGGTGTATTTCAATTAGATACAAAAAACATTTGTCTAATTCGTAATCATATTTCTTTTCTTAATACTGGATCAAACCCTTTTTTAATTATCAGTTCGTTAATGATGCTAAAATTTGCTTTATCTTTCATCCAGTTTTAAATATAATTTTTTAAGTTGTTCAGCGAAAAATAGTAAATAAACATTTAAGTACTTGCTTATATATGGTTGAAGAGTCATTTGTTGGTAAGTCACCAGTTCTTGTTGTTGTTTTTTTTGGTTCCAAAGGGAATAATACATTTTCCGGTCGCTTAGCAAAGCATTCATAGTTGTTGTCTTTATTCCGCAAAAGACTTTTATTTTTGTTTGTGTTGAATTCTTTGAAATGTCGAGTCATCGTTTCACTTAGCTCGGTTTTTTTTTCATAGTTGACTGATCCTTTATTAACTACTGCTACAATCTTTTCCCAAATTATTTTCACTATTTTTCTTTTCGTTCGATGTTTTTACAAATTCCGTAACAAATAACGCGAATGGATAATAGAAGCAATGCTTGGTTTATGAAGGAGATCTTTTCGCTTTTAATTCTGTTGTTTAATCCTGAATGATTCCTAACTGCAATGTTTGATCCCTTCCTCTTCCTTATCAGAAACTAACAATATTTATTGTAAAATGCCAAATTTTATTATCACTGCTAAAACTACTTAAGCAAAAATATTAAAAAAAATAGCTAATTTAAATCATCAAATAACTAAATAAAATACATACACTGCACATTGCAATTTAATAACTTGAAAATTGCAAGCTAAAGATGGCTGTTATATACTAATTACCTAAGATTTTATTGTTTTCTTAACAGGAAATTGCTTCGTCTATTCTTACGTTTTTCTTATTAATTTTCCATCATTATTTGAATCAATCAATGCAAATATTTATTAAAACAATATTAATTAATACTGACTGTACTGACGTAAAATAGGTAACAAAATAGTTAAGAATAAACTAAATATCCCATCTGAGTTTCCTCTCATACGATTTACCACTAGCATCCTAAAAATACCAAAAAATGACTTACTAGGATAATACTTCAAAATATAGATTAATAACCTAAGAGTTATTATTTTCTTGTTGTTCATTTACAAATCTAGTCAATCTTTAACAGATAGCTTTATGATGACGATAATTATGGAGCCTTCAAAACAGTAGAAACAATGGCTAATTAATTGTGATTAGGCTTAATGTCCTTCGCCTACCGTTCTTTCACCTTGAATTGCCTGAAGATTGTTAATTCTTTATTATTGAATTATATTATAAATTCTATTTTATATTCGACATTACTATATATATTTATCAATCATTTAGAAAGCTGATTACATTTAAATTATTTAGTTTCTGGAATGAACTTTATTCCTGATAAATTTCAAGCTTTTTCTAATCTTCAAAATTCTAAGATATCAATAAGGACAGCTAATCTTAGTTAGCTTTTAAAACGAGATTAAGATCCTAATTTACTAAAACCACTGAAGTAACTGTTTGACACCTTTTCAGTAGGTGAAAGAAATAATAGTGTTTTCCTTAGTTTTCGCTTTGGGAATGATCTTCACCTGGAACAGGAATAGCAACAGCTACTGAACACGTAAATGTGATTGTATTCAAATGAAATCGTTGAACCATTTGCTTTTAAGGAAAAATAACAACTTTACAATAACCAAAACTAATCCAGACAAGATTCTTCCTCAGAACATAAAAGTAAACCAAGTGAGAAGGATTCCATCAAATGTGCGAACAATTAACCTTTATATAGGAAATAGAAAGTATTGTATTTATCTTTAGTGACTGTGCACAATGGGTTTTGATTCTGTACCTGCGAGTATATCCATTCTCTTTCATCAGATACGTATTAGATAATTTATTTATTTACTTATTGCATTTGTGCATTAATATTAAAGGAGCAGTTTTATGTATGTTATAATCAAAAATGAGATTACCAATCCATTCTAGCCATACTAAATTAAAATAAAATTTACAAAGTTAAAACACACACACCTACAAACACAACGTAACAACAACATTCAGTTTTAAATTTCCCATAATTCTTCCAACACTTTCTTTATTATAATTATTATTGATTTTTTTTTTGTAAAATTACAATTCCCTTACAAGTGGCTTAAGCAAAAGACATAAAAAAAAAACGATCTCTTCAAAATATCATCCACTAAAATTATCGTCTATTTGAATATTAAAATAAATTTCTGTCACTAAACTAAACCTCCTTAAAACTTCTATTTTAATTTGCGAAATTTTTGAAGCCTTATTTAATTTATTTATAAATAAATAATTAATTTTCATTGTGTACACCAAGAGCATCCTTCACTGATTTCTTTGGTATCAGAAACACAATGTTTTCATTAGTAATATTAGTTTGTTTTATTTGCATATAAATAATTACTTAGAAAGGGAAATGTATAATATATAAATACTGTTTATGCAATTTCAAAGCCTTGGCTCTCGAATTCGTGATGTTGTTAGACTTGGTTTTCCGTCATTTTTGTTCAAGGATTTTATACAAAAAGACAACATTAATAATAAAGGACTACGATTTTTCTGTTGACTTTTAAGCTGTAATGAAGACATTCCTTCCTTTTTTTTCCTAGAAACTGAAGGGAATAGTTTGGAGATAATGATATGTTGAGAATATTATAACGAAACAACAGTGAAGAGAAAAAAAGGCTGATGTTAAAGTTACTTTTTACTGGAAACATTTTTAATTTTGGGATATTTTGCGATGACCCTGGGCTTGAGTCGTGACGAGGAATGGCTAATTGGCTCCAACTTGTCTGGAAGTGGGTCAAAGCCTTGCGCCCTGTCGCCGAGCCCTGGATGACGAGTCAGGATGACAAGAGAAAAAATCTGCATAAGAAGTTCAGGGAAATTCAGATCTATTTATACATCATTCATTGACCGACGAATCAGAATCCATTATACAAATCAATTGAAAAGCACAGTTTAAGAATCGTACGCCATTTTAGCAGTTGACCTTCAACAATAATTACAACATCAAAATATTCACGCAAAGAAATGGACATGTCATTATTTGAAAGAAGAATGAATAGAACAAATAAAACAGAACGAATAAAAAAGTTAGCTAGGATTTACAGCAGGATTAATGTGTCAATTGACTTTTCGAAATATTACGATCATCAATAGGGCAAGCTTGAATATAGTAACTCGCATTCCATTTACTCTAACTCTACTATTGTATTAATCTCTGAGAAAGTGTTAAATTTTGATTATTCTTTACATGGACGAAATAAACATTAAAAAAAATGGATATTTAATCTGATCTATTAAATTTAGAAAACTTTTTTGTTTTTCCCGTTGCTTTTTATTGAACACAAACAAAGTAATAAATTTATTTCAGGAATAGCCAATAGAATGTCAAATAGCTTTTAGACCCGAAATTTCGTTTTCTTTCAATAATATTACATTCATTTGGTGAATATTTTATCTTTGTAAATTTAGAATAGAATAGAATTTATTATGTGCACCACTTAGATGAGTAAACACAGAAACATTGAAAAGATTACATAAATACAAAAAGATTACAAAAGTGCTATAAATTTTTATGAATTGGTTTTACAATTAGATTTAAATTTCATTACACTGTTTACAAAATCCCAGAAATACTGGAAGACAGGATTTTTAATTAGGATATTAAGTTTACATGGCCATAGAATATCGTAATAAAGGAGATTAATTGTAAAACTAATTCATAAAAAATTAAACTGCAAGTAAAATGTACTTGCATATTCATAATAAGGACAAGTGTAGAGTAGGCTACATATTCAATTTCTTTTAGATAATAGGAACAATAAGCACTATGTGTTAAATTATATTTTGCTAGGTAAGCATTTATATTCCCATAAATATAATATATTATATTTATAATTAAAGTTATTTAACTTATATTAAATTATATAACTTTGCTTTGACCCAAAGCAAAGTTATATAATTTAATATCAGAAGTCAGAGAGTCTAATCTTTGTAATTTTGTCGATATTTATTTATTTATTTATTTATTTATTTATTTATTTATTTTATTTTTTAATTTCTAAGTTAAATGAAATTTTATCATGTTTCAGTATTTTTCACGAAAAACATAAATTTCGAAATATTTAAATTCTTAAATATCGATTGATATAAGGCACGAAGTCTTAATTTTTGAACAAACTTAAGTCGAAATCAAAAAAAAAAAATAAGAAAAGAAGAAGAAGAATTAGAAAAAAAAAAAGAAAAAGATAGAAATTCTCAAAAACATTTGCTTTTAAAAAAAATATCCTACGATAATTTTTTTTCCTTATTTGAAATTGTTAATTTTTCTTAAACCCAGCAGTGATGTTCTTTTGTTTCGTAAGTTGTGTCTCTGTAATCACTGCCCTTTATTCTCTAAACCAGGTAATAGTGGATCGACGTCTGCCCTTGACCTATTCTTACTTGTATGCTCTTAATTTCAAAGCCGCTGTCAACGAAGTCAAGGGTTTTTCTCGATCTACGTGAAACCCACCCCTCTGCTGATGGCGATACCTAATGCAAAAACAATGACTTCATTTTCTTCCTAAAATGTACAAACGAAAAGTGCTTAACATATTAATCACCTGTAATTCCATTTACGGAATGGTTTGTATCAGGAAGCAACTTTATTAACTAACAGTTAATGTTTCTCCCACAGGATATTGATTTAAAATAAAATGACATTTTTTTGTTAGTTAATAACACAAATCTAAAAATGTTTGTCTTAATTTTAAGTTAACGATGTAAAGTGGACGAAAATTAATTCTGTCATTTCTTATGTCAGTAACGTAATTTTGGGAGAAGGAAACATGACAAACAGAAACGAAACAACAAAACAAGCTCATCCATTGTTGTTTTTTTAACATTTCAAATGGGCAGTTTGAAGTCTTATGCTTTAAAAAAATTCATTGAGGCCGTTCTCGCTGGCACATGGATTTTCTCACTGGTTTTTTCATTGGTGAGTTTTTCATTGTGTATCTTTTCCTTTGAGGCACCACTGCGCTTCCGATGTATTAAAACTCATATTTTATTGTGAAAAAAATCAAATAATTTAATTCCAGAGAGAAATCTTTGGAAATTTCCGAACAGTTATTGTTATGGAGATGCAGCAGAAATAAAAAATAGTACATCAATGATATTAATAATCATGCATCGAGAAATTTGAAATGGATCATCAAAATCAATATAAAATATGGAAAAAGTCATTTATAAATATTTATGATCGCGTCAATTTCTTACGGTACAGTAATCATTGTCTTCATCTTATCAATGTTATTATTAAGAAGAATCGATCTGACACAACTTCTAATAAGAAGTAACATTTTCAGTTTAATTGTTAGCTTGTATCTTAAATATCTCTGAAGCTTATTTTCATTAATTTGGTTTAATGAAAAACTGAGTTAATATAAAATGAATAGAGTACAACTCTGAATTTTTAAGCTTTTTTTTTGTTTTTGAATGGAGTTTCCGTTGCACGTTTCATTTTTCCCTAAAGCAGTCAAAAAAAAAAAAAAAACGAAAGAAAGAAAACCCAGTCGACCCTAAAAGACCAGTTTTTCTGATATCTCGAATATTCGACACTTTTATCATTTTATCAATCTAGACAAGGGCTTATTTCGATGGCAATCATAAAGTTCAACGAAACGTAAATTGGAGTTAATTTAAAAATTGTAATTTAATTTAATTAAGGCTTAGGGCATAAAACTAAGTAAATAAATATATTTCTTTTTTTCCCGTTTCATCTTGCAGAGGAAGTTATGTTCTGTTAGAAAATATCCTGTTAGAAAATTGGGTTCGTCCATTTTTTAAAAGTATTGAGATAAAAATTAAAAACTAACAATGAAGACGAACTGACAGAAGCAAAGCACTATTTTTACGTAATATGTTTTGTAAAAGAAAGTTGTGCCATTAGTTCTATCTCTTCTTTAGAAAACCGTTGCCTCATCCTCCATATCTGCCTGTTTAACATCGAAGGACTAATTCTGGTCGATCGGAGTGTAGTCAGGATAGAAGAGGATGGTTAGATTATATGAAAAAATGAATAAATAAATATTTCTATAGTTCTCATGGATTCTACATACAATATTCTTATAAAAATGTTAATACTCATCATGATTTAATTTTTATTCAGCATTCTTTTTTTAAATGATCAATTATTTGAATTCCAAGGGAGCCATTATTCTTTGATTGACCACTTGTGTCTTGTTTCAAAACTAAAGGCTATACTTCCCAGAAGGAACTTACAAAAAGTGTTTTATGATGTTTACTTTTTAAGAAACGTGTTTCTAGATACCTTCCATTCTGTGCTTGTTAATAACTTCTAAAAAAGGTTGCATTATTCTATACCACGATAGCCCTGAGGCTTCAACGGCGTAACCTTGTAAGTAAGAAACAATCCTGTCAAGGAGGAAACTAAAGTATTTAGTACAGCTCTATCTATCTTTAGAACATAGTATTAATTTCACGCTGACATAATGCCTACAAGCCTTACAAAACTGCTTGATTTTAGTGATTGTTGCAGTTCATGTTGAAATTACATATTGGAATGTGTGCATTATACCATCCCAATGTCCTATTTACTTCATCTATGCTTTACACAATGTACCCTTGTGTTTTGGAACTAGCTGCCCAATCACAGCACGACCTTCGGCATAGTTGTGCCGCACAAGGAGACCTAATTGCCGCCGCGGCCTTGATGCTCTCCGTCTCGATGAAGGTGTGAGCAAGGCGTCTCTACCAAGGATCGAACAGAATCCGGTCGAGGTTAGCGAAGACGGACGCGTAGCTGCGGGGCAATCCTCCGATTACGTCACCCTACAAACATTTCGCCGAATCATACTTCTTCAATCGAAGGATATTAATGGCAGACACTTTTCCCACGTTCTTGAGATCGTGACATAATGCACGCAAAGTACGACTTCTGGCTCATCTGCTATTGTTCGATTGGACAATGAAGTTCAACTAAATCGTATCGCAGTTCAGTAACAAGGGCCATTACACAGAAACAGACTACATGAAATAATTCAATTACAGTTATAAAAAAACTTAGAAGATGAATGTTGATATGAACTATCACCATTCCTCTCATTGACTCCCTCCCCATCTTACTGGCCTTTGGCAAAATCAACAAGATGGTCCATAATTGGCTCGCTCAGATACAACTTATGAATACTCGCTTGTTAAGATCCCAAAATAACCAATGATAATAAATTTCTAGGAAATTTGTATCTGTTTATCGTGATAACCTTCGATGAGTCATGGATAGAATTTGATAGTATAGAATTGCATTTGATCTCTATGAATTTCTCAAAGAATCAATAAGGACAGCACAAAATTTCAGGTTTCTTGATAAATAATTTTTATCTCCAATAATGTATGTTACCCAATAACGCGATTCGGCGATTCTTTGCCCTTAGCTCCTTAGTTATTGGCCAAAATCGATAGGGATTGTTCCTGGTAACATATATCTACAGTTCAGCTTCCTAGGATATGTAGGAATTGGACTTCAAATCTGTGTTTTCTAAACCCCACATCCTTTTCTTTTATCTCTGATCCATATTGAGGGATGTTGTAAAAGTTAGACCAGAGGATATAGAAACCTACAATATACTTTTGTTTCGCAATTATAGAAACATAAATATGAAAGAAAGAGCGTAATCAAGACGTTATTAATTTTCATAATGTGGATCGACTTCTTAATTACCGACCATTTGATGTGACGTCATCGCTGTGGTGCAATCGGATGACCTTTTAGACCAACAGAATGAGTACAAAATGAAATCAGAATTCAGCTATTACTTCAAGATTGCATAATAGAATTATCTAATTTGACCTTCGATGGTTACTTCTTCTTCTTAGACGATTAAATTAATTATATCGCAATCCCATGCAAGAACACGTTCACCATCGAAATTGTGGAAATGTTTTTAATTTATTTTATCAGTCCTTAATCAACCGAAAGGTTTTAGAGAGATTATTCTTGCATTTTTTTCTTTTAATTTCTAAAATTTCTTAATTATTACATTTTCAATGAAGCCTTTCCTAGATTACAATGAAAGATTTAAATTTTAATTAACATAGAAATCCCGTGTTAATTTCAGTCATTTTGTTATCCGTTTATGGTTTTATAGCCTCTCCTCTAAAACTCAAGTTCTGTTTGCGGTTAGATTTTGTGTTTTCATGCTAGTTTCTTATATATCACAAGAATATCAGTAAATATACAACAAAGCTCTAGTTAAATTATTCAGCATTTATAAAATGTAATCATTGCATTAAAGAAGCTAGAAAAAATAAAAGTACTTGTAACCTTTTCGCTCCTTTTCACATCAGCTAAATCATTCTAATGCACTTCTGGAATTTTCTTTCTTCTTTTGTTTTAATTAATATTTCTTCCCGGCATTAATTTTAAGATCACAATGTTCAGCACTTGAATTTTGATATTTTGAGCATGCTTTTTATAATATGATATTTGATGTAATATGTAAATAAGGAAGATTTATTTGTTACAAAGGGCCGTGGGAAGATCCCGTAATACTGAGGCAAATTCTGCGGTTTGGTACAGCCCCAACATAGACAGCAGAAGATAGCTAAAAGTTACTGGTATAAACCCACAATGTCGAGATTAACAAATACTTAGAAAGATATACTAATAAAGGCTTTGTTTGTTTATTTTCTGCTTATTATCAATTGCTATTAGGTTCAAATCCAATGAATGTAGCAAAGAACTATGAACGTACCACACATACAATACATTAACAAATATAAAAGTAGTTAATATATCTGTATCTATCTTTGCTCTCTATCTGTTGTTTAAAGTGTACATTTTCAAAATGATTTCTCACATGTAAAAACAAAATAAGATTTGTTGATGACTCTCAGCCCAAAGCCCAAAGAAATAGAAACTGTTTCCAATCTATAAATTGACTTCAGTCTGGCGACGAAGTTTCAAAGTTTTTTTGAACCAATGCAGCTGAACTCGTCCAAGATCTCTGTTTAGCAAATAATAGATGCTAAAAAAAGATCCTATATTTTTTTTTTTGGTGAATTCTATGAACTTAAATTTTGCTGGCCAGCATGTTTTTAAAGCATTAATCTGTTTAATATTTAGGAAAAAGAAAAACACAGGATAATTAAAGTGACCTTATTAGACAGGAAATCGCCGATTTATCTCGTAGAAAATATTTTATCAAAACAAAACTTGCAAGGAAATAAGCAATTATATCAGTTGTGATTAGTAATTAAATTTGTAATTTATTCCAAAATTACGTTGTCTTAAACATTAAAAATCATATAAATCATTATCTACGATTAAAATTGTTTATTAAGATTTAGTAACTAACCAAGTATACATATAATTATCAAGTGTTGGAATGTTAATGGACTTCAGTAGTTGTTTAAAGTAGAAACAACAACCTAATTACTTTAACTTTTTTTTTTTTGTTTTAGTTAAAACTCAATTAAACCTTTACATTTCTTTTCTCAGTCAATATCTTAGTTAAGGTTAAAAGTTTTAGTAATGATTCCACTATGATCTGTGAAAAAACTTCTTCTTCTGATTATGACTTATGGGGGTGGGGGGTGGGGGTCTTTAAAAAATTCTAATATCAGTTGCACAGAGAAATGAAGAAATCTTTACCCATCTAAAAATGAATCAAATTTGAAGTAGTTTTACAGGGGAAGAAAAGCAGGTATTTTTAAATATCTGATTTTCATTCATCAAATACCAAATTTCCAGCAACAGTCATCATAACTTTAGGTCCTGGTTTTCAAAATTTGACTGATTATTATCAAAACAAAGGAACAAAAAGAGGTTTTACATTTTTGAAAGAATTCGATCTTGCAACATTTTCAAAGAAAAAAGTTGAAAAAAACTATAATCAATAAAGATATTTGCGGTTTTAATGCTTAACGAATATAAGCTAAACCAGAAAATTTCGGATTCAGAGCAGAAACTTCAAATCGAAAAGACAAGTAAAAAATAAATGGAGATTTGTTGCACTACTCTGCCTTCATTTAAGAAAATCTCTTATAAAAAAAAAAGAAAGAATAATAGTAACAATAAAAAAATTAAAAATGATCATTAAAACTGCAAACAAATGTAATAAAGTATGAGGGAGAATTACGATTTATTTTCCGAGGAAGTATCAGGAATTTCAATGCTGTTTGATGTAGCATAAAAAAATAGGTCTATTTCAAAGTATATAATAATAAAAATAATAAAGACCACATCATAAACATACAATGTACCATTGCTTAAGAAGCAATTGGATTTGTAATAGCTTTCGTTTGCACTTTTGTAAAGAAGGAATGTGATCATATTTTTCCTTTTCTTAATTACATGAAGAACGTTTCAAGTTGTTTCCGCCAACTGTAGAATATGAACCTTCAGAATAATTGAGAGTCGAGGATATGTGACTTTATTAATATCATAGCCGCGCGGTTGGCGTTGTTGCTAAGACATCGGCCTCTCACCTCTGAGTCCCGAGTTCGGTTCTCATGTGGGTTTCGTGATGGTGGACGATCCGCGCTGGGCAGGTTTTCTCGGGGTTTTCCCATTTCCCCTGAACTTCTCCAACCATACTTTCACAGTCTTTCTCTCCATCTGTCCATATTCCGTGGGATAGTACAATAGACCTCTGGTCGCAGTGCTTGGCTTCTGCCACCCACCTTCACTACATACATACATACATACATTATTAATCTCATTCGTCAGCGCCAATCTTGTTTTAATTTTAGCCATTTTAATGTATTTTACCAAACAAAAAAATGACCATTGCAGAGTTATTTACTCCTCATTAGTAGATTAATTTTGGAAGCACTACAATGTTTGAAATTAATAATAATAATAATTTTACTTTTTATATATTTTTTATTAGAATCGGATTGCTTTTATTTATAGAATTTACCGAACAAAGAACAGAAAAAAAAAAGATGAAAACATTAGGTGTGAATGAAAAGTGAAACATCATGTGTTGGATCATTTTGTGTTTACACATCGCTGGAATTGTTGTTAGTTCTTTCAATTTCGCTGAATTAACTTGGAACTAAGACAGGTTTGTGCGTTTCTGCCCTGATAAGTTTATAAAGAAATACTAATGGAGAAAAAAATGGGTCTTGTGGTAAAAAAAGATGAAAAGAAATTAACTTTTTTTGTATTTATGTGTTTTCCGGAGTTTCTCGGTCTAATGAATCGGAATCTGTTTCCCTTTTGAGGTACACTGATACATTGAGACTAATTTGTAGCACGTGGTATTTGTTATTCATAAAATATGATGTGTCATTGTTTAAAAAGCAATTGATAATCGGAATAAAAAGGAAGAAAAGCTTATTTGTTTGTTTTTTACGATCTCGCTGAATTAACTTTCTGGTAAAAGTAACTATTCAGGTTTTAGTTTTTATGAAATAAAAAACTTCGATAATTGAGAACCATTTTATATAAAAAAAAATTTTTTTTTTTATTTTTGTTTTGTTTAAAGACAACTTTTTTAAGACTGTGCTTTCCAATCGTTCTTGTCTCGCGAACCTTTGCATTTTAATTGCAACCTCATTTGTAACCAAAAAAAGGTATTGTTCAATGGCTCGGTAGTTAAATGTAACTTGGTAGAGGAGTTATTATCGAATTTCTTGCAGCAAGCCATCAAAGATATCTTACGAAGAATTTTTAGCCAATGAGCAAGAAAACAAAAGTGCTAACTAAAATAAATAAGATCTTCAAAGACGTCATATTTATAATAAATGAAGAACACAAAAAACACTACTTCTTCTAAATCTCTTCAATATTTCAGTTTTCTAATCGAAAACTTTCTTCAGGAACATAAATAATATAAGAGGAAGAAACGAAATGTTTCCCTCCTCAATATCGAACAACTAAAATTTGAACAAACAATCATAAAATTTCACATAATAATAACAATAACTAACGTGAACATACAACGCTATAAATGTTACACAATAATAATTACAATATAATATGTTAACTATTGTTGCACCTTAATGTGCTAATATACTTCAACTGTTAATCTTTTGTTTCTTTAGATATTTAGAAGAAGTAGTGTGTTTTGTATTCTTCATTTATTATAAAAGTACTAACTTAATAGTTTTCACTCTTCTAATATGAATGAACATAAAGTCTGCTGAAAAGTACCTGTCCTCAGCTAATAGTATGTAAATTACAAGCACTATAGATTTAGCCTAAGGTTTGTATTTCTTAATCTGCATCGAAAGAAAAAATAAAAAAAAGATTGCAACAAAAAGTTTATAAAAGTGATATTTATATATAGCTTCACCTTTAGGATTTCTAGGAATATATTAAAAGCAGGAATTATAGGGCTACGTAGATTATTCTAAGGAAAATCCCTATTTGATGCATAATCGACTAACAACTAAGGAGCTGGGGATAAAAACTGCAAAATTCATTGTCGTTAAAGCAAAGTAATCGCTGTAAAATGGGTTAGAAAATTTAAATTGAATTGTAAAGGTAAAGGTAGTCAAGTATCCTTGTCGATTTTGACGGAAGCGGAATCTACAGGAATTGGTTAAACTACTAATAATACATCTCGTAAAGCGCTGGTGAACACGATAAACAAACAGAAATGATTAAAATTTACTGTCATTGTCGTCGAGTCCTAAACTGCTTGAATCTTATCCTGCGGTTATTCAAAATTTCGCAAGTAAACTGTATTTTGTTTTCTGTTCGGTTAAAAATGGAAACAAAGGCTGCGAAAAAACCTCAATGGATTCATCTTCACTCCACTTAGTTCTTTGAAAACAAAATTTCGATGAAAAAAGTTTCTTTCTTGTTTCGAAAGTAAAATTATGATTAGACTCTCATAAAAATGAAACCTGTTGGTAAATAGTGCATTGAGTTACTTTACATTCAGGATTTTCATGTGGGATAAATAACCGAGGGGCTCTGGCTAAAAATACCTTTCAGTTCTTTAACAGTAGTTATTTGAACGATAGACAATGAGATCTTTTCAAAGACGAACAGGAATATTTTGTATTCGTATTCCACATTCAACTGTAGTGCGATACCATATAATTTCTCATTCAAGGATCAACAAGTTCTGATAAAACAACAGCAGCTTCCTCCTTGGATTTATACTGTCTCTTTTTTTTTAAATTCAGTTCACGTCGTGCGAAGTCTCTAAACCCATCATAATCTTCCTTTACTTGAGATATAGTTCCTTTAAGTCTTGACCGATTTGATTTCTTTTTTCTCCTTCTTACTTTTCTATTTCGTTAAAGTCCGTCTAACTTTAATAAAACTAACTCTATAATTAAGATGGTAAGATTCGAAGTGACTTGTTAGTTTGGATACTCAAAACACATGAAGAAAACCGGAAGTGCAGATATTGGACGATAAACTGTTTTCCTTCCACAGTCAATGAAGCATTGAATCGAAATATTCGAGAATCTTTTGAGTTCTAGTTCCTGAAAAGGAAGAAAGAAAAAAAAGAAAAAGAAAGACTTCAATCATCTGAATTGAAAATGATAGCTTTATTTCAGTTCAGTGCATTTTTGACCAAAACCAAAAATAAAAATAGAACTTTAGGATTTCGCAAAGAAGCAACATTTCTCTGTATTTTCTTTGTTCTGTTGTAAGATTTTACAAATCCTAAAACAATAAGGAAATAGAAATAATCTTCCAATAATATTGTTAATTACAATATTAAAGTAGATGGTATCTTGACATGACTTACAAGTTTATTAAAAAGATCTCTGTTTATTTTGCTGAAAAGAAAAAAATCATTGTTTCTTATATGATTTATAAGAAACTTAATTTAACTTACGGATGTATGAATAATATTGACTCTTTTAAAATAATAATGAGAATTCAGCCAATTTCACTGCAACTTTTAGGAACATTTTATATTAAAAACATCAAAATTAGAGTTTCAGAGGAAGCAGTCGTCTTCCTTCATCAGATAACAAGAGATTAATAGTTGTCTGAATACGGAAGACTTATAATGAATGTTTAAAAACAAATTATAGTATGTTGTCATGCTTATAAAACTTAATATAACTTGATTTAGAATCCTTCTTAGTAAATGCTGTGAATCTGTTAAAAAATTGCCTCGAATCTCTTCTTCGTAATGGAAAATTACATCCCAGGTTTTCCTCACAGCCAGTCCATAAACTTGTCATCAGCAGTGAATTTAGTTAAACGGGAAATAGGAAGTTATTCATTTAGTTTCGCAGTCAATAGAAATAAAATCAACAAAAGTTTTATACAATTGGAAATAATAACAATGTTACCTATGATTGCTTATTTTTACGTCTAGTTTTATCAACTAGTGAAGATAATTTATCTTTCTGTGCTAAAAGCAAGAAATAAACCTCAACAGCAAATTTCTAGTATTAAGTTTGGTTAATTTAAAAAAAAGTAGCTCCCTTGCATTTCATTCAAAAAGTAGTTATTGAAAATGTTAACTGGTTTAACGTCTTTTTTCTTAATCTAAATTTTGCGAAAGAGATAAAGTTTCCACAAAAATGCTATTACGATCATTTTATCTCCTTGAATTATTACTTTATCAACGTTTTCTACTAAGTTTATTTTCATAAACTTAGATTTTAACTTTTATTTTATTTATTCTCTTCTCTGTTTGGTTCTTGTAATAGTTAATGTCCTTATTTTCTATGCTTTATTTCGTTTTTCATTTGTTGTTGAAATGATTGCAAAAATGTCAGCCTTTACTTACATACAGTAGTTGATATTTATAAAAGTTGATAAATAGTTAACTTTTTAAAATGTCAATTTGTAGTTGTTTTTCTTAATTCTACCATATAATGAATTGAGTTTTGAAACTTATCCATTTTCTTCGTGTAATAGAATTTAACAAATATCAACTGAAAGAAGACCCTACATTTATGAATTATTCTGTCTTCCGTGTTCTTTGTCCACAAGGGAGATTTCTTATTTTCCTCCTGCGCAAATCATTTACTTTCCACGATTTATTGACTTTTCTTAAGTCCCTTTCTGGATAGAATGTTTCCTGAATTTCTTTGGGTTTTCTAATTATTCGTCTTATGCTTCTTAAATTGCATATTTTAAATCTTTCTAATTCGTTTTTTTCTGAGTAAAATAACGATTTACAGATTTTATAAGTTTTACGACTATTTTTAACTTCTTCGTTTTAATTGCACTTGGAAGATCTGTTGCTTCATTTACTTTTTCAACCTGTTATTTTTATTTCAATCTATTAAATTACTTATTTTATATTTTCTTTTTTTTTTATGTACTGTTCGTCTTCAAAATCTTTTATTTTCTAAAAGAAGTTATCAGAACTATAGGAAAACAACTTCGCAAACTTTGTCTTTTCTTATTTTTATTTGTAGTTCCAATTGTTTCTCTATTTCCCATTTTCTTGTTTAGTTCCAATAAAGGTTCCCGTATATTTTTGACATCTATTCTTGTTCTACAACAACCCAAAGATTATAATAACCAATCAAAAAAAAAAAAAAAAATCTCCAAAAGATAGGAACGAAGTATATTTATCTTTGTTGCTTCTGTTATTTACAAATGAATTCTTAACTCTTCCGTAATGAGATGGACGGTATTTAGTAAAGGTTCAAATCCGTTGCATTAATTATAATTTAGGAATGGCTGTAATCTTCAATAAAATTAATGTGAATCGTTACGAGAGAATTGCAAAGATGAAACAAACCAACAATTCTCATTCTAAATTTCTTGTAGTGGGTTGTAGAACAGTTATTTCTAATATACTCCATAGTGGTAATAATCCTTGTTTCACCTATTTACTTTGCACGCATTTTTTTTTCGATATTATCACAAATTTTCGTTATTCCTCCATATTTTCCATTCCCTTATCATCTCCTTCTGTTTGTACTTCACGTTAACTTTATACCTGCTGGTTGTTCTCAGGTCTTTTTCTGAATAAGACTCCCACGATAATAGAGATAAAATAAAATCTTATTTTGTATCTCTTTTTATAATAATCGCTTCAGGTAATCATTATCAACCTTAACTATTGCTTTTTGATTGTAAAAAAAAAAACAACCTTATTAGAACTTGAACTTCGTCCAATAAGAATACGTTATACATTCTATTTAGTATTAATATTACTCTTGTTCGTGTCAATCCCGAAGCGCTGTTTGTTTGATTGTTTTCTTCACACTCAATCTCACAGATTCTCAACCCGTTGTGCCGTGAGAAAATTCTGAGAATGTATCTGTAATAAATATTTAGCTTCATCCATAGCCACATGTAGATGACATAAAATCCGGCAAACGGAAATTTAAACTAATAGGACAAAATATGGCACCTCCACAAATCCAAACTAAAAAGAAAATACACATTAAAATTAAAATAAAATAAATTTTCTATGCGCATTTTAAGAAAGGAAAAGCACCTAAAAAAAACATCTGTATGTCATGGTGAGTTATTGTTTTTTAAAGAATTCTATTAAAGCAATAAAAGCAATGAAAACTTTTGGTGAGCCAGTGGGATTTTGCCAGAGGGAGCCAGAATAATATTAACGTGTTCTGTATTTAATTTAAAATATAAAAGGCGAACACACTAGGCTAAAATTTAAAATTTAAAGTGAGCCCTGAACTGAAAATCGTTGAGAAACACTGGCCTTTGATTTGATTTGTTTTGATGGCATCAGTTCGGTATATATTCATGAGTAGAGATAACATTTAATTGTTTTAGATCAAGTTTTCATACATTCTAACAAAAGAAATCAAATGTAGGCCTAAGTTAAGTAAAATAAATAAATTACAATAAAAAAAATCACCAAATTAAACAATTGTATTATCTAGATATAATCATTACGTTATCGCATATACTTCTTTGTAGGAAATAAACATGTTTATCCTGGTACAAATAAGGATACCTAAACATAGTTTCCCTTCCTTTTTGCGGAAGAGTAATTAAAGGAGTTATATATCCTTCGGTCTCCTAATTCTTACCTGTTCTAAAATTCTGTTCTCTGATTAGCGGGAAATAAATTCAGAATTTTACTTCTTGTTTAAAAATAAAGAGAAATGGATTAATATTCGTTGATTGATAAAAAGGCAAACAAAAGGATAAGAACTCACAAGTCAGTTACAAGTTCTGAATCTGAATTTTATTTGTGATATTAAACAAGATAGTGATTTCCTGCAAGTTCTTAGCGAATGGAAATACAGAAATAAAATAGCAGCCTATTAATAATTTTGAGTTAAACAAATGGTTTCTGACTTAAAATTTTTTTGTTTTATTAATTTTGATTTTTAATTTTAAGGCCCTTAGAATTGTTATTACACTAAGGGTTTTTGTAGCACTGATTTGTTATTAATTCTATTGTTTGTTTTTAATTTTTTTCAGAGGTTAACGACTTTCCTGAGTGTCACACTAAGTCTCTTTGTTGGAGCCGTCATATTACGTAAGTGTTCTTTCTTTATTTCATTTCTTTTCATTCGTAATAAAAAAAAAAAGAACTAGAAAAAGGACTCAAAAGCAGAAGTTTTTCTAAAGATCTGATGGAGATTGTTGTCTCTTTTATTCTAAATGCTAAAAGAAAAAAGAAAAAAAAAGTGCAATTAAATGTCAGATCAATATGTCTTCGCATATATTATATCGCATAATAAAAGCGTTCTTATATGGACAGACTTCAAAAAGAAGGATGTTTATATTCTTTTTTTTTTTAATACAAAGAAGTCGAAGTTGGGGTGAAAGGGATAAAATAATGGGGGTAGTTTTGGCATTTTCGAAAGAGAGATATTAAAAAAATATGTAAAAGAAAAGAATAAGACGCTGAGATCTTAATTGTAGATCGAAATGTGAACTATATCGTGGGTCGACTTTCTAAACAAATATGTATTCGTAATCCAATAAGCTGTGTAAAAAAAATGTAAATAAGTTAGAACAGAAACATAGTTGAAAAAATTCATATTAAAATAGAATCATTTTAATGCGTCGGATTATAAAATACGAACACGTTGCGGATATTAGCCTTCATCAGTTAGAATGACTTAAATGATACTATTTTAATAAGAGTTTTTCCAACTGTGTTTCTATTCGTTATTTATGTAAAATTGTGTTCAGATGAAATATAATAAGATTCGACATGATGTCCTCTTCAGCGATGGGTCATGGAGGAAAACGGGAGGAAGGGAGTGTCAGTATTTTAACTGAACTGCAAGAGAATAAAAAATCCTTATTCTAGATCTGAAATAATATATTTCACCATAAAATCAAACGATTTTGCTCTTTTAAATCAAAGTGATTTCATTGATTGTTATTCGGAAGGATATGTCAACAGCATTTCAATAATTTTCATTTCTCCAGAGCTATACAGTTATTATCAAAGAAAGAGACTTGATGTGTTATTGAAAAAGAAAAAAAGGATATAATTTGTTTCTTTGTTTTCCCTATGAAAGGTGGTTCCATGATAACTTCTTAAATAATAAATATGAACCGTAACGACTATAGCATCTCTATTCTCAATGAATGTTTCAAGACACAAATGCTGTTACAACTTGTTTAACAAAGTTGTTTCTGGTGCAATTTAGCACTCAAGGAAATGCAGAGAACGTTTCTTCCTGAATTAAGGAAAATAATTTCTAATAATTTGAAAATAATAAATAATAAGTTTATTAAACTTTTCATCAATCATTGTCTAATGTATATGTCAGAGAGGCTCCTCAGCATATTTTGTATTTGCTCATTGCATTGGGGGAATTTACTGTTCGAATATATGTGTATATATATGTGTGTATGTTGTTTGTTTTGATTTACTATCATTGATAAGAAATTAACAGCACTTTTATTCCTTTCTAAAAGTATATCAGTAACCAACAGAAAATTTTTCAGTATCACGACGACATCAAATTACCAAAATAAATTTAAAACCATGTATCTTTTCTCTCTTTGGTCTGACATCAAATCCCCTTTCTTTAAGAAAAAATTATAGCCCCTGGAAGATCGAGATTTGTTATTGCATCTTTGATTTATCCTCAATTGCAGCTCTAGTCACCCTCTGCTTTGTTCGGAATTACAATCTTACTAAGATATCTTTAAATCACTTAAAAGTTTAACTTAACATGGGGAAAAGTAGAATTTATGTTTAGAGGGCGTTAAAAGCTAAAACGCTCTAAAAATAAGTTCTAATTTTGCCTATGTTAAACTTTTCATTGTCGTATTTCTTGCTGGTATTTTTATGTGTAATGAACCGTAGGAATGCGTTCCAGTGACCTCCAAAAACAAGAACTTATAACATATTCATCTTTCGGCACAATTTGAGGCCCAAATAACCAGGTGCATTAAAGTAATTCAAAATGAGATTTTTAAAAAAAACTCTCTGACAAAACTTATCTTACTTGTAATCGATAATTATTATTAACATTAGCAGTATTTAATTCTGGTCTACGAAAGTGTCTGGAGCTAATTTTTCAATCAGCAATCGAAAAGAGAAAGAGAAGAAAAAATTATGCTGTAAAACTTATTGCTTAAATTCCAAAAGATGCACTGTTAAAGATGCGAAGAACAAAATAAAATTTAGCAAGTAGAAAACAATGTAAACATAGTCTGGAGAACATTGTATTTTGAATTTGCATATTACAATTGTAAGGTCTTAAAGAGTGATACTTAAAATTTAGTGAAGTTACTAAATAAACTTAAGTACATAAATATAAATTTCATTTTAACATATTCCGAAATGTTAGAAGAATAAACTCTTAACTACCTTCTGAAATTAATACGATTAGCTAACACTAAATCATTAGTGAAAATAAGTTCTAGATTAATTCATTGAGTTCTATTCTGTAATCTAATGAATAAAACAAACTACAGTGATTATTTTGTATTTGTGAAAAATTGAGTTTTTTTTTTTAAAGTGGTTTTTAGAAATTTTCATCCATAAGGCTCTGAGTATTGAGATTGTTGCTTATTCATCTCCAAATCACACTCTGTGACTGTTTATTTTATTTCGTCTGATTTCATTAAACATGGCCTGTTTCATCAAAACAACAAACCGAGTCAGCCAAAGCTTTTCTAATGCAGTCGACCGGTAACATAAGAGAAAAAAAGATTCGGTGATCTCGAAACGAGCTCGGAGTCTTTTCAAACCCTAACAAAAATACCTGTAAAATCCATTTTCTTAAGCTACGTCTATTTTTACTAAACAGTTTCTTTCTTCTATCTCTCGTTTTGTATTGTTTATTAACCGGAAATGATTATTATTTAGAAAAATTCTATTCTCAGATTGAAGAAATAATTTATTTCTGAAACTGAGCAATGGAATCATAAATCTGAAGAAAGATCTACTACAAAAAGTAAATGATTAAGAAGATTAATTAACATTTGAACTGTAACTTTAATTAAATATGCAAATAATAAAAGTTTGGTGAGGGTTCTTTTCTACTCCCTGTGAAATTTGTTCAATGTTTCAGTTCGATCGGTACCTGGAACCTGCGTCAAAAGATGTATGAGAATTCCATGAAAAAGTCCGTACCATTGTTGTGTTATATCGTGTTATAGAGAGAACGAGGTTCGTGGCTTTCCTGCCTGAGACATTATAAAGTCTTTCCAATTTCAAAACTATCATCTATACTGTACTCCTCTCAAACCGTTTACTCAAAGTTCAACTTTGATTTACTAAGTATATTAACAGTAAATCACAACCATAGCGAAAAAGAATAATTTGAAGAAGTTGTTTAAACAATATCTTTACAGTCCTTTCTTAACTTTTATTGGATGTTACACCAGATATACCTTGGACACATTTATTATTGATATTAAATCAGTATTTAACATTGAAAACTTTCTTTTCATTTTAGTAAAGGCAATGATTTTTTTCCCCCGATTTGTATTAAATGAACGTAAATACTTCATAATGGGCCCAGCAGCCGAGTGGGTAAGGGCGTTTGGCTGCTGATTGGAGGTACAGGATTCGATCCACGTTCTTAGTGGAGGCCGGGGATTTTTCCACGCTCCATTCTCCTCCAAACGTGTCCTGAGGTCTACTCAGACCTCTGTTGAATAGGTACCGGGTTGGTCACGGAACGCCGGGAGCCTTACCTCCCGCGACCCCGCATGGCCACGTAAGGCCTGTAGTGGGACAACTTTACTTCATAATTATGTTAAAACCTTGCGAATTTCTCCTTATTTCCAAGACATTTTTTTGAAATACCAAATTAATTATTATTATTATTATTTTTATGCTATTGTTGAAATTCCAGGACATTTTTAACTGCTTTAATAATTTCAGATTCAACTGATTGCTTTTCGGGCCCCAATAGAGAAGGATTTTCATACAAACATTTACGTACACCATTGACTTTCCCATTCAATCTAGATTCCAAAGGTCAAAAGAACCAGGATCAAAGTAGGGAAAAAAAATCATGTTATTCACAACAGTATGAAAACATCTAACATCAATCCTTATTCATTTTAATTCTATTTTGATTTTGTTAAAAAAAAATAAAAAAAAACCTATATGTCATTGAATTAAAATAAAAATGATTGACATGATCTAATTTTACTAAGTAAATTGAAGGAAATCTTTAGGGAAAAAATCTTTCAATTAAATCTCATAATGATTCCATAATTACTTTTTGATGGAAATTGAGGCTTGGCTTGAATCCCTTAAATAATAATTATCTACTGAAAGACATGAAGTTTTTAATAGATTTGAATAAGGAAAACTATTTTACTTATTAGATAAATTATATCAGCGAAATTTAATTCTTGTAATAATCAAATCAATCTTTGAAGGATGGTAAAATTTAATTGAATATAGGCTTAGTATTAAGTTTAATATTAAGTAAAAATAACTTGAGGGGGAAATAAGCTATTGAGTCTGTTTTTGAAGTAGCCTAAAGAAATATTTCAATCTATATTTCTAAGTCTACATCGATAGGCTTACTTCCTTCCAGAAATTCTATTTGTGTCTTATTGTTTGGTTTACAATATTAGAGAATGGTTTTTGAGATAAAAAATAAATAAAAATTAAGGTCGCTTTCAAATAAAAAAATAAACAATTATTTTTATAATAATTGTTATGAAATATTAGAGTTTGCATAATAATTTAAAAAGTGTAAAAGAGTGACTTCAGAGGATTTGTGTTATTGTGATATTTTTTAAGGAAAGTACAAAAAGAAATTTTACATCGGAAGGTCTCGAAAAAGTTGCTTCAGTGACTGGATGTTTTTTAAAATAAATAATGTTTGTATTACATAATCCTATTTATTACTATGTAATTAGTTACAAATGTTAGTGGAGATAGAGGAGGAGGGACTATCTCATTTACACAAAAATTGTGTATCATTGTCACATAGTTAAGAATAATTAAGAAAATTTTATTTTATTTTTAATCTTATTATTGTGAACGCTGAATTGTCCATGAAGCGTTTTTTTAAACTTTATTTTCGATTTAAAATTAATAAAGTCAATTTTTTTCTCTTCGTTAATTTATTGTTTCCAGATGTTTCTAAACTATATTTAGATGACGAATGCTCAAATAGCTTAGAATATTCTACGTAAGACAATTTGACTTAAAAAAATTACCATAATAGCCATCTATAAAGATATGTCATTACACTGTATTTGAATAACGGAAGAAAAAAAAACGTTCCTATAAGTTTATAAAGTTCTAATATCTTTTTAATTAAAAGAAGTTTAACGTGCCGAAATAATTCAAAATAGATATCAATCCCAGGCACAAAGCTAAAGTTAGGATTCGCACCTTGAGTTAATTTAACTCAAGGTGCGAATCCTAACTTTAGCTTTGTGCCTGGGATTGATATCTATCTTTTTAATTAATCCAGGATAAATACTAAAAAAAAAAAATCTAAAAGTAAAAAGTAGCTGTAACAACTTAAAGGTTGAGATAACGATTAAATAGACAGGAGTTGGCAGCTGAGAGATAAACCGGTGAAAGAAAGATCGTTCACTGCATTAATTTAACGACAGTAAACTTGCAAAGAAATTAACTAAAAAAAAAAACACTTCAGATAATATAATAAGAGCTTATTAATTATTATTCACGTAATTCACAATGATAGTTGATAACTTTGAGTAATTAATTTAATTTAATATTGCTAAACAAACTTGTATCCTGTATGTCTAGGGTGACCAGATTTTTCCGACGACATTCCGGGACAGAACCAAAACAAAAAAAACTATTTTCTCGATTTACAAAATCCGGGATATACATTGCACTAATAATCCGGACATCTGGTCACCCTACGTATGTCTATTAGTTATCTCATTAATAAATCCGCAAAAAGTTTTTAAGATAGTAAAATAAATAAATCTCTTTGAAAGAGAATGAAGAAGTTTTATCAGAAGCAGATTCTTACAGAAAAACTGAATAGATTGTTGACATTGAAATCTTCAAGTGACCGTCTAACATTATTATCACCTACTAGCTACAGCTGAAGAGATAAATGAGATAGTCCTTCCCCCTCCATCTTCACTAACATTTGTAACTAAATTACGTAGTAATAAATAGGAATACGTAATATACACATCAATTATTTAAAAAAAAAATCCAGTCCCACAAATCCTCTGAAGTCACTCTTTTACAGGTTTTAAATTATTATTTTTTTTAATATTATATTCTATCTCAGAATTAGAATATACCAGAAATGCCACTTATAAAAGTCAGAAAATAAACTAAAGAAGATTGATTGAGTTGATTGATTGGTATATTTATATCACCAGAGATTATTGAAACCGCAGATGATAGAGTTGTGATTAAAGATGATATTATGGAATTGTAATTCACATTCAATGAACTTGTCACAAAACACAAAAATAGCAATAAAAAAAAAATAAAAAAAAAATGTTGTGCTGCATAAACTGTTACTTTTTCAAGTAATTAACGTGTGTCAGTTGAATATTGGGGAACTTAAGGCCACTTCACATCTCAATTAAAAATAAAATATATGTACAATTAAAAAAAGAGTACTTTCGAAATGTCCAACATTACTTTGTCAAGTGGTTGGAATACAATAAGTTTCTGAAACCAGACTGTTCACCCCCTTGATTCTATTCCTCCAGGTGCTTCACTCAATCCTATGTGAAATGGGTACCAGTTTCATTCCCGGGAGTTCAAAGGGTTAGTGGGACATTTTAAGTAAAAAAGATTAGATTGCAAGTCATTATAACATTATTACCTTTTCCCTGTCTAGATGCAGCCATTCTAATGTTATTCCAAGATGAAATAGTTGTTTAATATATATTTCGCGATAACTTAAAATTTTTACACGGACAGCATTAATAACTTGAAATACCGGTAATATTAAATGAGATAATATATTTCCTTCTGAGTTAATATATGTATCGCTTGCCAAATATTTTAATTCCTCTTAATGTTTCTTTGAACCTAATCTTTCTCTATGTGCTTCTTTTATTTTTTGCGTAATTATTCAGGAAGTGTTTTTTTGTGTGTTTTATTGTAAACAGTTTAGGTTTAGATCGGAAGTTAACTGTTTCTCTCCAGTTAGACTCTCTTTTATTTTAATTACAAAATTATTATTTGGTTGTAATATAGTAACACTGCATCTCGGCAGTGAGGATAATTCACGTTATCCACCCTGCCGAGATAATCTTGAAACCCATTTGTTTCCAGGTAGATCTTAGGAACAAATTAAGATCATAAAATAAAACCATCTAATGGCTATTCACTTAACAAGTCATTATCCTTAAATCATTGTATCTGAAATGGGATCTGAGCAGTTCAAGGAAATCTCTTCCAGGGATTCTCTGCCCTTCTCCGCTATCATTAAGCAACAGATTAGTACAGTCACAAATCACAAAGACAATTATCTTTTCATTATTATTTCAAGAATATTACAATACGCAGCTCTAATCACCTTTATCGCTTTATTATTATTAGTCTTTTTTATAACTAGTATTAGGTGTTTGATAACCAGTTGGTTTCAATAAATTGTTGTCATTAAATTATTTGTTAAGAAGAAATTCTGAACAAAGTAGAATAATTTTGATTTTAATGCAAGATCTAATAACTTGAATAAACTGCTTGCAATGAGTTCATCCAAATATGAGAATATTTACTGGCCCAGTTTGTTTTCTGAAGACGTTTCAATTGCCTGTGATGTCAGTTTTCGTCCTTTCTACATAACTCAACAAAATTTCGTATAACTCATGCAATACTGTAGTTTAATATTTGAGAGCTTAAAATTATACTCTCATTTATAAGTATAAAGAAATTATATATAATTATTTAAATTATAATCAATAATATTTAATATTTGTAAAGAAAAAATAAATACCTATATTTACCTACCTAAATAAATTCCTTTAAATTGACGATATTTAATAAATTTAATAAAAAATTAATAAAAAAAAATACACAATAAAATAAAATTGAAATCAAGGTTGAAAACTTGTTGCACAGAGATTTTTTTTCGGCAAAAAAATCATTATTTTTGTGAATAGTAAAACTACCTGAAGATAAGCAAAAATAAGAAAACAGTTTTTGGTTAGTTTTTATCCAGTATGAGAAAATCACAATTTGACTTAATTCAACAAAAGCACTTGGCAATTAATTAAGAAAATAAGTTACTATTTATTTTTATTATTTTACTAAAGAAGTAATATTTCACAGTTGTCAAAACTGGTCAGTTAAATTTCATCTATTAAAGTAAGAGACAGACTTTCTCTTAAATATTGCGAGAGCAATGTATTCAATGTATTCTAGAGAAAATAATAAGAATAATAAAAATGTCTCATAAAATTATAGGCCCAATGAATTAAATAGTAACTATCTCGGCAGTAATTATTAGATGTGTTTATGAAATAATTACAATTTTCACTCAGTTTCTTATAAAAACTGAATAATAAAAAAGTTGATATTCGTTGGTAGTCATTTCAAGGACTGAATGATAATCGTTCCTGTAAAAAAGAAAGGAAAAAAAAAGGATGAAAGAAAAGTAAAGAAACAATAAGTGCTTGGTACCGTTTATTTGGACAATGAATTTCGTCAATGACAAAAAAAAAATAAGAAAAAGCCAAGGAAAATGAATCCAAATAATGAAAACTCTGGTTTATTTCAATAGAAAGGGTTCTTCCGGCTGTGAGAATCACGTGATTAACTGTGTGAAGGCCAATCGCCCTGAATATCGGTCAAGGCAGCATCAAGTGCACTTCCCCCTCCCCTGCTCCAACCACTACCACCTGCGGCGAACAAAATAACGCGACCTGATTGAGGCGACCAAAGCAGACAGTGGTTTATCAATGAAAAATTAAAAAAAAAGAAATAAACACTTCAATAGTTATTTAGATTTCAATAGAAATAATTTCTCTTGGACTTCAACTGCCTGGAAAAAAAAAAGGCTTTTATTTGACAACTGCTTTGCATGGGTTTTACAGTGACGACTCTTGATAATAACGAATCAATTGATGCATTGGTTCACTATTAGGCTATCCTTTGATGAACGCCCCCTATAATCACGAATAAAAAAATATTTGCCTAAGCGTGTACTTAGGCCGATTTTTTTATTCGACATTTACGCTAAAGGAATTACATTTAAATAATAATAATAACAATTAATAACATAAAGGAAAGCATTTGTTGAATAAATTACTCGAAGTCCCTCTGAAAATTCACGTGAGCCGCTCTCGTTTGGAATGTGCCCTTCGTTTTGAGAGCCACTGTATTAAAGAATTTCACTGTTAACTTCGAATTGAAAATTGTCAAATTTTTAGAGAAAAAAAATAGCAAAGAATTAATAATAATTAATGTATAGGCAAACCATTAATAATAATAAAACAATATTTTTTTAAACTTTTCATTACTCTTACAATTAAATCCTTTTATCTTTTGTCGACTCATGTATATCGTCTTATAAAAAGTATATTGCTAAGAATAGTGTCATTGCCTCAATACCTTGTCTGTCATCAGATTTATGCTTAGGGCTCACATTAAGTCTTTCTAAATATAATTCTTTATTACTGAATTTTCTGACAAACACTACTCGTAAATAATAGGGAATTAAATAGTTGATTGTTTTATTTTGTTGTGTCTTTGTGTTAAGCCTTTTTCTTATCACTAGTTTATTTTGATTATCAAAAACTTTGTATCTCACTAATGATCTAAGGATAGGTGCAGTTGAAATAAGAATTCTTCTCAATTCCAGAAATGGATGAAGGCCTATTTTTCTTTTCTATTCTAAATAACGTTTCTTATTATCAGTACGGCCAAAGATGAACCTCCCAGAATGCAACGCAGATGATAGATTTTCCTTTCCTGGCCTGTCGGTCACATTCAAATGTAAGAGAAAATGGCGGACGTTGATTCACATTCAAACATCTCCGCGAGGAAAAGGTCTCAAAATCAAGTAGGGAAATTATTCTTAACGTTGCTCATCGATTTCAAGAAGATGTATGTGAGATTTTTGATATTTCCTATTTTTGATAATTGAGATTGATATTTTCTGCAGAGCTTACGTCATTGATACTGGAGAAATTAGTCAATGATAATGTGTTTGCGGGTCCAACTTTCGTCGCGACGATAATAGTGCTTGTTAAAACGCAGTATTATTACAAGGAAGAAGAAGGATTAAAATTTTCTTAATCGTTAAATTCAGTTTCTTATCGAGTTTCATCGCAAAGAACAAATTATGTGGGCGGAAGAATTTGTAAAGGAAACGAAAACTAGTTTGATATTGAAAGTAATTGAAATAGAATAGACAAGATAGAAAATAAGACCAATCTATATTACTAAAATCTTTTATTTCTCTGTCTGTCTGTTTGCTCGGTGCAATTGTTAATTATTAGTTTCCCTTGCTGAGAAAGTCAGATTACAAAATTTTCTTTTTCTTTTTTTTTTTTTTTTTTTCGTCTTTTTTTTTTTTTGCATGGGATACGAACCGAGGACCTTCGTCCTCGCAGTCAGGAACGCTAACCATTGGACTACTTCTGGTCCCTAATATCCAATATCCAATCCTACTTTTATTCTATTTGTTCGCGCGCTATCAAATAATGAGTTCATTCAAAATGGAATAAAATATCACTTTTTGCTATAACCGCTTGGAATCGATTCTTCTTGGATTATCTCGTACTTACCAGGGGGAGACAGGGGGATGGCCTAGTTGTTATTAAAATGTTAATTTTAAAGTAATATAAAAAAGAACACCATAATTAGCGTTTAAAGGTAAGAGAAACTTCCAATCGTGTATCGGAAGAGTGTTTATTAATACAGTAGAAATCATTTGCTGGATGTCCTTGAAAACATTTCTTTAATGTGGTGGAAATGATGACTTCATTGTTGGTTGAATCTCTTGCAATGAAAACAAATCAGCCACCAGTGAAGGTGAATCAATCACTGAGACACAAATACTAATACATAAAAATTCTAAATACATCTTCTTTAAATGTCGTTTTCACACAATTTGTATTCATTGGGAAATGTAAGGTAATGCAAGTGCTTTCGGTTGTGGACGTTTGATAAACCGCAAAATTCTTGTAAGTTCCGGATCATTATTTGAATTCTTATTCCTACATCTCAGAAGGAATAACTGAAACCCAGGTACAAGATAAAATCTAGGAAATTTCCACTTTTTTCATTTGACTTCTGCAATCAATCAAAACGACAACTGTCCAATCCAATGCAATTGTTACTCGTTCTTCCGTGTTAGTCAAGGCTACATTGACAACAACATAAAAAATCAAAACAAAAAAAAATTAATAACGGGTTCAGATGTCTAATAATAAAGACAAGAAAGAAAATAATAATGTGGTTAAAGTACTAGTTCTGTTTGAATTTGATCTAACTTTTTTTTTTTTTTTTTTTTAATAAACAGTTTAAAAATAGAAAATTTGATGAAGGGAGTCAATTCCTAAATTTCTTTATTGTTTTTTGATTATTTTTAAGAGTTATTTTTTTATTAGTGCCATTCATTTAACAAAGATAGTTTATAAAAATAGTTAAATTTTATTTATTTTTAAGAGATAAGAAGATATTGAATTCTTTTAATGAAATTAAACGATTAGATTTATACAAAAAAAAAACCTTAAATTTTTAAAAATGTTTTTAATAAAAAAAACATAGCAAGCATACTTTCATAGTTATCATCTATCAATCTACGATATTTATTTCTTTCGATTTTTTTTTCGCAAAACATCGGGTATATTACAATTTCGGTTCGATACTTCCACATAGCTCTCTCATAAGTCCGTCTTTCTTAGGTGATATGTATTTATATTTGCGTATGTTGAGAAAGTGCAAATCATTCATTGAATTCAAAGAGAACAAAAATAGCAAATTGAATTATAATAAATCTTATCTGTGGCGTTTGAAAAGATTACCTTTGCGTCTGTCTTTCTGTCTATTTTTCTGCTCTTTTCTCTTTCAGCTACAGGTCTCTTAGCATTCAATTTGAAGGTAGGTTCGAAATATTCCTAACAAGAGAGTCATTTTTTAATTACTTAACTAAAGACGTTTAAATTAAATGGCTTAATGCTTGTCATTAAGCAGCATTTCTGGAAGAAGTTACCATTTATATGGGAATATCGTATAGAAATTTAAAAATGTAAAATATTCTGAAAAAAATTTCAGATGGATTGAGATATAACTCATATACAGAGTCTTAATATTTAATTCTATGATTTTTCTGATTTTGCTTTTGACTGTTCCTATTTCAATCTTTCTACAATAAAAGTGGCGTTGCGAAAGGTCCGCTCTGTTATTTTTATACGTGGTAGAATTTGAGGTAAATGGATTTCCAGTTGTCTTATGAAATTTAGAAATATACGAACCCAGAATTTTCAAATCCGCGTTATTTCTGCTCCGATTGATCTCCTAAATCTGTGCTAATTCCTTGGTTGAGTGAAAACATAGAAAGAGAAAAAAAAGGTGAATCTACAAATCAAAGCATAGCGACGGAAAATGGAAGACACAAGATCAGACAGTACCAACTCAACAGTATATCGTTTTAATAACAAAGAATATTATCAACAATGTGTTGATAATCAACAATGTGTTTGTTGCCGTTTTCAGGTGTAATTCATTGACATGATTTCTTCTGCATAAATCACCTTTTGAGAACAACAATTGCTTAGTCCCGTTACAACAATTTTGGCTCATTTTAATTCCAAGTATTCTTACTTTCTGTGTTCTTTTAAAAATGTATATTTTCAAAATTTCGAAATTAAATAAATAGTGATTTTTTTTTTTACTTCTTTCTTTTTCATTGAATTATTTTTTATTCCAACGTTTCTTTTTGTTTTGCTTTTTCCTTTTCATTCTATCATAAATCTTCCTGAAATCAAAATGAGGCAATCTTAAAGACCAAAAAAATAAAGTCTGTCTGTTTTTATTCCGATCATAAATATCAAACTTCAGAGGAAATTTCGTAAAATTGTAAAAAAACGTTAAAATTATCATCATTTATAGCTTTTTAGAGTTCTAAATAACTATCACCTTCCGAAGTTAAAAATCAAGTTAGTCAAATTCTGCAAGCAGAACGAAAAAGATAAGAATTGTTAAGAAAACCATTTAATTGCAAAATTACTTTATAGTTAATAGTTTATTTCCTTTTATTTTGTACGCGGTATTTTTATTATTATTATTTTATTTTTTTTGTATTTTTAAAAACTCCGTTCTTTAAAAATTTAATTTTACAGACCATTAAAAACTTCGATTTTTTTTTTTTTTAAATATAAGTTTTATTTTTAAAAATGATTTAAATTCTACAATTTTTATTTTCGACTTTTTAAACTTGGTTTGTGTTAAATTTAATTACTGAAAATATTACAGTAATTCAAAGTATGTTAATACATTCAAATTTAGTAATTTAACGAAAGCTTGATTGCTGTGCATAACAATGATGTCTGCCGTAGAGAATTCGTATTAATTAAATAAAGTTGAAAAATTATTTTTTTATCGGTAAAAAATTTAATCTAATGAGGCTTATTAATATTCGGATCGTTCTAAGTTCACTTTTTTTTTGTTTGGTTGATATTAGAGAGACAACGCCTTGTATCAATATTACCCTTAATATTCTGACTTGTATCGTGAGTGCCTTGGGCGGAACATCTCCCGAGGCGTTCTCTGGGTACTCGGACGCTGATTCAATCATCGAAGCTACCAAACTCTGTTTTGACTAATGGGTTCAATCGCTTTCAACCAGTTTTTGCGGCGCCTTCCTAATAGGCTTATTAAATATTGCCATTTAAAAACACTTACTGGACCCTGGTCTCAATAACATCTCATTAACTCTCTTATTAATATTTTCCTTCGTAATCAAATTCCTTGTGCGGCTCCCTTCTTTTAAACCAGTGCTACTTAACCATTACCCAACTCTTCTCAAAAAATAACTGAAACTGAGCAGTTCTTAAAAGGTGGAGTGTACATTTATTTTAATGCCTTTAGAAAATTAAGATTATAATAAAAATTAGAACTTTTTTAAGAGGTTTTGTAGGGTATCTACATTTTACGTAATTAAATACTGAATCGTTAAAATATGTACATTATTGACAATTGGGACCCAACACACTTAAAAAAAACACACATATTTTAAAAAATCTGCATTACATGTTGTGGGATCCAAGTTCGGACCGCTTCGTCAGGTGACCAATGGAGCAAACTGGAAACAGATCTCAGTTTCTCAAACTACACTCATTTCCTGTCATGTGATCAAGATAACTCATTATTTTTTAGGGTTTATCCTGATCACATGACAGGAAATGAGTCTAGTTTAGAAAACTGAGGTCTGTTTCCAGTTTTCTGCATTTGTCACCTGACGAAGGGATCAGAACTTGGATCCCGCAACATGTAATGCTGGTTTTTTAAAATATGTGGGTTTTTTTAAGTGTGTTGAGGCCCCAATTGTAAATTTTCAATTACCACACGAATATAATGGGAAAAATATGTACATTATTATTAGAATATAACATTGAGATATTAAATTGTAGTTGGGTTATAGGGTGGCACTAGGTTTTTGTTTTTTGGTTGTTGGTTGCGGTTTTGCAATAAAAATACTATAATGGAAGTGATTCGCGAACCTAAACAGGTTGCGAACCGCTGATTTCTTTGAAATCTTCATTAGCATCTCAGAATTTTTAAAAAAAAAGATTTTTTTATCTCAATTAGGAATGTGGTTGCATTTCCACATCAAAATCTTTATTAAGATCACATATCATCGCAAAAAAAAAAATTGAAGTTGATGAAATACACAATTAAACTTTTGATCGAGAATGTTCAACGATTATATTTTTGATGACTAAAAAATTTAAATTAATTATTTTTATTTTAACATCTAAAATATTTATTTTTCTTTCAAGGTAATTTAACATGATTATTTTAATTTAAAACGATTGAATTCGTATTACTGTCTTCGTAATACCTTCAGTTATTTACGAGTTCTCTGTGGAAATACACGAAGAGTGAAATGTTCCTGTTTTAGTGATTAGAATCCAGATAATCCACGCCGATGATCTTTGAGAAGGGCACCTGGATTATTTGGGGGGGAACATGTTCTGAAATTGTAACCTAGGTTGACCCTTTGAAGACGACTCTGCTACTCTATGTTGACCTCGTTGCCCACTGCCTCAGGCGTCTCGTGCTCCTCAACTCCAGCCACAATGACTTCAAAAAGCTATTGAAAATTGAAATGGATGGCAGGAATTTACAAAATTTCTCATAAATTAATAAAAACTTTAGGAATGGTCGTAAGGAATTTTCAAAAAAAAAAATTACAAATTTTCAAGTAATAGGCCTACTTTTTATTATTTTATTTTTTTTTTTGAAAAAAATTACTAAATTTTATACAGATAAGTTGATAAGTTTATAAATAAAATTGTTTAACAGAAACAATACATGCAATTGATGCAAATAATACATTCAGATCAATACATAGCTGATTTTGTATGGATAACATAATTGAAGATTCAGGTTTCTCAAAGAAAGACAGTTGATTTTTTTTTACTTACTTTTAAGATGTGATCATTAGTATTATTGATATTCATTTAAAGCTATACTTAAAACGATATTTTTAAATCTTTTCTACAGTCAATATTAGAGTAAATCAGTAAGCATTTCAGAATATGATAAAATTATTTAGCCACTTCTGCCTTATTTTTATTTTCGTGTCTTGAATTTAATATACAGGGTGATTCAAAATTCCATGTACAAACTGTAAAGGTAGGTCAAGAATACAAAAACAAATCATATTCATAGTGGAACGTGTATCCGCACCGAATACGCTGCAAGGTACACTAAGGTTTAGAAATAAAAGATAGCAAGTGAGGTAGACAACATGTTTATTAGATCTATGTTTACAATATGACAGTAAGGTGTACACTTACAGGTTCACGGTAGGTGCTCAAAGTTCCTTCCACCAACAGTAATACAAGCCTCACAACGTCGATGCATGGATTGGCGAACATGTGCAAAACGAACATTTGACCTTTTGCGAGGAGGTCAGCGTCAAAGACAAGGGGAGGGGTCTCGTAGACTAGTCTTTGAGGTACAAAGACAATGTCTCAATGGCTCACACTGCCCAACTAATGTGCTGCCAAACAGCGCCCTCTATAGCACATTCTAGACAGTTTAAAAAAACGTTTTCAAGGAGTTATAGATGACGAAAACCTTATTATTTTTTTAGAAACCTATTTTAAATAGTCAATATTATTAGAAAATAAACAATTCTGTGAAAAAGTTGTAGTGCATGTAATCTAGAATCATAAAATTTTGTTTCTTTATATTGTTAATTGTCAGTTAGCCAATAGTGAAAATTTTTCGGAATATTATTTAGACAGTTGTTTCATCCAGGATTTCAACAAACCATTAAAACTCAATGAAATGGCAGCAATTCTTAAAACTTGTCTGTATCGTATAAGAAGCGATCTGGTATCGGCTGTGTAGCAATGATGTTTCTTTTTTAAAAACAATTTCATATTTTTTTACTAGTGTTAGGCCTAGATAGTTAGCATTCCTGAATTCATATCTTTCTTCTATTCATTCTTTTATTTTATTTTATTTTTTTAACAAAAATTAACCTGATGAAGAATACTGATAATTAAAATTCAAACTATCTTCATCATGAATTAATTTTTGTAAAAATATGTTCTAAATAAGAACATACTCCTACGCAATGATTACAAAAGAAAAGAGTACAGTATCAGCCTGTAGTCCAAGAAGAAAAAATTGGATGAGCAAATTGGAGAAATATTGGAAAAGAAAAGAAAGTAAAGTCTTAATTTTCTGTTATCCATCCAGTGGCAAAAATTGCCACTGTAGCGCTAAAGGCATTTCCAAGCAAAAAATGTAATTGATGTATGTATATTGAACTGACTGCTATAATCTGTTTACAGCAATGTAAATGATAAGGTCAATTTCATTGTATAAATATACATATACGTTAAATGAAAATCTAATATTGGATGGTGGTTGATTGTTCATGAAGAAATTGATAATAAATAAGTTCTACTTAGATTAGAAAAAAAGAAAGAAAATAGCTGTAATCGCAGGTGCTCTGAAATGGGGTTGACCTTGATTTGTAGTCAATAAAAAGGAAGTCAAAGACATGAAATGTCCATTAAAAACCGATCTTAAGTTCCGTTAGAATATCAGTGCCGCTATTCTTTGAAGTGATTCTGGATTCTAACAGTGAGACATTTCAGATGTTAATGGTGATTAAATTAACAGTAGATAACCAATCTGATTTCATGTGTTGTAAAAGAAAAAAGTGGCTAGGAACAAAGAAAACGCGTCTACGATTCCTTGTACTTCTTCAAATGCAGCGATGTAAATCACTTTCGAAACAACACCATGGGAGTTTCAATGTGTTGAATCCTAGTTATGTGTTAAGCGTTGTGCAACTCTTCGGAAGTCGTTGTTGTCTTAATTGGTGTTGAGTTTGTTATCGCTTGTTTTTCCAATTACGAAACATAGGTTTATTGAGATGCAAACGGAGTTCGACGAAGAAAAACTAATTGGAACCGTACTGAAACTGATAATTTGAGATTATTATTTTAGATTTTGTGGAGAGCATTACTAGTGCGACCACACCTTCCACCAATTTAATCAACCACCGCTGCATGGAAATAAAGACTACAAATCTCTCCATCACAAATGCAATTTATCATTTACGCTTCAGAATAGTTTGCATTGATCTGGTAACGAAAAAGGATAAACTACAAATCTATTAACTAATTAGATATGAACTAATTGCATCAGGAAAATTACTCTGGGTGTTAAGGAACCAAAGTTCATTGCATCGACATTAACATCATTAATGACTTTTATATAAAATAAAGATTTATAATCCCTAGCTTCCTTTAGAAGAGGCACAATTCAACCGATTTAATGATAATAACTGTAAAACTCACTAAACCTTCTATATAATTGTTTTTCCTATTAATTCCAGTTCATTGTTAAATATTCCTTCCATTTTATTTTAAAATGCTTTGGTCCGTTATAAGAAAATGAACGTGATTCAGCAAACAAAAATCAACTTACTTAAACTTCCTCAATCACGTTATTTATTGGTTTACTATGCAAATTAACTTAATATTATATAAATTTGAACGGATGGAATAATTGAAAAAAAAAAAAAAACCACTTATAAAATTCGAATGTCCTAGGCCATCCCCCGTGTACACGCGCTTGTTTTTCTATATCACAAAGAATTTGGTTAAATAAGAATATTATATTTAAAATATTGCAATGTTTCGGCAATTATAGTTCTAATTGTCATTTTCGAATTACAAATAAATATACGGATCGGAAATATATAAACAATCTTGAGATTCAAAAAAAAAGATTGAATACATTCATTATTGATGGAGGGGGGGGGGACACATAAGTCAAAAAACAATAGAAAGTGAGTTGTAGTCCCCGTGGCCTAACGGATAAGACGTCTGACTTCGGATCAGAAGGTTGCAGGATCGATTCCCGTCGCGGACAATGTAAAAAAATTTTCTATTTTCCATTCTCACATGAAATTGCGCCGGACAGACAGACATAGAAATAAAAGATTTTTATAATACATTCAAATTTTATGAATTCAGTGTTTGTCTTGAAATTATTTAATCAATGCTAAGATTAAAATTTTTTAATTTGATTTTTTTTTTTGGCTAAATTTCAGAATGATTTGGAAACTTGACACTTCTTAGTGTCTGATGGAAAGATGCCTCTTAATTTTTTTAAAGAAATACATATTTGAGAATGCAAAACTGATTCAACAAAGTTTATTCTTCAATTTCCCTGGAGATGATTCAAAAGTCCCTACATCAATAACTAGTCGAGGGGAAAAAAACTTATCAGGAAGTCAAAACCTTCATCTATCAGAAATTTTCCATTAGATCTTGTTCTGGAATTCCTTTAAAGTTCATAAAAGTATTTATATTGAAACTTTGTGAAGCGAATCGAAGAAAAGTACTCCATTGCTCTTTGAGATTCCGAAACGAAATGTCATTGCTTCCTTGAAGTTATAAAAAGATAGCAGATAAGTACTTTGATCGTTAGACCACCTGGTTTTAAAAAAAAAGAAAGAATTACTGACAAGGAATTAGATTTATGAAGAGAGTTGTATGGGGATTTCAGACTACGTCGGTTTACCGCAATCCTTACATTTCGTCACGAATTCAGAGAAAACAAGAATAAGAAGTGGAATAATAAGGAGAATATGAATGACACTGCAATGGAAATACGAGTTTCACGGTTGAGCAGTTGATCTTTCAGTGAATTCAATTCGGAAATAAACCAAATTGACTATAAAGTACGTGATAAAATTATAAACGATTCATTGAACTATGCCTTGGAGAGAAATTATTGAAGGTATTTTATTTTTATTCTTAACAAAGACAGTTTCAGTTTTTGCAAGCCTTATTTTAAAAAAATTAGAAACCGTATATATATATATATATATATATATATATATATACATAAAATAAATAAATAATAAATAAAGCAAAGCTCGAGGATTAGGAGTTGTCTATGATTAAAAGCACCTTTAATGTTTAAGACATGTATTTAAATCCGATAACAGTTAATGAAGAAATAATGGAATTTCTGAAATTTCTTCTTTAAAAACTGAATTTCACAATAAATTCATTTGTTTTAGTTTGCATTTCATTAATGAACACCAACAGTAGGTCTTCTAAAGTCCAATGACAAAATAGTGACTTCGACAAAATAATAGCACGGACTTTTTAATGTAATTTTGAAACTTTTCCTGACGAAGGCTAAAGTTGTCGAGCCGAAATATTGAACGAAATTCACCAAAGTGGATGAGGGATTCTTCTAAGCTTTTGTACATTTAATAAATATGGTCTACTTCTATTTCATCTATGTTACATAAAAGCCTTATTTATCCAAATTCACACATATATTTATGAACACTTCGTGTATATTCTGTTGTCTATTCATAAAGAAGATTTGGGTTGAACAGTGGGAAAAATGCCACCAAAACATAGATTAATACAATGCTTTGATCAATGGATTCTTAAATGATTGCTCAAAGAAAATTTACAATCTCATAAGTTACTAGATGATAATTCTTTTCATAAGTAATATTTGTATCAGTTATTATGGACTATGATAAAAGAATAGCATTATCTGAGCATGCGCAGTTTCACTATTCCACTTGAACTTTTTAAAAGTGAAAAAATGGAGTTTCTGTGAAGAAGATTCATTTTTTGGAGGGTGGTTCTTACCAGAAAGTAATCTCAAATTTAATGGAATCAAAAAGTTGTATTAGGTTGTAAAGTCAAAATGCAAATTCCACTAACAGCAGAGGTTTTCAGTGAAAGTATAAATGTATAAATCATTTATGGAAGAAAGTGAAACTTTTAACCTAGTAAATTCCTGAATCTTAATTCAGATGCAATAGGAACCCTCGGAATTAAATAGAAAGACCATCATCAAAGAACACCCCTGTTTCCTGTGATTTAAGAATGAATTGGCTGATTTTGATGGTGGTTAACGATTACTGATGATTAATATAATCTATTGATGGTAGTTAATATCCTGATTATTTCTTATCACCATTTAAGATGAGAATGTCCATCAGCAATTAATATTCTAATGACTGGATGTCAAACGGGTATAGAATTCTAAAATTACAATGTATAAAGTGTAGTAAATTCTATTTCTTTCATGTTTAGTACATGTTAAGAAGAAAGAATGAATTATGTAATGATATAGGAAACGGGTAATTTGCGTTGAAATTAATATCGAAGTAGGACGAACTGATGCTAAATCTAACATTAAAAATCTCTATTTCAAACACAGGGTCTTTCAGAAATAAAGATATTATTTGATAAGGATGTCGTATGAGTATGGTGCAGAATATAGTGAAGTAAGAGGCACGGATGGACAGAGGAAGTATTCAAGTTTTACTTGATACCTTACAGATGTTTAATATGCCCGCCTTAGGCAGACGTCTAACCGATAATCGAGTTCCTGCCACACTCGGTGCAACATCAACGGTTATCATGTGTTTTGTGTGTCTTTAGCTCTTGAGTGTTTTCAGGGAGAGGGGGTGCATTTTTGGCGTAGCCCTCAGTGTATTTGGCGTAGCCCTCAAGAAAAAAGTCACACAGCAATGATGCAGACATGTTGCACGAAATATGACAGGAAATCGACTATTCCGTTGGATGTCTGCCGAGTGACCGAAGGTAGACATATTGAACATCTGTAAGGTAACAAACAAAACTTGAATACTTTCTCTGTCCTTCGGTGCCTCTTATTTTACTGAACTCTGCACCATTCTTAAATAACCTCCTTTCAAATAGTACCATTATTCCTGAAAGACCCTATGCAATACAAAATACTTTTGATTATTTCAAAGAGCGTTCTATTAATAAAGATCTTCCTTTATAACTAAAGACATTCCTTTCAGTCTTTTTTTTTCTTTTAAATTGAAATCAGGATATTTATTTTTCATCCTTGAAATGAATGAGATTTGAGCAATGAAATAAAACAGCAAAGATCTCATAGCAAAGAATATTGTTCCTGAGGGAATTAAAATTTTCATTCACAAAATAGCGTAAAAAAATAAATATAATTTAAGGAATCAATTAATCCAGCTTATCTTGTTTTTATTCTTTAATACTTATAACAGTGTTTCGATAAGTTAGCATTCGTTATAATTTATACATTCATAAATGAAAGAGAAAAAAAATGGTTTTGACTAAAACTTAAAGTGAATTGGTAATCCCTCCAATTTCATCGGAATTGACTGAAACTGTGGTCGACACAGGTTAGCTCTATCTTAAATCTACCATTACACTTTGTCTGGCTTCGATTTATCCGAGTGGGTTGTGGGGGTGGGAAAAGTATCGATCTGTTAACATTTCTTAACTCTCCATTACCTCAGATGCCATCATCGCAACTGCAAAAATTGCAAAATTCTTACTTTTTTCCTAATCTCTTGAGCTATTCCAACTTTCGCGAAAATGCGAGGCAGGAATGTTTCATAAGGTCGTATTTACGAAATTTATCTCAATAAAATAAGGAACAGGAATTAATTTGCTAAAGGAGATACATTTGTTCAAACGATTCTGTTAACTGTACTCTTAACCAAAAGAACGTTACTGAATAAAAAAAAAAAAAGCTTTGTTCTATTAGATGAAATGACCCAAAGTTGAACAATTTTAAACATTAAAATAAAATAACCATATCTACAATCATAGTTCAATGATGACTCTGTGTAAACCAGAGTCTAAAACTGCTACTGTGGTATTACGAAAAACTAATCTTCTTCCTAAATGTATTTAACACAAAAACTCACAATAACTCCTTCTTCATCATTCTCAACTTCTTTACTTGATATTTCAACCTCCTCAGCGGAAGTTTTCTTCAGGAAAATTACAGTAGGAGTAGAAAGTGGAGAGGAAAATCTTAGGGTTTTTCTCTACTCTTACTATAATTTTCCTAAAGAAAACGTCCGCTGAGGAGGTTGAAATATCGAGTAAAGAAGTTTAGAATGATGAAGAAGGAGTTATTGTGAGTTTTTGTGCTACTGTGGTAACTATTTCTTAGGTAATTGTCATTAACAGTTTACACAAAAATCGAAGATTTTAAGAACTGATTCCATCTTTTCTTTCTTTTTTCACTCAAAACTGATGCATTGGGAAAAAGTTTCATATTTTTTCTTAAGATATTACCATAAATATTACCAGAGTAAGCGTCGCATTCGTGTCTGATCTATGTTTCCGCAGAGAAATCAGCATTTAAAGGCAACCCTTTGCGATGAGACTATTATTAAATCATCATAGAAAATTCAACATTTTAGCTATAACAAGAGATATAACGTCTAAGAAAATGCAATAGTACGAATTATTACAAAAACAATTACCGACTTGTAGAATACATGAATGAATAATAGTAATAATAAAATGAATTTAATTATGATGCCTTCACCGACACAGTAAATACAGCTCCAAAATATATTATTGGCTATCATCAAATTAATTCAGTAGAAAAGCTAAATGTTCCTGTAATGTCAGACTATCACTGTTTCGCAATACCTACTTCTGAATTTTATCTGCAGATTTTTCGAAAGGTGTCAGATTTCTGAGTAATCTGAGTAAAGGTGTAAATTTGATTTTTTTGTAATTTTATTTTATTTATTTATTTATTTATTTTATTTTATTTTTCAACTTTTTTTTGCTTAAGGTGCGGTTTTTGCTCTTCTTTGTCGATATTAATATTTACAAATTAACGCTAATATAATTTGGACCTAAAAGAAACAAGTGGGCCATCGTAATTGGAATATTTGCATAGTATACTCGTTAATAAGGGATTTTCCCACTCTAGTAGGGTTAATTCAATATTTCGTTCCTTAAGCCTTCGTCAGGAACTGAGTGTTACATGAGGTTAAGGTCCTGTCTCAATGAATTCAGGCGACTGCAAACCTTTTATTTCTTTTAAATATTTCTTTTTCCAATGCACCTAAAATTCTGAAAATTTAAATGTGAACTTGTGAAGTATCTGGGATTCCTAATTTTCAAGATATCCTAAAATTAATTAAATTAAAATTCAAAACAGTCAATTTTTGAGTCTCTTCGAACTATTAAAAAACACTTGACCAAAGCCTGAAATGATAAAAAAATTTATAAAATTATGATTTATATTCAAGATATTTATTATTAGTACAACAATTAATTTTTAAAAAAATAAAAACATGTTTTTTTTTTTAAATTGTGTGAAATTAAATTATTTTGTTAAAAATTAACTATTCCGTTAATAATAAATATTTTAAACATAAATCATTATTAGAAGAATTAAGTAATCATTTCTTTTCATCATAAATCTTTATTTTACAGATTTTCGTCAAGTTTTTGAGTTTTGAGTAATACCTCCCAAAATTGACTGATATTGAATTTTAATTTAATTAATTGCAGAATATTGAAAATTAAAGACAAGAAAATACAAATCCCATATGTGAAGTTCATATTTAAATTTTCAGAATTGGAAAAAGAAATATTTAAATTGGTGCATTGGTAAAAGAAATATATGAAAGAAATAAAAGGTTTCCAGTTGCCTGCAGTTGCTTGAGTCAGGACTTTAAGGTTTCGGGTTTTTTTTTCCTAAGCTCGAAACATTGGTATTGATGACTTATAATGAAGGAAATCTTCGCTTAACAATTAAACTGATAGGGTTTAAAAAAAAAACCAAACGACTTAATCCAAGTGGAAGCTTCGTGAACATGAGTCGAAATATTTTTCAATTAAATGGTTACAATTAAATATACTAACAGTCAACATTAATTTTACAGCAACATGAAGTTTATTTTTAAAGAAAGTTTCAATTGAATTGCTATAAAATTACTTTTAGACGTTCCTTTTAATAAATAACTAAGTAAATTGCCATTTAACACTGTTTACCTGATAATTGGAATAAATTGGATAAATATTTATTTAAAGTCAATAAAGAGATTGGCTAAATTTGTTCAAATATAATACTACTTATATATTACTTCTGCAATTTCGGATTTAGTCTCTTTCAGTGTGTGTTAAGTTCAGTAGATTTTGTTATTTCTGTGATTTTGTTTTTTGACTTTCATACATTTATGGTAAAAAGCAGAAATACTTGACATCAATTCATTCATTGAATAAAAAAAATACTGTCCCACTTTTGCCTTTGATCTGAAATCACGAATTCTGAAAAATGAAAGCTAAAGCAAAATTGAAAAGCAGCAAGTTGAAAAATGACATTTCTTACATGTTAAAATTAACATTCACAGATTAGAAGTTGAGTTGAGTAAATTTGGTCAGAAGAAGATTAGGGTTTTTTTTTTTAGAAGATTTCCAGAGCCCCACCCAGAGCTTTCCTAAATGTGGACCTAAAGGGTTTGAGGGAGATTGGCAGTAGTCCTAAAAAAGGTAAACTAACAGTGAAGGTTAAAGAACCATTAAAGCCAAGAGTGGATTGTGATAAGAATGAAGTCAACTATTGAAAAACAGAAGCCATTGAATTTTAATTCATTATTATCTGGATAAAAAATCTTGAGAGATTTATGTTTTTAAACATAGCCAAAATTTTAACCTTGATTTAAAGATAATGTTTAGGTTAAAATTCTTCAAATAAAAAGAAGAATCTGAATTCATAAGTGCTTTGAAAATACAACTCCGTTCTATGAATTTCCATGACATTTACTCACCCACACCTGCTAATTTTTTAGTACAATTCTTTCTTCTTTTCTTTTTCTTTTGGTAAAACTTAAATCATTTTCAGTAACTATTACATGCTGACATCAGTTGAACGTCTGAAAAATAAGCAATTTCTAATTTTACAAATTAGCCTTTTTTGGAATTGTACCAAGTATTAATTTATAAAAACATTTTCATTAATAAAATGTTTTAGAATTTTTTTTTTATGATATACATTTAGCGAAAACGATTTTGTTCCTGGGAAACAACCAGAGAGCTTTGTTGGAAATGTAATAAATTACTATTGGCAGATTGAAATATTGGCAATACAATTAGAAATGACATTTTGTGGCTAATAATGAAAATAATTTCGTATTATTAACTTAAGATAACTAAAGATAGTTAAGACGCTTTAACTTCCAGTTTTAAACTTTAAATCTTGAGTTCCAGATTGTGAGGAAATCTGGCAACTCTTTGTTTACCATTCTTATATTGAAAGCAGGGTTGTAACAATACCGTTAGCTATGGGAGGGGCGGGGGCGCTAGTGAATAGTCGTACAGCTTTTTTTTTTTTTTGCTGGATGGGGTTCTACGACCCGATGAAGAGAAAAGTCACCCCATATCAACAGCAATGGCGGAGAAGGGCGAAGATTTACACCTTCCAGGAGGTCGCCAAATAGTCTAATTCTGGGCGAGGTTAAAACCATACTGATTGATGAAAGAAACCTATATAACAAAGGAATATTAAATATACAAAGGAGATTCATTTACGAAGATATTGGAACTTGGAATAACTCAAATATTAGACTTTGGAAGATTGCTTTAAATATTGGCAATACCTAAATTAGAGGAAATCTAGCCAGATAAAGAAGCCCTACTAACTTCCATCAGTGAATGGTTCAAATTACATTAGGAATTTACCGGAAAAACTGAAGTTTTGAGAATGTTAATTGGCTTTTTCAGTTGCTTTGAGGACTAATTATTGAGAAGTCACTAAAAGTATATTAATAACAGTTTATGTACATGTGGGTGGGATCAGTGTTTCGCAAGACTGAAGAAGTAAGTAATGAACAACATAGTTATCGCTTATCTTTAATTAATCTTAATTAGACCTTTGTGAAATCCAATTATTTAAATAAGTTCCTGCGAAGTCTTTAAAGAAATTTAAAGTATTTCCTACATTTATATATATATATTTTTTTACAAAGCAACTGTATTTCTTGCATTATACCTCTTTCTTAATATTAGTTTTTCTTCATTGATTCAAATTCTTCTAATTACATTGTCATTTTTGAAACTAAAAAAGACATTAATTTGTATAATGAAATCAGATATTACTGTCCTGTAAATAATAATGGTTTAAAAAAACAAATCTCAAATTATGAAGATAAACGTTTCGCTTCAGTGATTCCTTAGATTGTTTTCTCCATTTCGACCAGTGCTTCTCAAATCAACAGTTCACGGTTCACCAGATATCGCTAAATAAATCTTAAGGTTTCAATGATTGCTTCTGCAAAACATTTTTTAGTCACTATTTTTTGTTGTGAAAACAATGAACCATTTCTGCAAGATACAGATTTAATGTAGCATTCAAATACGTTGCAGGAAAAGTTGCTGTATCATTAAAGTCAAATATCTTCAAGCTGATTTGAAGTTTTTCAAAGCTATTGGAGTCGATATTTTCCTATTATTCACTTCGTATCGAAATCAAAGATAATAGAAGAAATTCCTTCCAGAATTTTCAGTTGTTCAATAACTTTGCTAAAAAGAAGAGAATATGGTCTTGTCTCAAATTTTGTTTTTACGTTAAGTTTTGTACATTTCTTAATTTCACGCGGGATTAGTCCTAGCAATAAATCTTTCTACTGAAATGAAGATTCCCCACCGTGACAAATGAGCATCGTTTATTTTCCTGTTTCGGAATGCATTTAACCTCTGTCATCTGAACTGACGAAGTTCACAGTTGAATACAAGTAGTCCTCTTGTGAGGGATGGGTTTTTGTCAATGCATTTAACCCCCTTGTCCTTTATGTGAAGCAATGGCCTATTTTGTCAAATGAGGACATATCTTTCATGTACTTTTAAAAGATTTTTGGCAGTAAGTTTGCTTGGAGTTTAGAATAATGTGTGTAAACTTTTTATTACTACACAATTAACTTATTTATTTTTCTTTTCTTCATAAATTGTCAGAAACTTCATTTTATTTTGTAGTTGTAGACTACAAAATAATTGACATTAGAAGCATTGGCCTAAAAAGGGAAAGGGTTGGTGGGAGTTGTGAACTCCCCTGCCACCCACTCTACTGCATCTGAAAATGGAAGAATTTCAGCATTTGGGATTTTTCTTTGGGGTTGAAAACCATCGTTCTGTTTGTAACTGTCGTCATCCAGAGAAAGAACATAATTTATTTGTTGAATCATTCAATCCCTCACCCTCCCCAAGCTTTAAATTCCTGGGTTGAAAGATATCTGGAAAGAAATCCAAATATTTGTACAGAAAATATAAGCTTCTATCCATGTTAAGAAGCTCCATAATAAGAGTTTGTATTGAAGTCACTTGAATTGAAACATTAAAAATATTTGAATTCATTTCCAAATCCTTCAATTATTTTTAAGTAGTTCTCTCTTCTATTTCAGGAAAATAAGCTTCTGTCCATCAAAGATGAAACAAATCTATTTCTTGAATTGCCCCAAATAATTTAAATCTTCGCTGGATTGGTTATAAATAAAGTATGTTTGATTTAATCGCAGGCTTTGATGGCGATAAAATTTCATAGCTGTCAAAAATAATAATCATTAATAATATGGAAATCAAATGATAATTATCATCAGAAATTGTTATTAATAATTTTTATAGGCTGTTCGCAGAATTACTTATATATTAGACTAATAAATTGCAAGTTCAAAAGAGAATGGCAAAGAAAATTAAAATCAGCAGAGCGATTTATAATTTTTTCTATGTGTGCTTTCAGAAATATTCTCAAAATTCCTTTTTCAAGAAAGATTGATTAAAGATTATCTTTTGAGTTTCAACGGCCACCTAAAGGAAAATTATTGCAGGGCCACAGTTTAAGCACCAGTGAATCTTCAAAAATGAAAACGAATTTATTAGTTATTCAAGGGTCTGATTAGGTAGCAAAGATTGTGCAAAACTTGGCATCTACAGTAAGGAATTAGATTTCATATATTTTTATTTCAATGAACTCATTCCATCTATTTGATAAACTCAAACAATATCTGTTTTTCTAGTTACTCTGCCTTCCTGTGAACGATCTGAATTCTAATTAAGCTATCATTTTCGTTCTTTCGAATTGCTTTTATGTAATCTTTCTTTCTGTTGTCAATTAAACTCGCTTTTATTAAATTATTCGAATTGCTTTTGTAATCCTAAATATCGTCATTATTATTTTTATTGCAATGGAAAGAATTCTGCCAAAAGGTTCAAATAAATTTAACAAGCTAAAGAATTAGTTAGCAGTCGTTTCAGAATTAGATAATTACTAACTTAGAAAAGAAAATCGGAAAGAAATTTGAAAGGTTTTTACAAAGTAAACCTTAAAATTCTTCGTCGACTGATTGCTGACACGCAGCCTTATTTACAATAAAGCGATGGCGAAATAATAAATTTGTTTGTTCTATTTTTATTTCTTTCTCTCTTCAGTTCTTTTTACTATTTAACTTAATTTAATAAAGAAATCTTCCAAAATTAAAATTTCTTTATTTCAACGCAGTGAATTATTACTATATTATTTACATTCACTTCCAGAATTCTAGATTCTGTGGTTTGAATGAATTCTTCTAAGCACGTAGCTTCAGATCCAATCGTTCATTCAGTTTCTATGATCACGACGTGAATAAGAACAAAAACAGAATCATCCAAGGTTTATTCGTGAATTGAAAAGAATTCGAGAACAAAATTCTTTAAGATTCACTTCCTAAAATGTAGTCTAGTTGTTAATGAAAGAAGCCAATAGTCTCCCTTAACACGATGTTCCATAATAACAGTATCCGAGCAATAAGCACGAATTTACGATTTGTTAATTATTATTGCTAATTCCAATTGTTAATTAAAAACAAATAGTTCTTAACTAAGCACGTATTTTAAATAAATATTTTCTTATTGATAAAACTTATATTGTGATTGGAGATATAAATACTATAAAATTTTATTATATCTTACAGTTGAATTAATATCTGATCATTGGTTTGAGAGGACTTGAGTTCGAGTAAAGAATGTTATTAAGAAAATTTTCAAATTCAATAAAGAAAATGATTAAATTTATATCCATTTATACAATGCTTAATTATGAGTTATTTTTCTGATGCACAGTTACAAATCTTAGTATTTCCTAATAAGTCTGTCCATTGTATAGCATTCAAGAGAAAATAACATTGAGAAATTATGAACTTCGTGAATGTCAAAAATGCTCGTCAAATTTATTACTTAAATTTCGTTCTTGACTAAAACGAATGTAATAAATCTGAAACAAAATTATTTTTCAAAAAAAAAAAAAAATCGAATGAAAAAAACAATACACACACACACACACACACACACACACACACATTTAACAAAAACCCAATATTTTCAATATTTAAAAGAAAAAAAAGTGTTCCCCTTAGTTTCCCAATATCATAGAAAAAATTAGAACAATTTTCTCAACTTTTACTTATTCTAGTATCTAATTGTTATTAAATATTTCAAAAACATTTATACAGAAAAAAAGATCTTAAAATTTTAAGTTTTGGTCATTCAAGGAAAATAAAATAAAAACACAACTTATATAATTAACTCTTTGATAATTTAAGGTAACTTTGAAGTTTTTAATATAACGTCAAACTAAAATTCAAGTTCATTATCTTTCGAATTTTTTTACGAAACAATAGAATTATGAAACTATGTTCCATTTCGTGCTGTTGTATTTTTTATAGGCTATATAATAGTCGACTTAGAGTAACCTTATGAGCCTGGATCGCATACGCACACTTATCCCTTTATCCTACTTTCTCTATCTCCTGATTTAATTACTTCATAGTCCATTACCCCCATCTCTACCCCTCCTTTGCCCTCCTGGACATATTCTGCCTCTGTGATTATTTTCAAATCAAATTCTAAGTAGAGACAAAAAGTTTATTCCCTATTAAACGTTATGTCTTTGTTAAAAAAATAAAAATAAGAAATAATCGAATTCTTATTTCCTTTTAATATTTTAATGACTATTGAAAAAAGAAATGTGTATTTAAATAGAATATTAATGCCTTTGCTATTCGTGTGTTTTTCTATTGCAAATAATCTTGCAAAAATCAAAAGAATTGTAAATGATTTAAATGTCAATGATAAAATTTGTGATGAGATACTACGGAAGTTTTTCACTTTTTTTTTTAATAAGAAGAACTGCTTGCAAATTTCTTTTAAGAAAATTAAGCCAACGCAGGTAATTAATTAGAGAGAAATAGATTACACTGTAGCTTAAAAAACAGAGAAGTTTATTTATAATCACAAATGTAAATGCATTTTTTGTAAGTTTCATGGAGATTAACGGGGTTTGCAATTAAGAGTTGGGTTGCAGAGAGGATCAGGCAATAATAAATAAATTACAGTTATTGATGTATACATTAATCCTGAAATAAACGTGTTTAAAGTTCAAAAAGAAACTGAATGGAAAAGAAAAGAAAATAATAATAAAATAAAAAGAGAAAGAGGCCCTCTGCAAAACGTTTTATTGTTCTGTTCAAAAAGACAAAAAGAGAGAAAGAGAAATAATTAAAATTATCTAACTCCATCTGGGATCTAAGTCCTCGATTTCTTAGAAAATTTATGCCTTTCATAATGTTGCAGAATTCAAAGAAATTAATTTTCATTGCTAGAGTAAATTTCATTTTTTTTTTAATTATTACATAAAATCTCTCTGTCTAGGCTTCTGATCTCAGGAAGAGGAAACGTGACTTTCCCACTGAACTTTCCCACTAATCCTTGTCAGTTGAATGTTTTTTTTCCTTTTTCTTTCGGAATCTTTGCACTTTCTCTGATTGAAATAAAATATTTTAGGTTTTAAAAATCTTGCCATCATTACCAAGAAATACTGCTTATGAAATATTGAAAACATGTTTTTTATGAATTTTATCTTTTGAAAATAAAATATTAAAAAAAAAAAAAAATCACAGATTTATTAGAAAACATATTGTAATTTAGCGTTTTTTTTTTCTTTTGTAAATCCTAAATTAGTCTTAATTTCACCTCGAATACTGAAATTGGAAAACTAAATTCGGATTTAAAAGATTAGATTTTTATGGTAAAACACTGAAAAACATTTTTTGGAGGGGTTAGGGAGTTGCCAAACCTCGTAATCAACACATACTAACCCTCATTATCCCGTACAAATGTATTCTAGAGTTTTTGCAGACTAACAATAATCAGAATCATCTTAGCTGAGTTACAAATAGGTAAAATTAGAACCGGCCGAAATATCTGTTTCATTTTAAGTGTTAAAATTGGAAGTTTCATAATGTATTTTAATTTTTCATCAAAATATTTAATGTATTTTTTTAAGTCGACTGTTAATAAGAAATTTTAAATAGAAAAATTCATTAAGGAATTTTACACAGAAATTTGGTTAATGTTATTTCCTATTAAAAATGGAAATGGATTCAATTTATGATTAAGAAGCACATTTTTGTCTTGCGAGGCCGAAGTTCTTGTGTTGTGACCCTTTTGTACATAGAACAGGAGGCTAATGTTGGCAGAGAGAATCCTTCATTACCTAAACCCTTCATCATTTGATGGAGATGAGCAGCGCGCAGTTTCCTTAGCCGTTCCTCGGCCTTTAGTGCCCTAGGGGTGGACTCGCGTCTGTCATCACTGCCGGTCACTGAACCACAGACAGAAAGAAAGAGGTACCTTTCTCTACATCGGATAATAACGTACTTATTCATTTGTTAGAACAACTTAAGGAACAGTAAGTATTAACTTGGTCTAAAAAAAAAAAATACTTAAAAAAATACTTAAAATAAATAAAGAAAAAGCATTTCAATAACATTAAAATATGTATATATACAGTAAGTCACTCAGGTCTTCGTATAAAATTATCAACGACTTCGATTACAAACCAACTGACCCCAGTGTTGAAACAGCATTGATAGTATTAGTAATTTATTTTTTAAAAATTAAATACATAAATATAATACGTATATACTTTAAAAGTAACTTTAAAAGAGAGCTTATGGGCTGCCATCAGTTTTATAAATACGTATATACATCCTAATTAGGAACTAGGAAAATTTTATGTCAAGTTTTAAGATGCTTATTACAGAAGTGTAAGGACAGGGAAGAATTCTAAAATAGCAAAACTCTATTATTTCATTATGATTACAAAAGTACTGCAGTTTATACATCATGAATGTTTTATCTGAAGTAATGCAATTTGAGACTACTTGCAAGTAAAATATTAACAAACATATAGTTTGCTGTAAGCCCCAACAAACAACTGTTAAACTTCAGCAACTCCATAACTCAACATTCTTTGAATAACTTTCTAGCACATTCATTATCTCTCATGAAATCATTTTTAGCTTTAATGTAATTGCTCTACGAAATAGTGTCTATATCTCCTTGAATTTCTAAAGAAAAAAAAATTCTATAAAATCATTTTTCAAGAATTAATTATTTTTTTTTTCACTCTACAATTCAATACCTAGAAGATATACCAGAATGTTCGTAGCTTCCATTTATCTTTTTGTATTCTGTTCATAGACCTTATTCTATTATCTTTTTGTATTGTGTTCCGTATCTCCCTTTTTATCACTATTTTCAAAACCACTGATTGAAGAGAGGAAAGGGAATTCCCAAAAGTCTTTTAGACGCAAACGAAGGAATCTAAGTTAGTTTTGGTAACTAAAGCAGTTTAGGATTTGTCTTTTTCATTGCAGTTTTTTTTTTTTTTTTTTTCCCCTGAGCCCAACATAGTTACGGCTTTTACATAATGGAATTTCTAAATACTTTCTGGGCTTCCATTCTTTTTGACGTTACTTGAAGCGAAGATACAAAGAGAGTTTTAAAGGAGCGGTGAAAATTCGGCTCCGAGATGGCAACAGTTGCAGTTTGACCTATTTGTGTGTCGGAGCAAAACGGGAGAAATACAACAGATTTCGGCAACTCAGAAAGAATGAAAGAACGAATGAAAAGAGGAAAAATCGATTTCCGCGGCACAAAAAATTTCCTTATGATGAAGGATACAACTAAATAAAATTAGTAACTCATTTAAAATACTCTGTGAAAATATATCATACTTACGAACTATTATACTGATATTTCTTAGTCAACTTCCATTAAATTGCTAGCAAATAGCCCCGAAATAAGTTCCAACAAATTAAAAGGAAAATTTCTGTTTGCGATGTAAATAGAATATTCAAGTCACTTTATTGAAAGATTAAGATAGTTATCTTATATATTATTCCTATAATTCTTTTGAACGATTCAACACTTTTGAAATATTATTAAGCAATGAAACATCATTCAAATGGTTGTTTAGTTTTTGAAATATCTTTGCCTTCTGACTTCTGAATAAATATTCAATGCCACAAAAAAGTTCTTAAATGGAATAAGCATTCGGTGCCAAATGCTGAACATGATTATATCTTAAAAAGTTCAGTGTAAAAACCCGTTTACAGGAGTTGTAAAGTGAAATGTATAAGTTGATCTTTTTCGGAAACAGGAAATAGGAGGACAGATTTTAGCTCATCGCAGAATATTATTAAAATTCTGAATTGAGTAAAGTTTGATATTTTTCCTGATAATGAAGGAAATTCACGCTTTTACAAATTTCCAAGAAAATAAATATTCTAGAAAGTATTTTTCAAAATTATAACTTTGTTTTTCTGTTACGACTCTGCAGCCGAATGCAAGAAGAGGCAATTTGTAGCTCTAATTGATAAAATCAAAAATAAGCAATTTTCTTCTTCTAATTCACTTCGTCATTATTTATTATTTAGACTCACCTTTACAAACACAGACGCTCATTTCTACAGAGCGAACGCGATTAGACAGAAGTTTGCTTTAACTGGAAGCGCTACAAACGGGTCCTGGATGTAACTTAATATACTTTCGTAAATTTTTATTATTATTTGATACGTATTTTGAATACATCCGAAAGCGAAAAAAAAAAAAACAATTTTAGTTTAGTTGTTTTGCTTGTTTTATAATTTGTTTGGCATTCTTATAATCTTCATATTAACTTCTTAACAACACACGAAATTTTTTAGTTTTTTGGCCAGAATACTATTTAATTCATAAGGAGGTTAGTTAAAAATAACTCAGTACGTGGTCCTTGAGGTTGGGGGAGGAAAGGCTCCCGACGGTTCCTGATCAACAGAACGATGTTAGGAAGAAGGAAAACTCAAAATTAAAGAAAGGAAAGTAAACTGCCATTTGTGTAGTTTTCAGTAACAATAATTTTTTAGTGATAAAAATATTTTTTTTTATCCTTTGGATTCTGTTTCTGTATACTTCATGAAATGCAGATGAGAACAATAATGAATTCACAGAAGATCGGCTAACACCAAACTAATAAGAATTCCATTAAGACATAATCAAGTGGCCATTGTTAATCTAATCCATCTTATTCGGTAATTCGTTTTAATTTAAATTTAATTATTCTTTGTTTTAAATTAAAGCCATTTCCTCCTCCATTTGTCAATGCAATTTTTCTGTTTTCTGCTTCGAACTTCCTGTCCAGTGGTGCGATTTTTTTTTACACTTTTTTTTTTTTCACTCGTATTACAATTTGTCACTTTAATTCCTTCGCAAATTCCTATGTTATTACACTTCGCTTGAAACTGCAACAAAACGAGAGAATACTTGAACGTGAAATGCTCACTTTAGCCATAATCATACACAGCATGTTCAGCCAGTTACCATATACTTACTATCTTGGCGGCAGGCATGGCAACAGTTCCGTATCTTAAATATATGAGATAAATAAAAGAGATAGGAAGGAAATTTAAAAGCTTTGGCTGATCGAGAACTCGATTACTGAAGTGAATTGAGATTCTATTATGAAAGTAAGGTTTTCCCTTTTTCTTTTTATCTGATTCAGGAAAAAAAAAACCTCAGTTGACTTTAGATGTGCAAAATTGATCGAAAATATATATTACAGTATTTATTTTTGGATTTACGAGAAGTCTACTTTTTTTCGTAGTTAATTATAACTTCATTTGGTTAATTCATATCAGTTAGTCCTATGACGATCTCAAATATCGCCAATTCGAGTACAATAAATTTGCAATAATAGGTGCCAATGAAAAGGACAAGTAAGCGCAATCCCTACTGTTGTAATATTGGGTTGACCAAAAATTTCGTTCGGTTTTTTTTTACCTACATTGGTTCTAGTAGCGCTTAGGTGTCTTTAACATTACTCCACAGCATTTCTTAGATTGTATTGTGACAGCTGTCGTATCAGCGTGCATTTAAAACAAAAACTAATCAAAATTGGTGAATTTTGTGTCGCCAATTTAATATTAAAGATGGAAGACAACAAGCACGCAAGGCCGCATGTTTCTTTGATGACCAGGCAAAAACTGTTACAGCTTGGCTAAGAGGTTCTGATTCATCCGCCGTATCCACCTGATATTGCACCTTCGATTTCCATTTATTTCGGCCTTTACAAAATGGAAAAAAAGTCAATTCCCTGTAAGACACCAAAGGCACTTGGAACATTTTTTTCATCAAAAAATAAAAAGTTGTGGAAGGCTGTTCAATAAAATTATTGGTGACAATGATTATTTTTATTTAAAATCAAACGAACTTTTTAGCCATCCCAATACTTATAGACCATAATTAATATTGGTGTGTTGAAGTAATTTTAAAAAGTTATTAAGTTCCTTTTAACATGAACGGCAAGATGATTGAGCGACAATTAAACACAGAATACAATGAAATATAGATTGTATGAATGGGGTTCATGAAATAACAGTCCAAAAATAAAGATTAATTAAGCACTGATCAAAATTTTTCATCTTTTACCATGAGCAATAAATAGTGGCATTTTGTTTTGTTTTTGTTTTAGTTGAGATACAGAAATACGAGAGAAAGAAACACAATTGATGCACAATTTTAAAATGGACTTGAAGAGGAGATCTTAATCTGATATATTCTTTTTTTTTCTTCTAAAACGTAAATCATGGTTTAAGAGATTGAAATGAGTGGCACCATGAAAATAAGTGGAAACAATTTCAAAATGACCTAAAAACCATTCCAAGAAAATCAAAAGTTAATGACATCTGGTTTTAATGATAGCAGCAACAATATGGTCAACACTTAGAAACCCGTTGGTTCAATCCAGTTTAGCAAGTGATACAAAAAAAAAATGGCGGCCTTTTTTTTTTTTTTTAGTTATTCTTATTAAATTTAGAAATTAAACAAGCAAAAAACCTCAGACGGAACGTTTTTATTTCAAGTATTTTCTCAGTTTGTGAATCGTAAATCTCGAAGAAAACGAGGATGGAAGGTATTATTGAAATTATCTTTCTCAGACCTGTAAAATACAGATAACTTTGTAATTAAAAAAAAAGTGTTTTCTAAACTAATATCCGTGAAAACCAGAATAAGTAACAACAACAATTCAGTTATTGAAAAAAAATCTATCCAGTCGTTTAATATAAATTTCTCTAGATCTAACGAAGTGGTTAACTTCCAATAATCATCCAATAATTCCTAAGCCTAATATAAACATATTCAGTCAGTCACGAAGGGGCAGTCCAAATAATCTACGAAAGATAAAATGATAGGCCTAATACATAAAGTCATATAGTAGGAAAATGATATTTAAGAATTCTTCCTTCAAAAACATTTTGGATATTTAAATCCAAAGAAACAAAATATTTCTTTTTAAGGCGCCAACCTTGAACCAGTGAATAGATTTCTTGAAATTTGACATGCAGTTATGAATAAAAGATGAACTTTGATTTCTATTTCAAAAACTTCTCTTGCGGGGAAATTTCCGCTTGAAAAAGGCAAAAATTCCAATAGAATTAGAAAGAAACAATTAACTCATTTACGACTAATAATGAAGTATACGAATTGTATCGTTATCTGCTTGAAATCCAGATTGAGTCTGCATGATTACAATTAAACTAGATTTGAAATATTTCGGATTTAGTTAATTTTGTTGTTTTAGTAGGTATTACAATGTTAGTATTTTTACTGATTACAAAATTATAATGTTAATTATATTGTAATATCGTAAGTGATTGTTTTATAATTTACAAATCCTTTCTTTACTTTCTTTGTATTCTTTCTTGCCTTTCAAAAACGTAGGGAAAAAAAAATCCACCGCACTTCAAGGAAAGCAGCTTTTACGTTCTTCCAAGAACATCTTTTGTAATTATTCTCAATTTTGAAGAAATAGGGATTCGAAAATTCTGTATTTAAATAATGACTCTTAGATTGAATCTTGGAATCAAGGAAAAAAACGTGGCAAAACTGAAAAATACAAATTAAGTTTAAAGTTGTTCAATTTCAGATAAAATCCAGGTCTCCGAAAAGCTCTTGAATAATTATGAAAAGTTTTTTATTGTTTTGGTTTGCGTGAGCAATGTGTGAAGAAGGTATGACACTGAGCAGCCCTCGTGTGGCCATCAGTTCCAGCTGAGCCCTGTGTGACCACACAAAAAAGAATACTGTGAATTTGAACTCAGCGATGCATTCCTGCACTTTCCCATTCTAGAAATTAGTGCTGGTCTAGTTATTGAATGTCTCAAGTTCAGTCACCGGTACCCGTCAACCAAACCCAGCTCTACAACAGCGAAAGCATCGTTAGACGCCAATCGTTCTCAAAGTGAAGGAATTCTGAAGAGAACGCCAATAAATTTAGTCAGAAAAAGTTTTTTTTTTCGTAAACATTTTTTTTTTTTTTATAATTTGTTAATTGGTTTTTAAAAAATGCTAAAAAGTGAATGAAATAAACTAGTCCTAATGCAGCAAATCATTAAATTAAATGTCTGTGTTAGTTTAATTTTCTTATTTATTTTCTTTATAATTATTAAAAATGCATGTAATGACATGATTCTATTATTGGAATTCTTCTATGAAGAATGTATTATTCTTAAATTCTATAATGGATAAGGTAAACATAAGAATGTAGGTGTTCTTGAATGTTTAAATTTTGAGGGGGCTGTTACAAATGATCAGCAACAAATTTGAGTACCTCTGAATTATATTTCAAGCAATAAATAAAGAAAAATAACGTAATAGGCAATAGTTACATTAGTGATCGACAATTTCTTTTCCTTCATTTCTTTTCTACTTAAGATAATAATGAGATAATAATAATTATGGAACATGTAATCAATTTAATTTTAGTTAATTAGTATGTTTTATTTCGATATTCCGAAACTAATTAAATACTTAATTTTTTTATTTATTTTTTTTAAATGAAAATTATATGATAGGGAATTTTTGTTGTAAAGTGATTACTTTTGCCCAGTGCTTTTCTATCAAACCCAGTTTTCTAAACTATCAGATAAAATTAACGAATCAAAGCAATAAATGGGAGACTTTTGAATGGTACCAATTTAGGGCTATTCATTTGTGCTTAGGCTGTGAAGGTTACAAAGACTACAAAGGATAACCGGGTTATAATGATCATGTTGCAATTTTATATCTGACAACACACACGTACATCAGAGGAAATTGGGGATTATTGTGGTAAACGAGTGGCTTAAACTGTTAACTATAATTTATGTCTCTATTGTCTAAGAACAGACTAAAGAATGCTGTAGTCAGCAACATTAACAATGGTTGAAATATAATCGTCGTCTTTAGACAATCGTCTACAATATTCAAATAAGAAAAAGAATTCTATCATCAATAACCAATTCGAATCGGTTCTCAAATAATAACAGATCTATATTTACCTTTAAATCCTTCGTGCTCAACGAAAAGTTTGTTTCTTTTTAAACTTATTCTGACAGATACGACTTATTCCTTCATTAATTCACTACGTTTCACAGTATATTTATGAAAAAATATTATTTTCTCTTCCAAATAAAAAACAAAATGGAAGCATTGAGGAAATCTGCTTTACGACATCAAAGTGAACTGTATTATTTTTAATTGTTAAGACGATGACTTCGAATTTCAAATTCTTCTAAATGTAATGAATTGTTAAGATTAAATCTACTGTCGAAATGCAAAAAAACATAAAGGATAACTTTAAAATGTTTATTACAATCGCGCATTATATGAAGGATAATGAATTCACAAATGCAAATGACCACAAAAGATCGTGACTAAACCTATTAAGATCGGTGGGTGGATTCTCTCTAATGTCACAGCAGGGGACTTCATAATTGGAAAATGATTTATATTTCATCCCCAAAAAAATCCAGTCAATTAGATCTTGGTAATTTTATTGAGGACATAAAACAAATCGAAAGTAATGTTAGCCATTTATTTCATTTTGTAATTAAGAGATAAACTTTCAGAATTTCTTCAATACAGACATAATTAAAATATTTTGATTAGATTTTTATTTAAGATTTCAAATTTCGGATATTGTAATTTGGAAGAGTCTATTTTAGTATTCGTTTAGTTTGGGTTAAAATAGAAATTGGTTATTTTCCTTCAAGTTCCTTTTACAGTTGTAAGTGGTTTGGGTTGGGAGTTCACATTGTTCGTCTCACCTCAACTGCTCCCTTTTAGATCATTGCGGATTCTTCTTTGTCACCTACTTCGACAGAGAATACGAATGCGATGCTTTAATCTTTATTTACAATTTAATCTGGGTTTCAAATAATCTCTTGAAGAATAGTATCCATGTATAGTAATTGTAATTGCTTCAAATCTGAATTAGTGACATTATAACTAATAGTTATTAAATTTAAAATTAAAAATTTCATTTAATTTAGTGTATTATTCTTTTAGTTACTTAAAGACAGAGTATAAGGCCCTTATTGTGAAGTGACCCTAAACACCAAAATGTAATCATTTAACTCTCGAATATAAAGTTCAATGTTGATCAATAATTTTCTTTAAGATATTTATGTTTCAGTGTTTTGGACTATTATAAACAATGACCCTTAGAATGATCCTAAATATATATATATATATATATATATATATATATATATATATATATATATTCCAAAATTTAAGTAGATCAGTTAATATTTTTTTATAACAATAACAACAATAACAGACATACACACAAACACACATATATCACTTACAAAAACGATCTAAGTTTGTTGTAGAGAGCAAACAACGGGAATTTCCATCATAATCAAGATATGGATCGTACGATTAATGTTCTTTTTTATCAATAAGTTTGAAGAAATTAAAATGATTAAATGTATTAAGAAAGAAAAATTGTCTTTAGATGTCGGTTGCCTAATTACTATAATTTCCCGTTACTATAAAATATAGTAATATCATATAAAAGGGAAATTTGGGGATATGTTTGTACGTGTGTAAATGCTTAGCATACTTCCCAACATGCTATAAACTTGAAATTTCGCATACGGGTAGATTCCATACCGTAGACAATGTAAAAAGTGTAAAATAACCTTTTGGGGTGAGGGGGTGACCATGAAGTATTTGACGAGTTTTGAAAGCTCCACATATGCACCTGGTGGCGACAATTGGAACTAATAATATTGTTCTGCATAAAAACGTCACTTATTAACCGGGAGGCAAAAACTACAGCTAAACGGGAGGGCGGTGTGGGATGGGCAAACATTGTTTAAGGATAATTTTACGGGGTTTTCGGGATAGCTATAGATTTTCGCGATAGTTATAGATTTGTAATGATCACATAAATTGTTTTACGAATTGGGAAAGGTTTGAATTGATAAGGTGTGGAGAAGGGGATAAAGGAGTGGAAAGTTAGGGATCTCGAGTTACAAAATTCAAATATAACATTACTTTGTATCTATCACGTGATTTTTGTACAAACTGGGAAAGTTTCGAAGTGATCTCACAATTTCAATTTCTTCCTATCCACATCAGAACAACTCTTTTTTTTTTTTTTGTAACCCGTACGAAAAACGGATACGCTGCTAGTAATATATAATAAATTCTTCAGTAATACTGTAGAGAAGCTTAATATATTATTTTTAATGGCAATTATCAAACTAAAGTAGTACTTTAATTAGAAAAATACAAATGTTGATTTTTGACTTACAAGTTAGTATTTCTTTTAAATTAAACTTCATAGGTTCTACCAAGATCCCTTTTGTATCATTTTGAAAACCTTTTTAATTTCCTTTAATTAACTAACAAATAATACTTAACGTTTATGTTGAAAACTATAATTAGGAAATGGCAAAGCGACAAAGGATCAAAAAAAAGCATTTCTGATGCTTCCAAATTTCATCAATTAATTCCATTCATTGCGGAACAACACTCTTCGCGACATGTTAAACAGCAATATAATTTTCTCTATAATTCAGGTCTCAAATACATGATCGAGCTAAAAGAAGTATTGTTATCAACCCAAGAGTATTACAGGTTCATGCTGATAGCTTAATTAGTTAGGAAATCCTTTGCAGTCTGATCAAAAAAAATAATTCAAAATATTCATTAGATTGGAAATATACAAGTTTATTTACAGCTGATGTTTGCTTCTCTGGTGTTAGATTGAAGATTATATTTCAGACTGATTGCTGTAATTAAAGCGAGATATTTCAAGTAATATTCAAGAGTTGTAGGATTTGTGACGGTGAAAGAGTCTGTTGTTTACTTTAATTCCTCATTGCGATTTATGAGGAATGTCGTGATTAGTAGGAAAAATGTTTATTTTGATTAAATGAAATGTCGTTTTGTAAAGATAACTAACATCCAATGGATATGTTTTGTCATTTTATATTATAATGAAGGAAACATTGGTGAGTCAGATATGGAAGAAAATATGGTAATTGTTGTGGAATGAATCCTCCCTTTTATCTTTTTTTATGAGTATGTTGGGATGAGATCCTGTTGTTAAGTGGCAGCCACTGGTGCTCTAATTGCAACTGCGTGGGGTTTAATTAAGATTCCCAAAATACCTGCCTTGCATACCTTACAATCAGGAAGGAAAATCTATACCACAATCAGATGCCCTCAATGTTCTCGTTCTTCGATTCAAAAGAAATAGAAATAATGAATTCATTACAAAAAAAAAAAAAACACATATTAATAGTTAAGTTAAATTCCAAAACGAAGCAACCAAAGGGGATATATTTACTAATGAATTTAGAAATGATACATATAATAGCCCAGATGTTACTCCTTTATGTCACGTTTTTAATATGAATACAAAACATGTAAATATTACATTACCTTGCGTCCAATTCGTTGCAATGTTAAATAACTCGTTATTTGTAAAAACAATATTGAATTCTCCAATAGAAAATAGAATTGGCAGTTTGTCTATTTTATTTAAATTTCAATAATCTATTATAATTTGTACGTCACAAATTAATGTGACAACTGGCGCCATTCACAAAATGTCAATCTGTCTGTAGCTTCACTTCTATCTTGATTTTCTATTTGACTTCTCTCTTCATTAAGATGATTTTCAAGCACGAAGTTTATTCGAATTGAATCTGTATTGTTTCTTTCCTTGGAGCTCTACTCAGTATAATTGAAATTGAATCAACGATGAATAATCGGAGATTTTCCATTGAATGCAACTGCTATCGATGAAGTCTAACCAAAGGAAAATAATATATATATTAACAATGGTGATTACGAAATGGAAAACTTAAAGCCATTAGAGAAGTTTAAGAGTTTGTTTATGTGCGTATTGAGGAATAATGCATCATAATGCGGTTTTATATTTATATTTTAAATGTTGTAAAGAAAACTGAAAAAAATGGCAGGCTTTCATAAAAAAAGTCTTTTTAGTTTTAGAATTTTGTGGAAGTACAGTCATCTTTGGACGGATTGTAGTTTATGTCTACGTAATTTATAATTAATAAAATTTAATGAGATTAATTAGAATTTTTAACACAGCTAAGTTAACACAACTCTAAACAAAAACTTTTGAATAATAGCCGATATGAAACTCATTTCTTTTAACAGGCTACAAACTAGTCATGTGATAATTGAAACCAATCCCGTAACGTTACCAGTTGTTATTAGATTAGTTGTAATTAAGGTTTCCTTAATGATAATAAACAGTAACAGCTTTCGGTATTTATTAATCACAAATAATCCAAACTAATCCTGAAGTAGGAAATTCGAGATTGAAATCAGCAGAAAGTTCCGCTTCTCCGTATTATTCATAAATGACTTACAGTTTATTCTGGGGCGGTTTCAGAAGATTGGTTTCAAAAATTAAACCAGAAACCACGATCTCTTCTGTGCTAGAGAATATCTTTTAGTTCTTAGAAGTTTCAATTTTTTTTTTTTTTCAATAATTTAAGGACAATCTAACTGTTAATAAAATATAGTTTTTCTACTTAATTTTCATAATTGAAAAATAATGAAACCAGTATTAAAGTTCATAAGCTTACATTCCTTCCTACATTGAATGATTCTTACCTATATTTTATTACTAAATCTTACTGTTGCCATCTTTCTTGATAGAGATGTGGGTGTTCATTCCTATCGTTCTTTTCCGCTTCTTTGACCATAATACGATTGATTTTTTTGCATGAAAAGAATCCAAAGACTTCTTTTATCAAAGAGCTTTTTTTATATTTTACTCTAATGGACTACACAAGTACAGGTGTTTTCAAAAAAAATGTAAGAATTTCAAAACTGATTTTAAGGTGTTTTTTTTTTTTTTTTAACAATATAAGAACTTAAATTTTTATTTAAATATTTCTTTATTTTAATAATCAGCTGATTTGGTGCTTCTGGGATTTGTTTTTGGTATTCTCAAAAAAAAAAAATGCTACGTAATACGAAAAATCGATAAGACATATCCTGGGTACCGACGATTATTGTCCAGAATAATTCGCCTTGTGTTATGGGTTTACACGCTATCAAAAACTTGCCTCAAACCGGCAAGTGTCTCGAAAAATCCCCACTTGCTCCAAGAATCTGCTACTTGTTTTAAATACAAGGAGTTCTAATTTCAGGCAAATATTAGAAGCAAGTAACCCTAGCGGCCAGAAGAAAAATATTTAAAATCTACGACAGTGTTAACTTCACGTTGAAATCTGGATATTCTTTGTTCGTGATTTCAATCGACAGCCTCTTTCACCACATTCTCTTCTTCCGAGATCTTATTTTTTTTTTCTTTTTCTTTAACTGTGCTGTAAAATGAGTTGAAAATTATTAGCAAAACTAAGCTGCAAAATCATCTTGTTTGTCGCTGCGGCAACCGGTCTCAACGAGAGATAGCGATCTCAACGAGAGCAAAACGAGACTTGCCACATGAACTTCTCTTCCCGTGTAAAGTGATACGACAAATGGCCAGCGGCAAGTGGCAAGTCTTTGAGAGCGTTTGAGACAAGTTTTCGACAGCGTGCCATTATGTAGGAAAAAAAAAAATCTTTTTTACAATGAATATCAGACCATAACTCGCGCCTCAATACAACATATCGAAACTGCTTCTCAAGCTTAAAACATTAATATGTTAAAACAGACAACACACATATTAAATAATGAAAACTATAAGTTGATTCAGTTTTATTACGATGAATAACTTTCGTTTTAATGCCTATATTTCTTGCCAAGTTTAATAAACTGCTAAATCAATTCTCTTCTTCATAGGAATTTCCTTGTTTTTATTCCAGTGATTTTCTTGAAGCTATCGATTGATCTCATCCACAAATTTTCCAGCCAAGTGCTTTTCCATCCTCCTTCTCAACCAAAAAAAAAAAGAATTGAGGGCATTTGCTTTGAAACGATTATCGCTGAAGAAGAATTTCAAGTCTTGTTACTTCCTAGGATTTAGATATTTCAAGGAAATTGCTCATTTGGCAATCGGATTCCTCTTTTAGAAGACGTAGTATTTGAGATTAAATTTTCATTTAATAATTGTGAGTTTACACTTAAAAGATACCGAGATCCACGGAATAAGATTGTTTTTATCTGTTCTAAATTCTAATACTTAAAACTACTTTTAATTTTAAATGATTCATTGTTTACAATTACAATCAATTCATGGCGAAGAATAAGAGATTTAACTATCATTTTTATTAGTCGTGAAGTCAGTTATTACAATAGATATTTGAGAGAAATAAGCCAACTCAATTTTTCTTTGTGTTCTAAAGCGTCGAAGCAATACAAGCAAAAATCTTCATTTTCTTTTTTTAATTATAATATCTGAAAAAAATAAATTATATCGCAAGCACTTCTTTAAGTTGCCCAAATCCAATTAATTCTAATCAAATTAAAGCGAGCGCACGAGGAAGGAATTACACTGCATGACATTGAAATTCAAGAAATCTTTCAATCTTTTAATCTTTTCTATGGAATTTTTGTTACTTTCTCTGCAAGAATGTACACGGAAAGTTCTTAATTATAAAAGTTACAAATTCTCTTCTCCATAAATATGAATGCCCAATTTCAAGAAGACCCTTCAGCGGTTCAACAATCAAGAAAGGACACACATACATAAAGACAAGTGCTTGAATAAGCCTCACTTTCCTAATAAAGGACCATGAGAGGGTAAAGAACATGAGAATGAGATTGCTACCTCATATTCAGCGAAATACGTCTACAAATCTTTTATAACTGTGTCGAATAAATAATGTTAACAAACGTAAATCTTTCAATAAATTTTGTCGAAATTCTAGAAAGTTTAAAGTAAGTAAGAACTATTTAATTTCTCAATTAAAATTGCTATTAAGTACTCGTAAGAACATTGTTACTTGTACGACTGCAATGAAATACTTTTCTTTTATTAACTATTAAAATCTAAGGTTGATGTATGATTCGGAGCTAGATTTACTTGAGATCTAGTGAGGCGGATCTTATGCACACATACATAAATCATAAATCCATTTGCGATAACATCAGACTATACGTCACTTGTTTAATTGGGGTGTAGCAACAAACTAAGTGTCAGTTAATAAATTTATTAGATCTGTGTGTCATAATCTTCTTCTGAAATAGATAGCACTAACTGAGGTTAAAGAATATCTACACCATCAGGTACAACAAACTCTGGCTCTGAATCGTCAGAGGAAAAGTAGGATCTAATAAATAACGATAGTTACTAAACACAAAAACAAACAGAACTTTTTTTTATTTATTTTTTAATCTAAACTTCTTTTAGAATTCATACGCAAGAAACTAACAATATTCAACTAAACCTTTGAAATCCCTTACCTTGAGATCTTGCATACATTTATTAATTATACTAAAAACTCGTTGATCCGAATCGCGTTTATTCGAAACGATTTTTAGCATAATTTAAAAATCGTTTTAATCAATATTTAATAGCATATACAAGCGATTATGTAACTGTAACTCTATTAATACTATTATTTAGTACAATATATCAATATTGAAAAGGGTTCAAAAATTATTATATCTTTACAACAGTACCGTAACTACACTCTACTACGGTAAATAGTTTTAGTGCCTACTGAATGTTGCCGAGTGAACTCACTGGTTGCCATGACTCTACTAATGTACAGTTCATATATTTAATACAATATATGAAATTTCGTTTATCCGAAACGGGCGCAGTCCCATCAAATCCCATAAACGAGTTTTTAGTGTATTTATATGAAAGAAAATAGTGTATTTATATGAAAGAAAATAGTGTATTTATATCTGAAAACTTTCCCAATTGTTGATATATAAGAGCAAATAAACGTAGTGGGTTTTGGGTATTGATGCATCTAAAAACTACAGCCGTAGAATGTTTGTGATCGCGTTTATCTTGGGTTAGAATAGAATAATAGAATAGAATTTATTATGTGCACCACTCAGATGAGTACAACACAGAAATAAACATTGAAAAGATTAAAATTTACAAAAGTGCTTTAAAATGTTATGAATTAGTTTTACTATTAGATTTAAATTTCATTATACTGTTTACAAAATTCCAGAACACCTTAGCAGTTAAATAAAGCAAAATACAAAATCGTACAATGTTGCACTGCGCTATAAAAAAATGTCATTTTATAAAAATATATATTTGGTCTTTTTAAATGCATATTAAGAAGTGCGAATACTTTTTATTTCATAGCATTCACTAATAACATTTTGTGACAGCAGTTCTAAAATTTATTAATGAAAACTTGGATTGTTTTTATTTTTTGATTTTGCTCAGTTAATGACCTATAATAATAAATATCATTTAGAATCCCTTTAAACCTAACAAAAACAACAAAAAATGATGTTCTATTTCAATTCTCCATAAATTTCTTGTTCTTTAGAATATATTTTTTATCATTTCCGCTTACTTGAGTGTCGTTCAGAGTCACGTCAATAACGGAATCAATCCGTCTCATTTCCACTCATCCTGATAAGTATCTTTCTCATGACCCAGTTCATCCACAAAATACAATGAGAGAAATAGACTGAGTTAGTATGACACTTGTTTAACCTTGAAATACATTCACAATCATCAAAAGTTAAACGACACAGCTCTGGTTCAATACAACCGGACGGTGTTGGCTAAGGAATTAATTTATTCTTATCTTAAGTTTTTCTTTTTAATTCAATCTTTAGCTAAGTATTTCCATATCAGTAAAGCGTAAGATAAGGAAATTCATTTCCTGGATTAAGTAAGCCAACAACATTTTCTTAAGGAAAAAAAAAACTATTATTATTTTGATTTAGTAAAAACTGATACATTACTAAACCCCTATAGTTAAGTTTTCGGTCCATATAATTAGAAGCAATTTTCGGAATTTATTTTTTGAAATGATATTGAATTTCCTCAAGTGCTTGTTTCCTGCCCTTTGCTTTTATAGTTAGTTATCTGATTGATGAAAAATTTTATTAGTGTTCTTTGTTTTCTTTCGAGATACGTAATTGTTTGTTTCTATTAGCATATTTCATAAGAAAAAGAATGTTCATGAAATGTGTGTTTGTGTGTTAGGGCAACTGCGAATAACTGTTGTGTCAACGAATACTTGAAACGTGGAAAGAACATCTTTTATTTTTGAAATGTCTCGTGTGGATACCTTTGAATTAGAAGTGGAACAATCATTTCTTTGCTGATTAGCATGATAAAGCATTTATTTGCGCTTGTAAAATTTCATTGGGATAATTCTTAATTAAGTTCATTGTTAATTAACTAGTAATTGTTTACGGATTTAATTTAATTTCAGTAAATTGAAAATTGCCGGTAAGATTACAGGTATTATAACTAACAAACATAATTTCCTTGTGTTGGTTTTTTTAAAAATAAAGTAAGATGAAGTAAGCGATGTAAGTAAGAGGGATGTAAGTTCTTTCAGAAACTTCTTGTGTTTTTTTTTTTCCTTAATTACTTGGAAAAGGTTTGACCTAATCGTGGTATTGTTACACTGATAGAAGGTTAACCCATCTCCTAATAAGAATCTCAACTTCAATCTTGTCAAGTTCTTCTCTTTTTTTCCGCCTTCGCATGAATGAAATCCTAAAAGAAATAGGTCAAAGACTTGCTTTATATATTGACAGTGTCAATTATTAACCCCCAAGCTCAGTAGATAGGTACAATCATACACCCACTGCGTATCAGGCGATGAGTTTTCAACCATTGACTTCACTACTACTTTCTGATGGGATTTGACAGCACAGGTCATTCCAATCAGTCAAGTTGATCATACTGTCACTCCCAGTTACCTATACGTCACCTGATTGGACTAAAAAATATAAAAAAAGTAGACAATTTCGTTTTTAGTTTTTGTTTTGTTTTTTTATCAAAAAATGGAAATGGAAATCCCAATTTCTACTTAAATTCACAAATATTATCCATCCTTCTTTTCTGGTATATGTTGGATTTACAGAACAAACACTTCTCAATAATTCCTTGATATGATAATAAAATTACTCTTCTATAGGCTAAGTGGTTTCTTTAGTGTTTTTAATTGTTCTGATGGTCTCTAAACATTTAGAGTCACTAAAACTTTAATTTTTATTTTAAAGGACATCCTATCAATTTAATGTTAAAACTTCAAATTAATTTTTTCAATCAGAAAAGATAGCAAAGCAAAATTAAATAAAACTTCAACTTATTACGCCTGTCTGCTTAGCTGTTATCGACTGGGAATATTGTGCATCAGTTAAATGATTTTTGGAAGAGATCTTTAGAACTGAATCTGGTTCTTTAGTCCTTCACTGCCCGTTTAGTAAGAAAAAAAAACAAAACAAAAGGATCACTTGAAGATGTTCCACCAAAAAGACCTTGGAGTGGAAAATCTTCAGGTGTTCAATAATTGGGATGGATTAAATAATCTTAAGTTATAATCTTTAAGTTATTAATTAAATAATTAAGTTATAGAATATTATAGGTTTAGGTTAGGTTTAAATAAAACATTCCTTTAACTGTGTTTATAATTATTATAATCTTCTGTAATTAAGCTCGGTAGAAACATTTTTTTTTCTTTTTTTTTTTAATGAAATTTGCTCGGTTCATTTTTGTTTTTCTTTTCTAGTTTAAAAACAAATTGATTTTCTTTTTAATTTTTCTCATAAACGAAAATAAACAACTGTAGTACGTATTTTAAAGAAATTCCGTTGAATTCGATCTCATTTTTTTTTGATACGTCCTAACCATATTTTTTACAATCAACTAGTTTTTCTTTGAAAACTTTTCATCCACAGATAGCCATTGTCCATCTTCAGTGATCCCAATGAATATGTTCTTAAAGGAAGATATTCTCAAAGGCAATAAAATTGTAAAAAAAGAAAAAAAAGAAGCATAATTTGATCTTTATTTTCACAAACTTTCTTCATTTACTCTGAAACGCGTCCAACATTTTCCACGATGGTTGACCTCAGCGATGTTCTTTTGTGAAAGACTTTCCTATTCTGATCTTCTGAACAAGAACCTGACGTTTGTGTGGAAGGTTTTGAGATCATTTCTTATGTTTTTAAGAAAAGCATTGAAGTGGATGTAATTAAAGAACGATTAATGAAGAAATGCGTAGCGTGATTTTATTATAGATTCGATATAGTTAACTTTCTGAATTCTAAAACTATTCAATTATAAATCTCTTTAATAATAAATTAATCGTAAAAATTAATGATATGGGAAACGAATTTTACAGTAACTTAAAAAATTTACTTTTCATTCGAAATGAAAAACATTCCTTCTTCATTCTAAAATTTTTCAAAAGAAATTCCTGATGACATTTAGTAGATTTTTGGGTTAATGTTAAAAAAAAAAAATAAACTTACAAAAAATTCAAAGCAAGAGACCCAGAAAATTCAATAAAGGCTTTTGGGGTTTTCAGAGTAATGAGACAAACGTTATATATGTTTCTTTTTGTTTTTTTAATAATCTTAAGCAATATTTTTAATAACTGTATTTCTATGTGACACTTTCTAATCACTTTGTAGCTTAATAAATATAAGCTTACTCTATTATAAAGATAGAAAAAATAAATTCATTTCATTTAAAACCTTGCTTATTTGTTGCATTGCATAAGAAAAATATAAAACAAATTGGAATTTATCTAAAAGTTTAATTATTTTATTTTCCTTTTCCCCACACTTAAGAAATGAAAAAGAAAAAAAGAATATCTAAGAGAGCAATGTCCTATTTCAACCCTTACATGTTTTCCCCCTCTTTATGCAAGCAAATTATAAGGTACAAGTAAGATTTCAAACTACGACAAAGTAAATAAATAAATAAATATAGATTTTAATTGGATGATAGGAATGTTAGAGAACTTATATTATATAAGGACCTGTGCTTAAAACTAAGCCTTTGAGGACCCGACTAAAAGCTTTTATATTATTACCTTTAGTTAACACCGAGACCAAATTCTTCTTTTATGTAGGAATTTTCTACAATTCTATGAATATGTTTCTATAAGCTCAGTATGATAAAGATTCTAAATGAATAACCTACTTCTTTATGTTTGTTTAACGATATATTTCTACTAATATTTGTATATGGGAACTATATCTTTTACGTTTTATGGGACTGGCATCAGTTTAAGCGGTTTGCTAAATAATAAACTGTTAGATGAAAGCGTTATAGTATTAGATGATTTTTCGTCGTAATGGCAATCTTTGTTGGTCTCTTAGATCCAGTTTCATTCGACATCATTGGGAAGCTACCCTAAATAGTATCCATGTCCATTACAGTTTCAGATTAATATGTTAAACAACTCTTCGAGTTATGATTTTCGCGATTTATCGATTATATTTAACTATTGTGCAATATGCGATTTGCGATGAGAGGTGTTACAATACACTGCATCAGACTTATCATATTCTTTGATAACTAGGTTTAGCATACTGTATTTAAAAAGGAATTTGTTTTTATTTTTTATTTTAATATCATCGTTCAAATCTAGTAGAGGCTAATCTTTGTCCTTACCATTAAAAGATCATCTAATCGTCAGCTGTAACTATAATGATCTGGTCTGATATCCACTACTTACGAGACGATATAGACCAGCCATCTATTATCAACACGGTGAAAGATGAACCTCCAGAATGCAAAGGAGATTATAGATTGTTCTTTCCTGGCCGTTCGCTAACATTGAAAGAGAAGAGGTCGCTTCTCTTCTATTTCAATGTTAGCGAAAGGCCAGGAAAGGACAATCTATAATCTGCTTTGCATTCTGGGAGGTTCATCTTTCACCGTGTTGATAATAATATGTGTTAGGTACCTTAGTTTTGGGGGCCGTCCGGAATATCAGAAGAGAGACGGATTCAGGATCCATCAAGTTGTAGACAAGTCTCCTGTAGATCGAGTTAAGATGCTGCTAAGGAAGAAGGAAAATAAAAAGGACAATTTCATTTATTTCCAGATTTTTAAGGAAAAAAATAAAGACTGTATGTTTATGAACAGGCTTATGAGGACCACAAAGCGAATGGTATATATCCTAAACAAGCAATCAAAAGCTATCTACAAAACGCGGATAAAAATATATAAATCCTCTTCAGTTTGTTTACATGTTTTTCCTGCAATGAAATATTAAAAGCGGCTCGAGTTCTTTCTTGAAGGAGGCAAAACGTTCATTTGCTTAAACAATTGGACCGGAAATGCAAAAGAAACAAAAAACTTCAATAACCTTCGAAAAGGCCTACTGCTTAAATTATAGGTCATTGAATTTATATTTCCCGTTCGATTTTTTGTTTCTTTTCTCGTGTTGTTTATATTTTTCATTCACTAACCAAAATCTAAGAACCAGAACTTATTAAATCGAATCTACAGGAAATTGAGAGGCTTAAGGCTTTTAGTTCACAAACAACCGGATTTCGCTTCGAGAATGAAAATTTATTTATTTATTATCAATGAAATCACGACCATTTTTCATTCTCGCGTAATAGAGTAAACTAAAACAGAAAAAAAAAATGTCTTAATAGTAACAAAAGCTTTTTATGGTGAAATGCAACGAAAAAATTAGAAAAATAAAAACTAAACAATTATGAAAGCTAAACTTTTTAAGTTTGCAATTCATATTTGAGGTTTCATATATATTCTATATTGTATTTTGTTTATTATCTGTTTGAAATTTTGGTTGATAATCGGTTTTCTTTACACTGGTCTGTGACAATGTATAGTGGATTGAATAGACCCCCACTGTGAAAATTCGAGTCACTTTCAACAAAGCATTTAGCAATTTCTGATGTATTGACAGGTTTCACTTCACTGCCGGACGTCTATCGCATTTAGTATCACCATTGTACGACCAAAGAAATGGGAGTTTTTCACTTTGCATATTCATTACACCAACAATGGAACGATTTGATGAATAAATAAGCTTTGAATGACTGACGCTGCTATCTATTCGAAAGACATTCATCAACTTACAATCGTTTCTCTGTTAAAATTGTTCTTTAAATGTAACTGATTAATCCTGATTGATGAATCCAAATCAATTTTACTGTATCTGTTGATTTTCTTGTGAAAATTCTTTGAATTTTGTCAGCTTGCTGGCTACTTCTAATTGGAAGACTTAGAGCCCAACAGTTTCGCCATTTGTATTGTACAGTCTATTTGGAGATTAATTACGTTGATTGCAGTAAATGTAAGATGTAACTTTTCCAGTAATTCCACATACATTTTACAGAACAACACCAATCATCTTTATTAGAAGTGATATTAAGATTGATTTTTTTTTCTTTTTGGTTTGTTTGATATCAATATTTCTTTTATTGATACCTTTTTAAATTAGGCATCTAGAAATGGAAATATCCAAAATAAATTTACAAATCTTCCAATTGTAAATATTCCAATGAAAACATTTTGTAAATGAAGTTAGTTGGCATTTGCTAAATATTCGTATTGCATCTTGAACATCTTTAAATCGCTTATTAGTAAATTTCCTTATACGTTTGGTCTATTGCTCTACCAAATTAATATATCGTTACGTATTTTTTTTCAAATTCATGTGTTTTTTAACATCTTGATAATGGATAGTTTTGAAACTTGAATTAAGATATTCTTGAACCATTCTAAAAAACTTTCTATTTCTCAATTCAAGGAAAAAAAAAAATTATGCTTATGATTAGAGTCCATAATTTACGAATTTTACTGACCACACTAATATTGAAAAAGCAAATGTCATAGGATTTTCATCGGCTTTTATAAATAATAACATTACTATTGACATTAAATAGCAGAAATAACCTAATTATTGTTTCAGTTTTAATAGTGAAAAGTAGAGATATTTCAAATGATGTAGACACTAATAATCTGAACAGTATCGCATTTATTTCTATCACTAACGTATTAATATCTATGATTTTACTCTGAAATAAATAAATGTTAAGTCACATTGATTCCAATAGACAATTGTCGAAAATTAAAAAATAATGATTTTTATCTTATAATCCTGCACACTATTAGAATATATATTAGAAATAATATTAGAATATATATTAGAAATATTAAATAAATAGTAACTGATACTAGAAGCAGAACTAATATTTTCCTTTTTTTTTTTTTTTGATGTTTTTCCATTTTAAGATAATAATAATAATCCCAGGTTTAACATTACTAATTGAGCAAATTATAAGACAAGCCTTCGGAGAAGAATTTGCAATGAAATGCATTTGCTTGACAATTTGACTCTGTACCATCTTAAAGTAATCTAGATAAAACAATATTTCATTTTAAAAACAAAGTCTTTCCTATTTTTAGCTATAGTTATATCTTTTTGTTTAAATGTTACCTCAGCCATTAAGGATTTTTTTTTTATTGAACAAATTAGAAATAGATTTAAGCAGAGATTTATTGTTATCGAAATGACCTCTTAAAGGTTAATATTCAACTATTTGAATAATAGTGAATCTACAACCTATGCTATATTACATCCTGGACGATCAAATTATTATGACCTCCTTGGTCTAGTGGATATAAAGTGAACCATCACGTGAACAGATACCGCGACGCTACCACGTGTAAATAGGGACTGCACAGCGTGGAAATGGGAAAAGCGGATGATTTAACGGACTTTCAGTGATGATTGCGGAGTGATCGTAGGCTGCCACCCGAAAGGTGTCAGTATATACCAGACAGTATAGCTAGTGAACTGTAATAGCAGATATATAACACCTGGCAGAATGGTGAGATATGGTGATCACCCTCAGCACCACTGACCATCGACAGCGTAATCGTCAGTCACATATGGTGTTCGCTAACAGCCAAGTAATCATCGAACATCTAACCAGCGAATCGTCCTTACGTTTGCACTGAACACCGCCTTTGGACCGTTGAAGATTGGAGAAAAGTTTTCTTTCTCTGATAAGTCACTGTTCTAGCTATTCTGGATGGAGGGACCTCCATAATACGCTTTGGTACCGAAATCATAGTCCCACACAGACAGGCAGGTTTCATGTCCGGGGATATTCTCAGTGAACAATTTGGGACCCTTAACACGGGTCGAGGGTTCTCTTGATGCAACTGGCCGTTATCTGTTTTATGGCAACGGTTTATCGAGAAGCATACGACGTAATAATGCACGTAATAATAAGTAATAAGTAGAAGTAAATCAAAATAATTCTATTGGAAGAAATAAATTTCAGAACACGACTGAAACACAAGACACAGATCACAAACATCAATCAAACTGTATGTACAATACAGAATATATACTAAAACAAAAACAAAACATCGGATCAACAGGAAGAAAGCGCCCAATTTGAATGAAAGAAAAAAGACAAAAGGTTTAAATTACAATTAAATGACGCTGTTTTGATCCCAAAATTTGCTAACAGCTTATAAGATTCCAAGGAAGAAATTGCAATAAATATTTGAAATGAAATAGTAACGCTATAATTAGATTTTGAATTTCAGTGAATTTTTTTATTATCAATTAAAGATGTTGAAGGTCACATTTGTTACGGCATGAAACCAAATATACTATCTAATCAAAAATGAGGCATTAGCAAGAGTCTTTCAGTTTTGACCGAACAAAATTTTTTACTTGATATGATAAAAAAAAAAGGGATTTACCATATTATTCAGTGATCGATAAGCATTGGATCTTTACTGTCAACGGAGCTGAAATTTCCCTACGGAGACGCAAACATTTAGTTTCCGTTTTTTTTTTTTTTGGTTTTTGTTAGATTCTAATGATACATCGAATATGAGGATGAATTTCAACTCATGGAATTGCCTTCTTGTTCGCCTGATTTACATCGCACCGCGGAGTACCTTTGGGATGGTACGCAGAGAACAGCCAAGCTTCTGTAAAGAAATACGGTACTTATGGACAGAGGAATTGTCCGATGGATACACCACCAAGTATCATTTATAGGAGACACTGTCGACGAATCTTATCGAGTCCATGCCTCGACAAATTGGCCACGAAAGGACAATATCTCAATTCAACTGAATAAAGTGAAAATAGATTCACTACTATATGAACCATTGTATTAGATTTTCTGAAGCATTATTTAAATGTATAACTTGCTTTTCTTATTTTAATCGAGTTTGTACTTTAAGGAAATTATCATTTTATTTTAATAGCACTCAAGCGTACCATTTAAAACTTCAGTTTAACTGAAGAATCTCTTAATAACATATAAGACATCGAGGAGAAAGCAAAATTAGTCATCTGCAAGTTTTAATTGTAAATCAAATTCTGCATGAAATGGGCCAAGTAAAATGTTTGTGTGGTGGAGAGGATGGTACTGACATCTAATCGACTATTCCATCTCGATTTCCCAACTTTATTAAATAATGTATAAAGTAGGCCTACAACTTAAAGCAAATTATATATAAAAACTTAGAAGGAAGGTTTCTTTGCCAAAAATGAATGGATTGAGATCGAAACAATACTTTCCAGTACACTATGAATAATGTTGGTGGCACAAGCAATGTCACTTGACTCAATGTTAATTCACAAACGACCGCGAATAAAAGCTATGGTGACTGAACTCTGGGGTTCCGCTTACTACGTGACCTTCATTTCTTAAGCGCTGTCAAATAGTTTTTGGCAAAATGACAGGTTTTGAAGTTATACAAGAATACTTACTTGAATTTTAATCACTCTAAGCAGAGCGGGAAAACAAATTCATTAATATTTATAACAAAGATATATATAATCCCCCGTTAAAAGGAAAACAATATCAGTTTAGAGAACAAACAACATATCAAGGATTTTGAGTTCAAAGGGTAAAAAGTCAACGAAAACTGACCTGAAGATTATTTTACTGTGTTTATTTTTAGTAACCCATTGTCAGAAGACCATCAACGGTGACAGTGAAATTCTCTTTTTCTTCTTTTATAATCCAACCTTTAAAAGGAAGTTGATGGATATTATGTCTTTACTGAATAGAACCAGCTTCACCAAATTATCTACATTTTAAATCAGTAATATATTTTAGAAAGTTTGTCTGTTTATAATTTCAAAAGACATTTAAAAATACGAAAGTACCGACCATTCAGAAAACGTTTAGGGCTACCATGTTACAACAGAGGTCTATCAATTGTTTTTATGTTTATTATTATTATTATTATTATTATTATTATGTTTCAATTCATGGGTTTCCCCAGCAAAGACAACATGGTGGGTCAAGGACCAAAGCACATGTTGTCAAGTGTAAAAAAGTGTGCAAGAATGATTAGGGATGTGTTGTTGTGCCCATAAATTTCCTAACTACGCGTATTTTGTGTTGACTACCACACCCTTCTGGAGTTGTGCATAAGTGTTTTTGTGGAGTCCTAATGTGCTGACGCTGTGGTGCAATGTGTGAGGCACCAGATCAGAGGCGGACAGGACGATGGGTTAAACACGTACTCTGTCTGCCTCCACTGCTTCTGGATTTCGTGTGCTAGATCGGTGTACTTACTGATCTTGTCTGCGTGAGTTTTCTGCATGTTCTTGGTGATAGGTACTGCAATATCAATGAGATAGTTTTGTTTGTTGGACTGATCAACAAGTTGATGTCAGATCTGTTGTGATGTATGGTTTTTGTCTGTGTGAATGGGGCGGTTCCAGTACAGCTTATATGAGGGTGAATCTAATACGCTTTATGGTGTGTACTTGTAGTACAGGACCGTATTCTTTATAAGTGAATGTTCGTGTGCTAGCTATTGATGAACGATCGACGCTATCTGATTATATTGATGAGGGAATCTGTTTGAGAGAGAAGGGGACAGCCTGATATTATTATTAATTTATTATTATTATGAACCTATGAAGATGGTAGGAATAAACTGGATAAATAAACGAAATAAATAATAAAAGAAAAAAAACATTAACTGTAACTAATCAAAAAAATAATAAGGTGAACTTTGTTCGATTTTCAATTGTTTCGATTCAATTCGGAAAAAGAAAAAGCACAAATACGATATGAAAGCCTTTAGTTTCAACTTAACTATCGTTGAAATCTCAGTCACATTAAATACTAATGTACTAATTCTTAATTACGTCTGTGCAGCAGTAGTAATAATATTTAGTTAATACTTTTCTTTTTTCCAAAGCTATTTCACAAAATAATAAATCATGAAAAGAAAAGTAATAAACAAACAAATACAAAGAACTTGAAAAGAAATTTTCCCAAATCGTAGTTGGAAAAACTACCATAAATATAGGTTAAATGGTTTGAACCAAGATATAAAATAATGTTACATCAAAAGCGTTTTCAGGTCAGTCTTGTGATATTCATCGCATCGCTGCTTAAAAAACAATTTTACATTACGTAAGTCATCATGTAAAAAAAAATCTATTTCTCCAAGAAAAGAAGAAAAGAGAAGAGAACAAACTGAATCTAGATTTATTTTTTTAAGAAATACAGTAATAATCGTTACCTGCATTTATTTATTTAACAAAATAACTAGACGGCTGCCCGTCGATCCGGAAGCCTGGCATATGTAACGGAAATCAATATTTTAGTTCTTCAAGAGCACAAATTATATGAAGTAAAACTTAAAACTAAAGCTAAAAATAAAGTAACTCTTCAATTCTAAAAAAAAATTATATGCAATACAATATTGAAATCCATTTGCAACAGTCGGAAGTTTGCGCAGTTGAATTGACCACGCAACAATACTCCAGTTGCCTGGCAACGCGCATGCGAACTTCAATTGTTACGGACGTAAGCACACATAAACACTCACGTCCGTTTTTTAATAATATGGATTATAATATTACAGAGAATTTCTGTAAAAATTCCCATAGAAGCACAAAAGAAGCAGAAGAGTGAATTTCTGTCAGTAACTTTTATGCATATTAATCCCTTTATATAATGCAATGTACAAATAATTTTAAAATTAGTAGGATTTGGGCAAGTTAAGTATTATCTGATGATTTCATTACTCTGTAGCACATGGGACATTTTAAAGTACTCTTTGTACAGCAGGCACTAAAAGTTTTACAAAAAAAGTTTTGTTTTTTTTTCATGACTAACAAAAACTAAAATACAATAAAAAATTAGTAAAAACATAAAAAATAAAAATAAAGGTATCTCCCTCCCCCTCTCAAATTTAAAGGAAAAAAAGGGTTGAAATTCTTTCAGAAACCTCAATACTTTATTGTATTTCAAAATATATTCAAAACAAGAATATATTTGAACAACAACAAATATTGAGATTACTTAAATGTAATATTTAAATTATTAATTTTGAGTGTGTTAATGGGTTTCAACAATGTAACGTTTCTGAATGGATATATGTTTTTTTAATGGATTTTTACTGAAATTCATTTTGTATGGTATTTTATGAAGTTGCAATTTATTATGAGTGAAAACGATTCTTATTATTGATATAATTGTATTACAGATGATTTTTTTTTCTGCTTATCAAAATTGATCACTTCTTACTTTCTCTGTGTTAATTTTGCTTTCTTTTCTTTTGACAGTGTGCAATTACGGGTCAGGGTGGCACGTGGCTCAAGCTAAAATCACCGCTCCCTACAAAGCGTTCTCGAGAGAGAAGGTTCTTGCTCAGTTAGGAGTCTACATAGGCCTCAACAGTGTCAATATTACACTTAAAGGTAAGAATTAGAATGAACTCAGTCAATGAAGTAACTATATTTATTACAGAACTATACTGTACAGCAAAATAAGTTAACTTAGTTTTAGTTTAAATATTACATATGGGGTGACCAGACGTCCCGGATTTAGTGCAGTGTCCCGCATTGGAATATGTCCCGGAAAATGTCCCGGATTCTCAAAATGTAAATAATCGAGAAAATAGGTTATTTTTTTTATTGTTTTAAAGGTATTTTCCGGATATATTTATTATTATTATTATTATAATTATTATTTTGGTTGTATTTTATTTTTTTGCATGTGAAAACTGTCTGTTACGGATTGACGTCGGAGAAATCTGGTCATTCTAATTAAAGAGCAACAATCTATTTTGATTATAATTATATTTGTAAAAATATAATCTATTCATAAACATTGAATTGCTTTTTTTTTTAGATATAACAGTTCTAACATATAAATACTCAATGAACCTTGTAATAAATTACAATTACATGTAATTATATATAATTATAATTTCATTGTGGCTATAAATCTTGTAGGAAAGCTGGAATTAGGTCTTCAATTGATTAAATCTAAAGTAATCAAAAGTTATCTTCTCTTTTTATATCACTCAAATTGTAATTAAAGTTTTTGCCAAAAAAAACTTCGATTTTTTTTTTTGGGGGGGGGGGGGGGCGAAACAAAATAGAGAGAAAAATATAAATCTTTCGCAAGAGAAAATTGACAGAAGAACTGCACGAAGAAATAAATTCGTCTTAATTTCCTTACTTTATTCATTAATAAAACAAGGTTTCTGTTTTTTTGATCAGTTACGAATTAATTCATTAAGTCTCTCCAACCAGGATTGAAATCTCGTGAAGTAAGTCTTCCTTTTAGATGTTTACATGGCGTCGCGTCGTCCGTCTTTGATATAAAAGGCCTTGTTTCCAACAATGCACACGTGATCCCAGGGCTGGATTTAGCGGTATGACCGCCACTAGGCAGCGCTGCTTTTGTCGCCCCTGCATACAATTCTCCCATTTATGCTGTGAAAACACACACCCATATATACAGTACCGTATACGCATATATAACTAGCAGTCGTACCCGGCTTCGTCCCGGTAAACATAGCCTGTCATATTTATTGAAATAATTTGTAATGAAAAAAAGAAAACTATAAAATGCATGCCGCCCCCTCTGAGAATGTCGCCCTAGACAGCTCCCTAAGTTGCTTAGGTCTAAATACGGCACTGCGTGATCCTAAGAATTTGGGCTATTATGGAAGATTATTTTCTCTATTAGCACTTACCAAAATATCTGAATTGGCACAACTGTTAAGTTTCTGAACTGAGTTCCATCTTCAGGGAATTATTTGTTGTATTGCATTGCTAAATTATATATCAAAAGTGAGAGTACACTAAACTCTACAATAGTAATCTTATTAAAATTAGACTTGTACCCTAAAGTACATAATTCCAAGAGTATATTGCAGGTACCGTCACCCAACATTTACAGTAACCGTTCTGGCCAAAAGCTTCAAGAATAGTTTTCAACAAGAATTCAAAATCCGAATTAAGAGCGAATAAAAAGCTAATACTTTATACATACGGTATTCCATATAAGCCGTAATTAATTATTTTAAGAAAGAAAAAGAAAATAATTAGCTCCAAAGAAAGCCAACAGTAAATTAATTCAAAAATCTTGGATGAAATATTTCCAAGTTTGAAATGGTAATAGATTTTTTTCCACGTATTTCTCTGGTTGCCCTGAAGAATTTACAATTATGTTATTGAATAGAAGATGTCAAGGACACTGACTCCAATAGTTTCTAAGTGCATGTTTACTGTGGAAATGAAACATTGACAATTTTTTTTTCGTTTAATCGAAAGAGAAAACTAGAAACGTCTATTTTGCCTGCAAAAGATTAATGTTGTTATGTAGTTGATATTCATATAATCAGTAAATTACAAAAAAAAAAGTACAGTAGAATCTCATTATAATGGACTAATTGGGGCTGAAGGTTATCCGTTTTAATGAAAGTCAGGTTTATAACAAATAATTCTTATAGGGCTGTAATTCAGCAGGGTGTACATGAATGAAAGTACAATAGTTGGCTATAAAAAGTGTTTATTATATATCAAATAAAAAACAGCCTTCAACATAATAGATTGAATTCAAAAAGATGTGTGCATATACACTGCATTAATCTTTAAAACAAAAAGGTTCTTGTTCATGTTGATTCTTACATTCATTGGTTTGAAAAAATAATTTATTTTCTGCTGGGTTTGTTTGATCGATGTTTAATCGCTTGCTTGGAAATTTAAACTCGTCAGATAAAAATTAGTATTATTAAATTTTTTTTAAACTGTCCGTTATAAGCGACGTCCGTTTTTTAGTAGGGTCCGTTATAATGAGGTTCTACTGTATATGTATTGAATTTTGAATTAAAAGTTCTGTCACGTTACTAAACAAATACAAAGCAACATCAGCAATCCTTTTTATCTGTATTCCGTTTCTGTAGGCATTGTACAGTGGTAACCAGTGCTATTGATAGATGTTTTCTTTATATTAGATCATCGCCACAACATCATACTCGTTTAGTGTTGTTATGCCAACGTTGTTATGCCAATAAAAAGAAATAGACACCTAACATTGCTTGAAAAAAACTGAAGCTGGTTTAGTAATATAAGCTTTTGTCCGATTTTGTACCGATTTGTTAATCGTACTTTACTTATCAAAAGAATTCGAGCTTTTAATTTCAACGTAAAACCTTATCTCTGAGGCAGACTTACAAGATGTTTACTATCTGCTAAGAACAGCGGACTGTTTGGACATGGTTTTTTTCTTCCTATCTGATAAAAGGAAAACAAATAAAACCTGAAAGAAAAACAGAGAATGTAAAAAAAAAAAAGTCATTTACTGCGTTGACCTTTATTTAACAGCAATTATTTTAAATTATATCTTGCAGCGATAAGTAATGCGGCAACCAATGAATAAAATATACCTCGACAGCAATGCTTCGCTTGGGCTACTACAGGAAAACTATAAACTAGAGAAATACTGTACAAGCGAAACAGGAAATTAAAGCATCTTTTTACTAACCTACAGACATGTGAGTTTTTTTACATAATCGACCTTTTAATATCTAAAGACAGAACTTTGAGATGTCCAACTACATCCAAAAGCCAGTCCCTAGTGATCGTGGAAGGGAAAACTTATTACACAAAACTTTCGGAATAGGTCCATAAATCAGTATTCTCAACTTTTTTTCAGCCTATTGCCCCCTAGTCAGGTGCCAACTCCTTCCTCTATTTTAATATGAACTATTAATTTTTAAATTTGTATATAGGAAATTTAAATGCTGATTTGTTAGCAGTGGGTTGATCAGTGTTAGAATGGTCAACATATTGCAGATAATTAATGTTATGAATCATTTAAGTGACCCCTCGAAATTAGAGAGCTGCAATCGTTTCCCATGATTCAGGGTTTCATAATACAATTAAAATATGTAAAAAGTCTCGGTTGTCATAAATTCTCAAAAGAAAAAAACTGCGGCAACATATATTAAAAATTGGGAAATCCGTGTTGGAATCCATGCCTGCGTTCTCAGAAATAAAGAAAAGAAATAAATAAAGTGCTTTCGTTTTGTATTATTATAATTATTACATAAGCCAAATTAATTTTATCACTTAAGATTTCGCTATCTAAGCTGAAATTAACTTGAAATTCTAAATTAATTAATTTACAGATACGAATTCTACGTTGATTTAATCTGTTATTTATTCTCAAAAAGTTTTTCTTTAGTTCAATTTTTATAATCAGACTTATTCTGATTTATAAAAGCTTACTTGTGATAAAATAATGCAGATCTCTGATATATATTGAACCAGATTAAATCTGTTAAAAACGTTAGATACATAAAAACAACATGTGTACATTGAAAAGACCATTATAAACAAAATGGCTGAACGTCTACAAGTTAAACAGATAGATTATAAAAATCAAGAAGGAAATTTTCAACAATTTTAAAAGGAATAATAAGTTAAGGAATACAAAAATTCTGAAGAAATTCAAAGTTCACAATAATTCTGAATTTTCAAATAAAATAGAATTTGAGTTAATTAAAAAAAAACTTGAAACCGAGACGTCATTATCGTTCTGATAAACTCATCTTAAGTCGAAAATGCATTTAATACATCTAATCTACCGAAAATCTTAACTTAGATATCCTTAAAAGTTCTCAGAACACTTACATTAGCCTAGCATTTTAGAGAGGATCGTACCGCATATCGCTAGCCAAGATTCAAAATTCGAAATACGGTTTTTACTGAATGAGTATCGTTTTCTTTCCATCGTAAAGTCGAAAAATCGTAAATTGAGTTCCCGTAAGTCTGGACCTTCTATACTTTAAAATTTTATTTATTTTAATTCTCTATTTTTAACACAGCAATCTAATGCAATCTTTCTGCTTGATTGTGAACTTCATAGAATGACACTAATAAACCCATATACATTTCTGTGAAGTACTCCATGTGTACTTTCATCTCACAAAAGGTTATTGCATTTCGTGATGTATAGGATGTGTCGTCTACGTTGAAGTCTGACTTCCGAAAATGTTCAGATATCTTCATACACGTGTTTTCTGCTTATCTCTCTCTTATAATACACAAATATCTTGAGATTTCAACTAGTCATGTAAACTAAGTTTGGATTGCTAATTTTAAACAATTTTACGAAAGTTTTTAAGTAATTTCTAACCGATAAGCAATAGACAGTTCAAAGTACGAACACATAAAGAAAACTTCTGAAACAGTAAAATAAGGACATCGGTTTTTGAGAGATGTGATGAGCTACAACAAACACATCTTAATAGTTCCGAGTTACGGTGAAAATTCAATCATCGCAGATTCATTTTCTGTATCAATTCCATACTCTGTGCTTATTCTCTCTCTAGTATTCATAATATATAAATAAGTTCATCTTCTTACCTTCCTTTATTAAGATATTTACATTAAATAAAATAAATGCAAATTTATTAATGTAATATAAATTTCTTAGCCGTTCCGGCATGGCAAAGCGATCTAGACGGCGGTTTGCCGTGTGGCCTGTATGTCGGAGCCTGGGTTCGAATCCCGGTGTTGGCATGGCTGTTTCTTTCTTCTTCTGTGTTTCGTCCGTTTCTCCCTGGGACTTACTATCTCAGGGTTATTTCTGGACGGGATGTGAAATCTCGTCCCCCTTCTTGACTTTCACTAGCTTCGCCCTGACGTTGTCAGGTTGAACCAGTTCCGTGGTCCGTAGTCGGCCAAATTCGATAAAGGAAGGAATATAAATTTCTTATTCGTGTTATCCCATTATTGTTAGTTTAAAATTAGACTTGAAGAAGGAAAGACGATGAATAATCTTTCCGAAAATTTGCATTTACTTTATTTAATGTAAATATCTTAATAAAGGAAGGTAAGAAGATGAACTTATTCATAGATTCATTTTCTTCCACGGATTCCAAATATCTTCATAGACGTTTTCTCAAGCATAAAAATTCAAACAAAGGAGGATTCTAATAACCTACTTGCAATCTACCTCTTTAGCTTTTGCTTCTGAGAATGGTCTTGGGATGATCCCACAAAGATTTTCTGTAGCCCTTTTCTGACGTAATCGTCCTTGAAATCTTTTTCAAGAATAGATTTTTCTTGAAATGCAATCCGAACTTTTTAAACTTTATTTTGAAAAACTACCGAGCATAGAAGGCAAAAATAATAACACGTTGATAATAATAAAAATACAGCTCTACACGATCATTACACGTTTCTCCAAAAGAATTAGTTGATGGAAAGATAAAAACAGAGTAAATGAGATTAACCAATTTCCTTTCTCGTCTAATAATCGGTTTCTACAACTACATGTTTATTAGCTTATGATTTAAGATGGCCATCGTTATTATCGTCGCGGCGAAAGTTGGACCCGCAAACACATTATCATTGACTAATTTCTCCAGTATCAATGCCGTAAGCTCCACAGAAAATATCAGTCTCAATTATCAAAAATAGGAAATATCAAAAATCTCACATACATCTTCTTGAAATCGACGAGCAACGTTAAGAATAATTTCCCTATTTGATTTTTGAGGCCTTTTCCTCGACGAAATGTTGAATGTGAATCAACGACCGCCATTTTCTCTTACATTTGAATGTGACCGACAGGCCAGGCAAGGAAAATCTATCATCTGCGTTGCATTCTGGGAGGTTCATCTTTGGCCGTACTGATAATAAGCTATTGATTCGACAATGTAAACTCTTAATTCAGTTACTTCTTTCAATTGGATTGAAATAGTTACTGGGCGAACCTAGGAAATTACGATATTTAAATTTCTCTAATTTCCGTGCGTTGCGTCTGAGGGACTTAAAACAAATTTATAATTTATATTGCCTGGCAATAATTTGAAGGAACAATTAAAACAGTTTTTTGTTCATAATATAAAGGTGTGAAGTTAAAGTAACTCATTTTTCTTTTTTAAATGTAGTAAGGATGCAATAAAGCAGTAAATCTTTTCATCTTTCATCGTAACATATTATTTTAATATGAAGCTTTAATTAATTTCGATGTTTCAAGATTTCAGTACCGTATCATTCTCAAGAACTTGCAAGAGCCAATTAAAAGCATCATTAGCAATAAATACCATTTTGCGAATCCATTTCTTTTCTGGGTTTGAAAGAAGAGAAATAAGAAATAAAATTAATAAAAGTCTCATTAAAAAAAAAAATCTGAATACTGATTAAAATCTTAACCATGTGTGTCTTAATTAGATTGTATTAAAATTCAGTGAAGGCACCGAGCACAGATGGCCGATTTCGACTACAGCTCCATTGGCGGCTATTGCAGTCCCAACTGTTGGGACGCGGCAGCCATATTTCCTTTTCTAAAATACAGCTTGTTGTTACCCTTCTACTTTTACAAATCTTTTTCAAAGTAATTTATAGCCGAATCGATTCTCAAAAATGGCACTTGTTTTCGTTTATATACATTGGGAAAAATAGTTGGTAAATAACTTGGACGAAGTAGGTGCATTGACTTTTCATTTCCAATGAAGTGCTGACTGCATAATTTTGAATTTTTAGTTGGTTCCCAGGTGGAACCATTTGGCCTAAAAAACAATTTGAAAGAGATATACTGGTAATTATATAAAATTTTGTTTCTGTAAAGATGTAATTATATAAAATTTTGTTTCTGTAAAGATGTAATTATACAAAAAGTTAGATTATTTACAAATAATAAAAATAAAAAATTCAAATGGTCTTGCAGGAAAAGAATAAAAGTGAACGTTTTCTGTATTTTATAAGTACTATTGCATCCAACAACGCAGCAATTAATGCTGCCTTTGCCCATTATTGAAATTTTTTGCAAGAATGGGCATGCAACCTTTCGTAAGCAAGTTATTGTTAGAAGCTCTCCATACAATATTTCCAATTTCTGCCGCCACTGGCAGCACCAGTCACATGCACGGTCCCTAATATGGATGATTCTTCTTTTGCTTTGTCTATAGTCTATAATGTCCGAAGGCTAGACAGTTTGTCTGGAAGAATTTCTTCAATCGTCCATTCTTCTTTTCCCGAATTTCAAGTACCTTAAAAGCAATGTTTGACTGCAAGTGCTGAACGGATTAAATAAAGAAATTTTGTAAAGAAATTTCTTCGTAAGCAATGAATGGATATCATCTACAACAAGAAATCGAACGATTGACAAAACAAACAAATAATATCAATAAGAATAGTTAACTAGCAGAACATGTTTAGGTAAAAAATTACAGCAAGATGACAGTTATATGTTAAAAATCTTGATCCTTTTATAAGTTGAAGATTATCTGAGGCATATCGATATATCACTCTTTTTTTAAATTTCTTAGTAAATTTTTCACTAATGGCATCAAATATTTTAAACTTACAACAATAATTAGGTATGGTTTTTCAGAAAAAAAAAATTAATGGATAAATATTAGATTCTATTTTTTCTAAACTTTTTTTAACATGTTATAAGCCACAAACTTAAATATACTTCAGATCTTAATAATAAAGTTTAGGAATTAATTAATGTAAGGAACTGTTTCACGCTAAGACAGAATTGAACATTTTTAAAAGTTATAGTCTAGTCTTCAAGATATATATTAACAAACACTTCCTGAAGATACATTTTGCATCATACTTCTAAAATTTATATTACAACTATTAAAAAATTTCATTAAAAAAAAAAAAAAAAAACCTCATGTTCGACGTTCATGAAAGCTGTTTAAAAAGAGTGCTTCTTTGATTGCTCCAATTCACATTGAAAAAGGCTTGTAATTTTGCAAGCCGAAACGTATGTAAATCTTTCTCTTTTTAGTTATAAAGTTAGTCTCTAAATTTTGTGTGTTTGGTCGTTTATTAATTGAACTATTAAAAACTTTTACGGTTATTTTTCACGAAATTTTTGTAAAGGGATTACGACATTCTACTTTTAAAATAAAAAAATATCATTTCAAAAATCTTATTTTAATTTTTTTTTTCTCTTTAGCGCTACCTGAAAGCAACCACAGTGGAGATATAAATTATAATGAAAGGTTTTACTGGATTGAAGGTAAGAAAAGTTTCTTAAAAAATAATCATTTTGATTCGAAGTTTTCATTTTAGATACGTATAATTTAACTATATTTACTTCACTGCCTTTAATTATTGAAAATAGAAGCAAAGAAAGTTACTTGCTTTGTCTTTCTCTATTTTGATTACACTCTAGTGTCAACAGTTCGTCACCATTTAAAACATGTCTAATTTAAATAACAGAATAATTTAAGTTGAACCAATCTTTGGTTGGTTGTTTCGTCATCTGTATGAAAAAAAATATAAGCGATAGGCTAAAATAAGATTGAAACAGAAAACAAAAGTTTTTGAAAAGTAAAGATTTCCTTATTGATATTTATCAGAATTTATTCGTAATTTTTTCTTTCAATGGGAAATGAAAGGTCTGATCTTTTCTCACTTAAACAAAATAATAGTAATAGCTTGCACAATAGACAAAGGCTTAGAAACATTTTTTTTCCCTCTAATGCCCAGCTCTTGGTTTCAACAAGGGATTGAAAACTGCGAACTGTTTATTCTAAGGATTGTTACTTAGGATACGTCATTGGAGATACTTTACATGATATCCTAGAAACAGACGAAACACAGAAGAATACAGTCACATCCATGCCAGCGCTGGGATTCGAACGTTGGTTCAGACGTACCAGCCTCTTGGTTGGATGGTGCCTTTTCCACAAGCCTGTACTTAAACGGGTGCTTAGTAAATAAAAGAAAGTGTTAAGATAAAAATTTATATTTATACAACCTTCTCTCATTTCAATCAACTATCGAATGAAAATTATTTTTTTTAAAAATACCCAAAGGTAGACCATTTCCTACAAGAATAATCCACTATCAATTGATATCTTTAGCATGATTGTTAAATTTTCTTAATGAATTAAGAAAAATTGGAAAATGTACCATGAACGTAAAATGTCGTTTTGTTTAAAAAATTCCGTTTGTCGCCGACACAATTAAGAACAACAAATGCCCAACAGATTATAGCAGTAATTTCGGAGTACGAACTGCACTGCTCTTTGTGAAAATTGCAACATCAAGAAAGAATCGCTATTCAAATGAAATTTATGTCAAAGATTACTCATGTTGCAGTCGAGAACTGCTTACATTTGTAAATAAGATGTCGGTTCAAAATTCATTAACATGTGAAGCTACCTCGAGTCATTGCGAGTCCAGACTTCATTTGTGGTGGATGGCGGAGGCGCTTGACGGGCCAGTTGCTTATCTACCGTGTCCCAGACGTGTTCGATCAGAAGCATATAAAATGAACGCGTAGGCTAGGGAAGAAGAGGTTTATAGAAGAGGAAATGGCCTACTTTTGGAAGAAGAGACATAAGAGATACATGGAAAATCTCTTGGACATTCCGGACCACTTGTGAGGCGAGCATTGTCCTGCTGGAATATGGCGCCAGGATAATTCTGAAGGAAGGGTCTCTCCTCTGCCACCAAAACAACGTTGGCTGTTGAGGGTTTCCTGAATTGGTATCTGGCGACATCGCGAATTGAACCCAAAGGCACAGCCAACCATGACAGTTGGCATTGGATCTGTGTGACGCTTCCAAACACTCTGCAAGCTGGCGTTCACCTCGATGTCTTCGAACAGATATGCAACCATCACGGTGCAGCAAATTGAATCGTGACTCGTCGGAAAACACGACTTGTCTTCCAATCAGCACATCAATGTCTATGTTTGAGACCCCATTGCAGCCTCCCGCATCTGTGGTTAAGGGTCAAAGGAATTCGCAGCAATAGGCTGCGAGGGAGCAATTCCCTGTTGAGACGACGTGGAACTATTCTGAAGGACAAAGCCTGGTCTGTGACAATCTTCCATTGCAGTGCTAACTCCACTGGATATTACTGAGCGATCGGTGACTGTCAGGCGGTGGGGGCATCTGTCATCACTGCAAATTGCAGTTGTGCGATTTTGCGGTCCGGTTCCAGGATATCTGTGCGTCTGAATCACATCTGTCCATTGACTTCACGTTCTCATCACTGTACTGGTATTTCGTCCTGTACGAGTGGCAATTTCGCGGTAAGAAAATCCAGCTTTTCTTATCCCAACAATCCTTCCTCACTCAAAGTCCGTCAAATGTCCGTCCTCATTTGTCTGTCCTCAAATGTCCATAATGTGATCTTCTTCAGGACATAGTGAAACACAAGAAACATCCTTTCGACATAATGTCGGCTCTTCAATAATTGCAACATCTCGTTTGAGCCACCTATTTATCCCCAAGATCGGAAAGTACAGAAGGCGCTTCTCCGAAACCTCATGCACATTTTCACTGACATTACAATCATTTGCACGTCCCAACTTGATGTAACTATCCTGTAAGTTTCAAGCTAATATCATCAGTCCTTCATGACGTTGCATTTTTCACAAACAGTTCTAACAAAGGATGCCCTTGTTTGTAAATAAAAAAATAAAAAAAAATACCAAAATATAAATATTCAAATTACATCAATACATGAATGGCTTCGTTCTATTTAAACAAAAAATATAATTTCTATTTTCCCATAAAGAAAATCATTCGATTTTTTTTTTCAATTTTCAAATACGTAAATGGTATTCAAAGGTAACTTTACGATGTGTTAGACAATAGAAGATTGATGACAACAAACCAGAAACGAATAACGATGTTTTACAATTCAAACGGAGAAAATTACTTTTTTTAATTAATGTTTTTTTATTTTATGGATTTTTTTTTATTTATTATTGACAATAAAATTCTTCATGTAGACGAACATCATTTTGGAAATTAGACAGTAAACCTTAGTAAAGAATAGATCTGTGTCAGGAATTTTTTAAAACAGTGGTTTATTTTAATCTATTTACAATTGCAATTCAATGTAAGTATCTTTATAGTTTGTTAAAACAAACTCATGGCACTATATACAGGGTGTTCGGAAATGGTAGACAAAGC
>JAFIDM010004315.1:36062173-36098407 GCA_023159025.1 Thereuonema tuberculata | reverse complement strand
AAAAAAAAAAAAAACACGACTATAAACATAGTTGTATAATAAAAGGTCATGTACAACAGATATAGTGTATATATCAATGCATTTGTATTTGTCAATTTTATTAAGATTCGTTTAAAAGGAAAAAATGATGCATTTTTGATTAAATATCCCTCAACAACTCATCTTCATCACCATAGCACTGCAGCTTGGAGGGGGGGGGGGTTTCAACAATTATTATCGAAATATTCAATGCGGCCAACAGCTTTCGAGCCACTCTTTAAAGGTTCCTGTATTTAAACGATTTGCAAGTTTGTCAGTAATAATATTAATAATAATAATAATATTAAATAATAGATATGGTTGTAGGTGAAGCTAATCCAGATCTATTCAGATTATCTATTCTGAATATTATGTATTATGATTATCTATTCAGATAATCTGAAGAACAACAATGAATTGCTTTATTTTCATTAATGTCTGTCATATATAAATTGAGTAGTTTTATTATTATTATTAATTGAATATTTTAATAGCACCTGAACAATTGCCAGTAAGAACATTAATAGCGCAAAGTTAAATCACATTTGTATACAAAGATGTTGTCTAATCGTGTTGAGGAAGCAATTTAGCTTCTGCATGTTTATTTGTGAGTTTAAATTTTAATTAACTGTGAGTTTATATTTCAAATGAATTATGCTACAATTATAATTGTAATTAAGCCTAAATTCTACATGATTGTATTCTGTTAATGAAAATACATTAAGTCCACTTTAAATCGTGTTAGGTTTTTATCTTTTTTCCTTCCTTGTGTATTACTTCAAGATGGCGATCGTCCAGTAGCTGTCATTTCCTTCTTGAAGCTTCTTTTTCTGAATCCACCAGAGGCTTAGTTCATTCAAGTACTTATTTCCTTGATTATGTTGGCAAATAAAAAAAAAGTAAAGAATAACATGACAGGAATAATAATTAAGACATTGATGGCTGCTAGTGCCTGATCCTGTGCACTTCGTGACTGCTTGGATTTCTTCGAATAAAGGTATCAGGAAGCAGTCAGGATTAAAAGATTAGCGTAAAACCAAAAGAATATTCGTCTGCATCTATTACATTTCTAAGAAATGATAGCCAAACTTTCTTTTACGAGGTTGTATCTTATTTGCACTTTCTGTCAACGGTCGATAACAAAGGTCATCAAACTATTCAACAAAGAAATTCCATTGACTTCCATAGACCGTATTTGGAGGAGCTTCGATAAGTATGGATTTCATCTGAGCTCCTGACTTAGTTTATAGGATATCAGATAAACAACAGCCGTAGTTCGATGGAGTTTGAATTTTGATTATTCTGGCACCGAATTTGCCATACAAGGAAATTTCTGTGTAAATATAAATTATACGACTTTAGTTTGTATTTGTTAAATCACAGTTAGTCTTATTCAATGTAGTAAATACAGTTCTTCTACATTGATCTCTTGAATATGGGTTTTATGTTCAGAGGGTTTTCTTTCTAAATGACTTATTTCCGATTTTTTTTTTTATTATTATTTCAAATAAGAATAGTCCGTTTCAAAAGCAGATAGCTACAGTTTATCAAACAGTGAAAAACAGACAATTAAGTCCCTAGACCAGGTCCCGACCATTGCATGAGCTGAAGAACAACAAAAATGTCAGCCAAATACAACAAAAAAAAAATTGCGGTTTTTCTACATCCAACCAATATTTGGAATGGCAATGCATTGCAGTTTTTTGTAATTACATTCAGAGGCGACATCCCTGTTACATGGCTTACTTAATGCTTAGGACGCCATCTTCAGACGAATGGACTAAGAGACAAAAGACAAAATGGTTAATGAATATGATCTAGCTGATAAAACAAATTATGTTTACACTATTTCGTCGAATTGTGACGTTTCTTTGGACGGACAGACGGACAAACAAAGGTCGAATGATCATAAAATAAGTTTCCTAAGTTATTTTGCTGATGTTTCTGAAGGATTTGGATCCTGGTGGTGGATGTTTCTGAATTGGAGAGACTTTTCCCAATCTTTCCATAAATTCTACTTCCCTTACGTAACTTCCGGTTACGTAAACCTATGGAAGGTGATGTGAAAGTATCACGTTGGCAAACACACTGAGAAAGTAAGATAGTTTCAAACCTATCTCTAGGCTGAATGCAACATCATGTTTTGTATATGAAATAAAATGATATTGTATAAAACTTTCAAAGCTTTTAAAACTTACTGAAAAAGTAAAAATAAAATCAGCACCTGCCTAAATTAAATTTGCCTCTCTGTTTCCATTATAGGGAAGGAATTGGGAACGGCCGTTTCGTCCTTCTACGGACTTATCAGCCCAATCCCGCCTTCCCCGATAACTGAACCAGAGAGGCAAGATCAATAAGTGGAGGCCACCGTCCAACCTGGCAGCTTTTAATGTTTACAATTAATATCCGCAGGATTCTATTAAGGAGTTACGCAAATAAAAATTCAGTATTTTTATTATAACAAGTTAACGTGCGGCTAAGAATACATACAAATATTGACCAATAATGCACTCTTTAAACATGAAAAAATTAAAAATTAAAAAAGTATTGACATGTTTCAGATACCCGTTAAAACATGTCAATACTTTTTTAATTTTTTAACTTTTTCATTGTTTAAAGAGTGCTTTATTGGTCAATATTTGTATGTATTCATTAGTTTTGTTAAAGATTAATTGCACCAATCCATTATTTCAATGTTAGAGAAATTTTTCATTTTCAATTTAGAAATTTTATTTAAATGTGATGTACATTATTTTAGTATAATTATTTTGCGTTAGGCAGTGAGGTTTAAAAAAAATATGAAAACCTCGATCTGGATCTTAAAGAGTACATTGTTAGAAGATTCTAAGCACTGTTTTTCCATAGAAATTCATCATCACCTGCTATTTATGAGATTCCCAACAATCATGACCAAAAAATTTTATTTGTACAAAAGTTTCTGAATTCCGTAGTTTAAGTCTCAGTGAATTTATTTTAATTAAAATTTCGTTTTTGGTTCTGTCATAACTAATTTTCTCCTTCTTTTATTGGTTCTTCTATTCCAAATAATAATACTCTCTGTCTTTCTTCCTATTTCTTTGGAAGCCCATTTCTTTTGTATAGACTCAAGACGTCAATGATGTGGCTTCAACTGAAATGTTTTTGACATCAGTTACAAAGCTATTATTAATTTAAATTGAATTTCTCAGTGATATTATCCTTCTGACACTAGGGTTTCTCTACGACCCCTTAAAATAATAACAAAATCTTCCCCTTTAAAAATTCTTATATATAAAAAAGTCAAAGAACAGGAAAACTTAGAGTCAAACAAGTATTACTCTTACAATTCTATTATTTTCTTTAAAAGAGTCAACAGGAACTACTGTTAATCAAAAATAAGGAAAATGCTATTCAACTGATCTTTGTAGTGGACGTTTTTATATTAGTCATTTGTCAAAAGCTACTTAAACCAAACACAAGATTAGGTTTTCTTTAGACTTCCTCAAGCTTTGAAATTTCCTTTTCTCAATTAAAAATTCATATCACAAAACAACGGTTTGTCTGTTTTTGTTTTGTTTTTTAAGAATATTGGAACAAACTAAAGGATAGTCGATTTGAAAGAATTATTATTAAAAGGTGCAAATTGTATATCATTATCTTTATAAAATTTCTTTGTATTTTCTCCAGTTCCAGGTTCAAATTTTGAAAAAATGATTTTAAACATTTCAATCTGAACTGTCAGGGACTTCTAAATTTTATCCTAAAATCTAAATTTTAGGATATCCAATTTTTCAATGTAGTTTCCTTACAAAAAAACTGTTCCTTTTTTTAAAAAAATATTTGATTATTCATTTGGTGTTTTACTGAAGTTATTTCAAGAAAAAAGTAAAAATAAAATGATGCAAATTCTTGTCCAATATCTTGTGGAGAAATTGACACAAAGCAACATATTGTTCTATTATGCGTCTGCAGGGAGTATGAGAAGAACACATTCTGGGGCGCAATATAAGAAGCGACGGAGAAATCTGGCTGGTTTTGCTGTTTCGTTACGTTTAGCAGTCTATGGAGGTGTCTCTACGACGCATCGATGCGCACTACTGGCAAAGAAGCGAGTTTGAGAGAGGTCGTATCATAGGCTTAAGAGAAGACGGTGGTTTGTACAGCCGCCATCTTGATCGGAGCTATGAGCAGTCATACGATGTTGGCAGCAATGGATCCAGGAGAACATACATAACTGCCACGAAGCATCTGAATGTTCCAGGGAAGAAGTATTAGAGAGGATCAACCGCGTCCGTGTCCTTCTTCATTCAAAGGCATATAACGTCCTTTAAGCATCATTTGGTATCAAGAGACATCATTTGGCGAAAAGTGGCAGAGACGGGACTTCATTTCGGCGTCCCTTAAGATGTCTACCATTGGCCAACCAATATAGGCAGCACTATATGAAGTGTAAACATGTAAAGGAGCCCTGAACGATGATCAATTGGCGTCGTTTTGTGTTCGGCGACGAATCTCGTTTTCTCTTGGGCAGATGATCATTGTATCTGTCTATTGAGGAGACGTGGTCATCGCTCCACTCTGCTTGCAGTGGTTGCATCGCAGTCACACCTACGATTACATTCTGGGTAGCCATCTCCTATGATTGCAGATCACTAGTTTTGTTACAAGACATTCCTATATATTGATAAAAATTCTGGGCCAAAGATGTCGTGCCTTCCAGGTGTTAATTTGCTAGCATTATAATGCCAGATCTCTTATGACGAGACTTTCTCAACAATATCTCCGTTCACATCTTCTCATGACAGCCAGACCCCCAAACTTGTCGTCAATCGAGCACGTTTGGGATAGGCTGGGTAGGCAGTTTCAGCCATCACGGAATGTGACCGAACTAGCCCAACAACTGTAAAAATTCTGGCAGAATCTGCCACAGGACAACATTAGACTACCATTTAACTCAATGTCGGATGCTTATCAGAGTGAAATAATATCTGCATTTCGGCTTGTATCTCCTCCAGAGTAGGATTTAGTACGTCTTAACATGTGGTCGTTATGTTACCACTGCCCTGTCATAAAAAGTTTTTTGCAATGAAAATATAATTATTTCTTATCTCTACAAAATCACTGCGTCTGCGAAATTACGTAGCAATATAACAACACTTTCTTCGAGGTGCAACTTTTTGTTTTTTGCAACAAAATGCATGTATATTATCAGAAAATGTGGCTATATACATTAAATCCGATTGATTATTTGAAATTCAATTTCTTATTGCGTAAATCCCTTTACCTTCGGAGATTTTATCAAAATAAAATTATCGCTAAGCTGTTTTAAATTTGTTGAGCAGTTGAAATATGTAGAATACACACTTAAGTATAGAGGGACATAAGAATTGTATTATCGTGATCATGGAAGTTTATTTCAATTTTAATGTGACATTAATGACGTGTTGCTTATTTCTTATCATGCAACAGAAAGTAAACGGATTTTGATGAAACCAGTTTAATTTCAATTTTAATGGAACATTAATGACGTGTTGCTTATTTCTTATCATGCAACAGAAAGTAAACGGATTTTGATGAAACCAGTCTACTTATAATCAATTCGTTGTTTATTTTTCATTTTCTATTTCAGTTCAGCTTCGTTACTAATTATAAAAACATTTTTAAAATATATATCTCATCGTTGTAATATCAGTCTATTCGGTAATTTTAGCCTATATTAAAATATAATTAGAGTTAATAGGGTCTTTTAGTTTGAAGTTAACAAGGATAATAGGTAACACAATAGTAATTTTTAACATATGGAATATCCTACACTATAGAAAAACCAATTTTTACACACATATCTTTTAAAAAACTTTGTATTAAAACAAAAATTAAAATTAACACATTCACTACCAGTTTCGACCTCATCTTTTCGTCTTTTCTTTAAAAGATATGTGTGACAATTGGTTTTTCTAAAGGATAATAGTTACTTTAGAAATTACAGACAGAATAATCTCTTGAAAATTTTAATGGATTATTTATACAAATCCGGTTACAAAGGAATTACCTTGCTTATTTATTAGCACTAGAAAAAGATGAAATAATGGACAAATAAACAGAAAAAGAAAGAAGGAAATCTAATGAAAAGATGAAAGAAAATTACTGTCGAAAGAAAATGAATTAGTGTTAGATGATACAAAAGTAAAATGTCAACCATTTATAATAAATGTTATGTAAATGTAAAAAAAAAAAAATGGAATTAAACAAGCCCCTTGGAATTAGTAAGCTGCATATCTAGGGAATAATAATAATAAGTCAGTGTTTCTTAAGTAATTTTCTTGGGGACTCCATATAACATCTTCATACTGCGAACATTTTGTTTCAAATTTTGATAATTACTGTTAACAATACAATCACAGAATAGTATTTTTTAGTAAAAGACATTTGCTCCTGCTTATCTTTAATTTATCCACCCATATATCGCTTTCTATAGTCCTTTTTTTTTAATTGATTTTTACCTTAGATCAACTAATATTGCAAATGCTTTCTCCATTTTATAAACTTTTCAAGATGAATAGTATTGTACGTAAATGAATGTATTTTAATAGTCAGTCAATTACTATCAGTTGCGAATTCGAAACAGGTATTTTTAGCAAAAATTCAATTTAATTTCTTAAAGGTCAATTTATTTTTGTCCTACAGAAAAAAAAAAAATACTCCGTAATAATTATACAGAAAAACAATAGAAACACGGGGACATTATGAATATTAGATACTATTTTTTTTCTTTTATTTATTTTTACATCTTAGAAGCACTTCTAATCTATCAGAGATCAAACAGATAGCTAAGAAACAAATAACACTTGTTAAACTTTCTAAGATCGGTATAATTTGTTTCATTTGTCTATTTATTCTAGTATGATTTGTTTTCTTCACAAGTTAGACGAGAATTTTTTTTAATAACTTTTTTTTTTTATAATTTTCATTCACTGTCATGAAAAGTTAGTTTTTTTAAATGTTTAATGTCAACATAAAAATATTAAAACTTTAAAATAACGATAAGGGGTTTATTGGAGCAGAAGACTTTTCGTACCAGCTCTACTGCGTCTCTATGGCAGCCTTCCATTGACACTGAGAAACACGTCTGATGATGAGTTGAAGCAAAAGAACTCATTTATATCCTCGTAGCAAAACCAGTTCCTTTGGAGACTCAAACAGGATCCGATCTCAGTCATTTCGCGATTTGTTGATATCTAATAAAAGCGATTGTGTCTACGCTGGAAATGAAAACTAACACTTTATGAGATTTTTAACATCCTATTTCCTCTGCGAAGTCGTTCCTTGCTCTGTAATTCTCTGGAATTTGCAGCAATTGGGCAGAAAAACAGTGCATCGCAAAAACCTGTTTCGAACGGCAACTGGATCAATTTGACGACCGGATCATTGGTGACAGGTTGTTTGCTTTTTTTGGTCTTTCCATTTGACTTGCTTTGTCCTGCGTTTAAAGGTCACCGTCAGTTCAACTGGTTGAGCAAATCATGGGTTCATTTGACAGCCTTTACCAATTCAGACACTTTTATTACTATCTTTATTGATCACGTACTTCATAAGTATAGATCACGTCCACTTACACACAAATAGAAAATGATAACAAAAAGTTCTCAAGACTTAAACCCAACTTTCCTTAAAATATTATTATTATTATTAATTTTACTTTTTTGTAAAATTATGAAAGCAATACAAAGTAAATATCTCCTAATCCAGCAAATCACATCCAAATTTTTCCTTTTGCTGCAAACTGATTAAATCCGACTTACTCATGCTAACTCGTAATCCAGTTAATTAATAAATTACTTATAGTCAAAACGTACAAACTTAAAAGAGATTACGATGCAACGGAAATTCATTGTTTGCCTTCAGTCAGAATTAATTGCTTCACTTTCGATGTTTTTCAATGGCAAATTTGGCTGTTTTCACGCGCAAAGTTCTCCACAGGAATCCTTACGAAGAAATTTACAAATACAGTCGGACCTCTATTTAACGAAGTCGCTAAATCCCGTAAAAAAGTTCGTTATATGGAAAATTTGTTAAATAGAGATTCACCTTTTAAAATTACTTTAAACTACATAAAACAGATTTAAAATACATAAACAATAAATATTATTAAAAAAAGTAATAATTTTAATGACATGAAGCACATGCTCATTACCACATGCGTACTTAAATTTTATTAATAAAAGTCTGTTAATTTTGTCTGAGGTTTGCTTGTTTTTGAAAAAGTGTTTTCGCTCATAGTACGTCTCGCATCTTTGCAATGCACTAAAAACCCCTTCAGTATTTTCTTCAAATTGTAATCCGCGTCGGATTGTTTCAAATGATTTTAGCATTTCATCATATGAAGGTTTTTTTTGTTTTTTTTTATTTTTGCATTATGATCATTTCCATTTTGATCATCTTCATCTTCATCGCAATTCATAGCTGTATTGTTTTTATTTTTCACACTGTCCAAAATACCCGATTCAGTTATTGTTTCCGAGGTCTCAAGTGTAAGATAATCATCAATCAGCACATCATCGTTAATTTCTTCTTTTTCCCCTCAGCTGTATCCAAATTTCTTTCATTTCCTCTAAGGGACTGTTGATAATAAAAACATTTCAAGGAGGAAAAAAAAAATAGATACCGCGAAAAAGTTCGTTAAATAGAAAATGCACTTCGCTATTTGGAGGTTATTTTACGAAGAAAATAGCAAAATGTTCTTGGTTCCAAAGAAAAGTTCGCAAAATAGAGAAATTCGCAAAATAGAGGTTCGTTAAATAGAGGTCCGACTGTACGAATTCAATTTAATCTCCGAAATGTCAAGCTTGCCCAAATTAAAATATAACTATACAGTAAATAATAGAAACAGCGCTAATATTGAGGATATTTGGATACTTTTTTTTCTTTTATTTTCCAATCAACATAACAAAATTTTAAGAAGTTTCATAAAGGCCTTCAAAAATGGAGCGAGGACAAACAGACAGACATTCTGATTTTGTTAGCCTAACTTTTCCTGAGAAAAATGTATTATCGTAAATAGAATGATAACAAATACTTTTAATTTTTGTGTTAAAAAAATCAATATAAGAAACTCCCAATGGGACAACAGTTATTACATGAATTGATTCTGTATAGGATTAAAATTCCATTTATCAAAGGAGATCACAGCTCAATCTAGACCTAATCGTAAGTTTGGGTCACTATTCGCCCTCCCAACGCCCTGAACTCGAAGAAAAGGACCCTTAATTCTCAACAATGAATTACAAGGAAATTGCAATAGGAAAAATCACTGTAGAAACTGAATTCAGAGCTCCTGGCTGCAACAATGAAGATATTTACTCAACAAAATGTTTACTCAGAACATACTTGTCTTTATAAATGTTACAGAAATTAAGGCAACTTTCCATTTTAAAAGTGATTAACAGAAAAATCTGTGGAGATTCTAAAAAAAGAAAAAAAATTTCTTTTTTAGAGATTTTAAAACTTTGTATTCGAATATTTTTGGACAAGATTGGTATTTTTTGTGTTTTTAGATTATTTTTTTTTTAAATTGCTCTGTACAAAATTTGTTACAGAATTTTTTTTTTAAAAAAAAAGCAGGAACAAAATTACAATCGTTGGAAAGAGAAAAAAAAGTAATTGTTCACTGGGCAAGAATTGTCGATTTAATCCTGGAGGCCAGTGGGTTACGGGAATTTTCCATGTATTTATTTTTTTTCGTTGGGAGTTCTTCGTCTCCAACTACGAGAAACAATCCTCACCCACATTTCCCGCCATTGATTCCTTTCTTAAAGATTAATTATTTAAAACATTACAAATAATTTTCTATGAATACTCTAAACTATATACTAAATTATTTTCTGTGCATTTAATTCTTTGTTATTTTTTTTTCTTTGAAGATTGTCAACAATGTTTTTATTACTAGTTAAGTATTAATGTTTTAAAATACGAACATCATTATGTCCACAACATTCATACGCGTAGGGGAAACTTTGGTTGGGCAGGAGGCAGTGGGGTTGATTTACTCGAAACTTTACACATAATACGTGACGTCGTAAATAACATTTTAATTACTTTATTGAAATGTGAGTGTGTTATTAAGTTTTGAATTTTTTTTATTAATTAATATTGACGCGTACATAAGAGAGAAAGAGGGTCGAGAATAAGAAATGTAATAGCAATAAATAATATGTAAAAAATGCAACCTTTTTTGCTTTCTCTACCTGATTTTTTTTTGTTTTGTTTTATTTCTGCTTTGCCCTAATTTGGAGGGGCAGTTGCCCCCTGTCCCCTCTATGACAACATCTACTGTAATTCATAATTATGTCATTCAAAATTTAATAAAATAAAAACATGAAAAGCTAAAATAGACCTCAATTAGTTGAAATGCCCTAACAATAATATATTTTAAATCCTAATTTTATAAAAAAAAAAAATTTTTAAAGAAAAATAATAACAAAAAAGCACGACATCCAGACTGGATGTATAACCAGTCTTGTCAACATTGTTAATCTAATAAGAGTCTAATCTGAAAAATGTCGCACTTGATCCTATACATCTATTTCTTTCTTCTCGAAAACTAGAAGACGAAATCGGGCGTTTAAAAGACTGCTGACCTTCTAGTTAGAAATCTCATCTCTCTCAAGGCCTAAGAAAGGTTCTCACGAGCAGAAACATATTCTTGTCTCAAACTCTGGACTCCAACTTTCGTTGAACAATGTACACAAACACCACATGGATTCCCATTACAAAGATACCCAGGGTTCAGATATTCTCTGTTATTAATAAAATACAAGAGCTTTTGTCAAAAAATGATCCAACGGAAGTAGAATCCTTAAAATATAAATTCATGATTATGGAGTGATAAAGCATGGTAAAAAACTGATATATCACTAAAATTCGACAAGAAAACCATAAACGCTGTCTTTTACAGGCCAATTGTTCAGAATCTAATTTCTGAATGAAACACGGCAAAATTTAAACCAATCGATCACGAACGAACGAATTACCATACTAATGTATCTCTTTCGTTAGACACAATTAAAATTTAATTTTATATTATATGGAGCAGTCTAATAAGTTAATTACGATGTGTTTTTTTAGCGACCAATTTGATAGCTGTTGTGATAGCGACCAAAATCGATAGCTACTGCGTTTGTCCTGTCCGTCTGTGTCTGTCCTCCCTCCCGTAGAAGATCGTCTGACCGCTACATAACAACTCCCGAACGAAAGATTGGATCGACAAATGGATTTCACCATCGTGTTCTGAGGCCCAAACAATGCAGGAATGGGGTATTTTCAGGGGCCAACGCGCCCTCCTCCCACCATGTTCGAGATATTTGGCATTGTTGTCATTGTACCCTCTGAACTACTCCTGAATCGGATTGACAAACTACCCCTTAATCTCGGATTGACAAATGGACTTCACCATCGTGTTCAGAGGCCCACACAACGTAGGAATAGGGTATTTTCAGGGGCCAACGCCCCAGTTTTCGAGATATTTGGCATTGTTTTAATTAGATTGCCGCTATTAGCTTAAATGTTAGAAATGCAACCATCTCACTTCAGTTGTCAGCTATAGCTTGACGCTTAAGGTCTCGGACTTATATGCTGAATGTTCTCGGTTCGAATCCGTATATCTACTTTCTTTTTATTTACCGATTTTAATAAACTAATTTGATTTTATTCTAATCACTGAAAGTCGTGAGCCCCAAGAAATGTGCAATAATTTCTATTTTAATGATAAAAAAAGTAATTTGATATGAGATCTATTACTCTTAATTCGCCATTCTCTGTTCTTCGAAACAAAAAAAAAACAAAAAATCGTTATTTAACATAATCTATGATGATTTCAGAGAGAATTTTTTAATAAAAAATTGAGATTTTGAGAAACCTATTTCATCTCGAAAAATGATTTCTCGAAACAGATCAATCTTGAAATGCTTAAAAGATTTACAAAACCTTGACGTTGTTACAATGAGAAGCTTTTAGAATAATTCTTGCTTTAAATCTAACGCATAGTAGTAAAGAATTCTATGGGAAAAACAAGTGCTGAAAATTTCAGGGAAATAAAACAAAAGTAAATAAAAATTCTTTTGGTTCCAATTTTTGTAATGTCTGTAGATCAAATGAAGAATTCTTGAAAATTTTATTTTTTTGCCCCTTTTTTTGAACTTTTAGCTTATTTTTCCTAAGAAAATCTTTATAAAATCATAAAAATCGCTGAAAACGTTTGAAGCAGTAAATAAATCTCGTTGAAACTTGGCGTTCACATTTATGGACGAGAGACGGTTATTTGTTCAGATACTTTGAAAATTTCTCCCTGGAAAAATGTATTCATGAATCGGCAAAAATTCCTTGTAAAAAACGACCCTTATCTGTTGCTGACAGCAAAAATAAATATTTGTTGACTGCAGCAATGAAGCTTAAATTCATTTGCATAAGGTGATTAAAATGAATTCGGATGTGCCAATGCAAACAAAAGGTATTTTAAGATCAGGAAAATAAGAAAATTGAAAGTAGATTGAGAATTTTGGAAAAAAACGAGATTAGGAAAAAATTTAGAATACTTACTATTAAAGAAAATATTATCTATAAAATAATTATAAATAACATTTATAATGTCAATAGGGAAAAAAAAATAATGAAAATAATGAAAAAAAATAACTAGATACAATTGGTTAAAAATCTTTCAAATCAATAAAATGAATAATAGTTTTGGTCTAAGATTGGAAAACTATAATAAAAAAAGTTAAAGTATCCCACTTAAAGGCCTACAAAGACCTGTGGGGTGGCTGGAGGGTAGGCTCCAGCATTCACGACCTAACGGGACAAAGTTGAGGTCGAGGGGTCAGCCCGACGCCCGCCCGCCTTTAACTCCCGGGAAAGAAACCCGGTACCCATTCTAGAGAGGGCTGGGTAGACCCTAGGACCCGTTTGGAGGAGAATGGAGCGTGGAAAAATTCCCATGCTCCGCCGAGGCCGGGAACCGAACCCGCCATCTCCAACCCGCAGCCAAGTGCAACTATAATAATGTAATATAAATTATTCAGTCAAATTAATTGGAAAAATACAATTGTAAAACACTAAAAGGTATTAAAAATGTAAAAACGTTATTAATCGCTGACGTAATTGATGAGAATATTATTCTAAATCTTTAACTTTTAACTTTTGTTAAGTTTCTTCTATTTTGTATTAGATAATTAACACAGTTAATTAACCTGTAGTTACTAATTATATATTAATCTATTAGCACCTATATTACAGGTATTCTTTATTTTTGAATACCTAATAGGAATGGCGAACATTAAAAAAAAAAAGTATTGTTTCTATTTCAATTCATAAATATGGATGCGTTCTTTTGTATTGTTTTCATGGCTTTAAACAAACAAATAAATAAATAAAATCTAATACAGTAAACACCCGATTATCCGCGGAGTTGGGTCGCGCGGCAACCACGGATAAGCGAATTCGGCGGATAATCCGAAATACGTGAAAAAGGACGAAAATCAACATAAAAATGCTTTTAACATGTTTTATTTACATTAAAATGGCAGAACATATATTATAATCAATTATTTTATTTTATTTTACTTTATTTTCTTACTTTTTAACAAAAAAAAATCGGTTAATTGTTTTTGTTTTTTCGTGTCGAAACACGAAAACCCCTACTTGGACGTCGCTAAATGGGCCTCTTTTATTGTTTATTTTATTCTAGATTTAAAAAATGTTTGTTGATTCCATAATTTATTGTGCAGTAAAAAAAAAAAATGGAAACAGGAGAGGTCCGCGGATAATCAGGAGTTTACTGTATAAGCAACATTTTAAAGACTATTTAGGCTTCATGTTCTTTTAGAACTCCTATTTTTATTACGTCATAGAATTATCAAAAAGGCTTTATTAACATTTTAATGTCATTTGTGAATTTAAAAAAAATTATTACTCTTTCGATTTCAGTCGTTCTATAAGAGAAGAACACAATGCTGGAGTTAGTTCGTTGTTTATGAATTACACATACACACACAAAAAAAACAGAACATTTAAATCATTTTTAATTGTTAAGTCATAATGTAACGAATGTCATTTTTTGTTTTTTGTTTTGAAAAAAAAAAAAGCAGATACAGAAATTGTGAAACTTGAAAAAGAAAATTAAAAAGATTAAAAAAAAAAAAAAAAAAAAACCTCGGTCTCTATTAAATATAAATATTCAGACAGATCTTCAGCTATCTTTCTTCGTTCTATTCTCTGAGTAATAAGTTTTTGTTTATTGAAGATCTGTAATTGAAATATGTCTAAAACAAGTTGACAGAGTTGTTTAATAAATTAGTCTCATTTACACAGAAATCTCAACTGCTGACTCTGACACATAGCCTCAGGCCTCTGATGGCGGTTGACCTGATTGTCCTGGTTTGCTGCGTGAAATTGATTGTTAATATTCTTAGCCTAATACTATATCTTCGAGTGCCAATAAAACACTGATATTGTTAACCATTGTCGCATCAATTGCGTAAATTACTGTTATTGTTGTTACTACTGTAATACACCTCATTTCTTCTGACCTAAAATGAAAACCAAAAATTATTAAAAAAAAAGATCTTTGCATTAAAATGAAAATTAAGTTGAGAGTTGTTCAGAGATATAATTATTTTTATATAATTATTAAGAAATAATTGAGCCCGTCAAAAAGAATGATAATTCTGACATTGAGAACTATCTAATGAGGAAAGCACTTTACAATCTGCAGTAAATGGCAGAATGGCACTGAAATCAATTATTATTTTCCCTTCGTAGTTAAGCAGTCTGCTTCAACAATGTGAATTCCTCATAAAAATTAGTTGTGAACACTGGATAGTTTTATTAGTTTCTTTTGAATGGATGATCCCAGGAAATTAGGCTAATCAGAATATTTAGCAAAATCTCATGGTTGATCAGATTATTTTGCTTACGGTTGGATTAACTCGATTGACTTAAAAAAAAATAAAGAAAAGAGCCAATAGAATAATAATAAAAAAAATAAAACAAAAACAAAAACCAGAGCTCCTTTCTGGTAAGGAAATTATTTATCAAAAAGGACCTTCTGAAATCGGAGTTATTTGAATCTGTAGTCTAACGATAAATCCGCTTCGCTTCATTAAGATTAACATAGCCAATAACAAAAATCATCACGTATTGAAAAAACTCAAGAAAGTCAGTTAAAATATTAATTAATTAATTAATAAACATTCCATATTTCTTCTTCAACTCTTTTCTACTGTAAAGTATACTATTAATCATCTTCCACTACATCAGAAAATAAATGTTAAAAACTACATTTATTTCTAGAAAAAAACAGCGAATTTTCGAGGAGAAAATTAAAGAACGTCTCCTCTTCTTCAAGCCTTAACAAATAATAATATTAATATTAAATAATAAATCACGAGATTTTGAATTTACAATATCTGTGAAATATAAACAATACAATATTAATACAATATATTATTAAGTTACGAGATTAGAACTTACAACATTCATGAATATTACAATGAATATTATACAACATCGTCTTCTTCACAATAATTCTCGAGTTGTGTATCTTTATTTATACATATTTATACCATATTTGAATAGCAATAGTTTGCGTTTGAAAGAAATATGCAAGAAATTCGGAATCAATGTAAGTTTTGAATATAATAATAAATTAAAGAATATTTTGTGTAAAAAATTGAATAGTAGAGGAAAAGGTGTAAAAACGGGCATAGGTGTAAATATGGGCACCCTTCCCCAAAGGGTTGTGGGAGGTGCTGCAGTTTTATTATGAAACTTTAAACGGCGCCACTTGTTGTTATAAGATAGCAGAGAGCATTTGGTAACTTTGTTTCAAATAGTGTGGAAGCAGCGTCAGTTATTGTGCGAATTGGTGTTTTTTCTGGACTGCAAATATTTGACAGGTATGTGAAATCGTTTTCTTTTCATGTCCTTGTGGTTAGTTTAAAATAATTTCACAGTGATATCTGGAAAGCGGAAATCCTAAGCTACTTTTAGAAGCCCGCCTTTAGTCACTCACGCTTTTAGGTTAAATGTGATAGTGGCAATCTTGCTTAGGTGGGGTTGGTGTAAATATGGGCACCATTTCTTGGTGTAAATATGGGCCCCCATTTAAAGCCTCTCCTTCGAGTTATCCTGATATACAATCACATAAGGATCTAGCCATGCCAATTGATGAGGCTGCTGAAACACCGCAATGTTCCCCGGGAACTTCAAATGCAGTTTCTCCGTTCGATATTACTCCTGTCCCCAACATTAAGAAGAGAACCAGTACTCGGGGACGTAAATAATTTTTGATTTGATTTGATTTGATTTGATGTTCATTTAAAATTCTCAAATATATAACTTGCTCTTTGTATCGTTTTGTATTGTTTTATCCTGTTTTAAAATATTTTAAACCATTTTTTTGTGAGTTTTTTGGAGGGGGCCCATATTTGCACCCCATTTTTTCAGATGCTTTTTTTGAAGCTTTTTGTAAATCTTCGTTTTCGAATTAAAATAATTGATATTAATCATTGTTTTGCCTCCTCTCATTTAGTAAACTTGTTATAGTTGTTAATGAAGATCAAAAATCTTGAATTTTTCCAAAAGAAAGTAACTTTAAGTCAAAAATACGAAATGGTGCCCATATTTACACCTTTTCCTCTATTGATAAAAGATATGAAATGGGTGTAATATATAAATTGGAATGTCTTAACTGTAATTTGTTTTATCTTGGAGAAACGAAAAGAACAATTAAGGAACGTGCATCAGAACATGGATACTATATCAGGATAAAATTAGTAGAAAAATGTGAAATTGCGGAGCATTGTAATGAAAAGAAACATTTTATTAATAAGGAAGTTAGAATTCTTTGCAATGAAAAGAATACTAAAATTAGAAAAACAATCGAAAGCTTATGCATAAGAACCTCAAAAGGATACAACTTAAATAGAAATGATGGGATTAATATAGATGAAGGTATAGTAAAATTAGGCAAAGATTTAATTGATGAAAAATATTTTAATCCCAAAAATAAAGTAATAATTGAAGATCTAGATTGTAAAAAACAATTGAATTTGGATACACAACTCGAGGATTATTGTGAAGAAGACGATATTCTATAATATTCATTGTAATATTCATGAATGTTGTAAGTTCTAATCTCGTAACTTAATAATATATTGTATTAATATTGTATTGTTTATATTTCACGGATATTGTAAATTCAAAATCTCGTGATTTATTATTTAATATTAATATTATTATTTGTAAAGGCTTGAAGAAGAGGAGACGTTCTTTTATTTTCTCCTCGAAAATTCGCTGTTTTTTCTAGAAATAAATGTAGTTTTTAACATTTATTTTCTGATGTAGTGGAAGATGATTAATTAATTAATGTTGTAATTTTTAAATATATTAATGAAGAATTTTAATAAGATTAATTTGATGTCATTAGAAAGGAATTAAAAACAAAAGAATTAAACCACAAAGATTAAGAAAATGAAATTAATTAATTTTACGCCGAGTTGAATCTGAATGACTAATCTTAGTATTTGTGCAAATTGGCCAAGGAACGACCGCATTTACATTCTTTCGTTTACCGTTACAGAAAGACAGTACAGAAAAAAAAGAAGATTTAAAGTTTTTATTGGTCATCATTTATTAATTAAAAATAGATAAAATATAATCTGAATAGTGAAGACAAAATAACACGTTGTATCGGTTACGTTGTAGCAAAGTAGGGACCTCGAAGATATTGTGGGAGATCCAAGAGAAAAAAATTAATACAATTGAAAGTTACCTCATAATTAATAGGAAAAATTCTCCCTCGAATTTCATTTGTGTCTGATGGCAATCAGTTACAAGCCTACATCAGAATCTATTTGCAGTTTTATGCAAAGTCGAGGTATGTGTATTTCAAGTTAAATTTAAATGCAATATCGTACAGTCGGACCTCTATTTAACGAACCTCTATTTTGCGAATTTCTCTATTTTGCGAACTTTTCTTTGGAACCAAGAATATTTTGCTAATTTCTTCGTAAAATAACCTCCAATAGCGAAGTGCATTTTTTATTTAACGAACTTTTTCGTGGTATCTATTTTTTTTTTTTCCTTGAAAAGTTTTTACAAGGCGCCAATCGCTGTCATTCTTTGCATTTTAATCAGAATGTGCAATCCTCAGTCCACGAAAATGACGAAAAATGGAAATGATCATGATGCAGTAATCAAAAAAACCTTCGTATGATGAAATGCTAAAATCATTTGAAACAATCTGACGCGGATTACAATTTAATACTACTGAAGGGGTTTTTGATGCATTGCTAAGATGCGAGACGTACTATGAGCGAAAACAGTTTTTCAAAAAAAAAAAAAAAAACTCAAGACAAAATTAACAGACTTTATTAGTAAAATTTAAGTACGCATGTGGTAATATATGCTTTTATGTCATTAAATCTTTATTACTTTTTTTAATAATATTTATTGTTTATGTATTTTAAATCTGTTTATAGAGTTTAAAGTAATTTTAAAAGGTGAATCTCTATTTAACGAATTTTCCATGTAACGAACTTTTTTTCGGGATTTAGCGACTTCGTTAAATAGAGGTCCGACTGTATTTGTATTATAAAGGAAATCTTAAAGCATTTATTAATTGATTGCTATTTAAGCGTAACTGAATGGCTTAGGTGGTAGCCAGCTAATAAGTCTGGACCAGGATTCGATTCTCAGAACTATCTTGGATGTTTTTCCGTGTTCTGTTTCTATTTCTGGATACTTCCTCCTATGATACACTCCGACCATTGATTATTTGGCGAAGTTGTCCGTAAATTATCCATCATTAACTGTCAAACACGCTAGAACACTGGACTAAAAAAGTGTATTAATCTAGTTTTTATTCTTTCTCCAGTTTTTCTCTTTTTTTTTTCTTTTGATCTTCCTCGTTAATTAAAAGTTTCATTTAGTTAGTTTCCTCGAAACAAAGAACAAAGACCTAATTCTGCTATTCCATGGAGAAAAACTCAAACTTGCTATGATTTTACTAGATGCTCCAGGCAGTTATACTATCAAATTGAAAACTTATGATTGAGACGTTCTGTATTTCATAAAATTATTTTATGAACGTACATTTATAGAAATAATCACCAAAACACTTAAAAACGACGCTAATGCTAAATTATAAAACAATGTGCTCTTTTCTCAGTCAGGCCTCTTATTTTTCAGGGATTAAAATTCAAGGAAATGATTTTTATTGTGAATAGCTTTTACGTGGCTCTAATTTATCATTGTTAGCTACCAAAAATCACCGAGATTGGTTCATATATTTATCAGGAGAAGCATTTTCATTAAAAGTTTAGATGAGAATTATGAGTGTTTTTTTTTTTTTTCCATTAATATACTATACGTATAAATTTGGAAATTTTTTGTCTTAAAAATTTTCAATGTGATTTTTTATCTAATTAATAATAAATGATAAAGGAAAATAAAATTTCGTAGAATTGAAAACCAATACATAAAGTTAAAGTTTTAATGAAGCTGGGGATGCATCAAGTTATTTCAATTACAGTATTTCGTTCGTTTTATGATTGCTATTGCTTAAGGAATAAGGAAAAGCAGGATTCCCTTTTCAATATTTTATTAAAATCAAAAACCACAGCCTCAAAATCACAGAAATCCGTCGTAGAGTTTTGAAGGCGAAAGTAAAGATTTGATCCCAAACTTTCGGACAAGCCACTTTAGTGCTCATTTCGCCTCAAGAATAAACCTATTTTTCGTTTTCTTTTTATTCGAGTTCCATTTTACAACAAATTCACCTTTGTTCACAATTCTTGTTTAAAAAAAAAGACCAAGATTTGCATTTAATTTCGAAGGAGAAAACGATGCTTTAACTCGGCCCCAAAGAGATTTTAAATTGAAAAGATAGTAAATTACGAAAAAGATAGTAATCCTGTCAATGGATGGCACAAATAAAAAAAAATTGAAATTTTAAAGTATTTTTTTGTTTGTTTTACTTTTAATTTTACATGAATGTGTGTGAATGCATGTGTGTTTATGTGTGTTTATCTGTGTGAATACTGTGAAAATTAACATGAAAACAAAAAAGATTAAAAATGTTCAAGGTAATTCCAAATATATGTAGTCGTAGCTATATATGTGATTCATGTCATTTGATAGCTTTTTTTTTTTTCATTTGATTAGTTTTTAGTATATTTAAAAAAGTTTTTAAAACAACAACGAAACCAAATATGGAACAAAGGCAAATGATGCTATATCTAGGCCTAGTTTAGAATATGAATAGTCCCAGTAATCGCAAATTCCCTTTAATTCTTATCAGGTCATATTGAAAAGTTAAACAGAATATATTCAATTTCCAATAAGGCCCTTAAAGTTTCCGTTCTTAAAAAGATTTTTTCTCATTTCAATAATAAATAGTATAATAATAAAATAGGTAAAAATAAAAAAAAATCAGATTTGTTTTTTATCATTTTTGTTTGTTTGTTTCAGAGATCAAATTTAACAAAAAAATTTAAGATACTTTTGTGTAATAAAAAAAAAAGAAACAAACTTGTGACGGAGTACATCTGGTTCACTTCCTTCATTATTTTTTTCTTTAATTTATTTGAATCACTGATGCGAGACACTAAGAAATATAAACTAATAAAAGTGGATTCATAAAATTACATGGGTTAAACGGATAACCCAGAAAAACTTCATAAAAATGAACGCATATCTGCTTTGAACATCGTCTGTGTTTTTATCCGATTAAATGGAGTCACTAGAAACAAAAGAATGATCTAATTTACGAACAGAATTACAACAATTCAAAACATTTCGTAATTGCAATCCAATTCCACCACTGATAGAAATAGTGTCTGTTTGTCTTCATAATAAGCGTGAGCAGTAACAGCACAACAATAAACTTCGGCCTATCTTGGGTCTAAGAAATGCGTCTAAAATCTAAATAGACAGGTTTAAAAAGAAAGAAAGAATGTTAACAAGAAAGAGATAAATGGGGTTTTAAAATAGTGATCTCAAACTTATTTTATTTTAACGGTGAGAGGTCGTACTTCAGTCTTACCGTGCGTCTCAACATAGTGGTAAAGGAGATTTATCGAGGGATGCAGTTAGACAAAAGTCGAATTATCTATAAAAGAAAAAAGGTAAAATCTGCACCGCTACAGACTGGGGTTGGCGGGAGGTTTAGGCTCCAGCGACTCTCGACCAACGGGATTAGTTGAGATCGGATGATTAGCACGACGCCCTCCGCATTTAACCCCCGCCTAAATAACTCTGTACTCGTTTGACAGAGGGCTGGGTGAATCCTAAAGTCCGTCTGTGGAAAAATCCTCGACCACCTCCGGGCTACTCCAGTTCACAGTCCAGAACAATTACCTAAGTACATAATTGCTGAATACTAACTTCACTGTTGATTTGAAAACAAAAATTGTATTTCGTCAGATCATTTTCTGGAAATATTATTAAAAGAACAGAAAATGTTAATTTGTTTTTTGTTTTTTTATCTTTTTATAACTATTGTATTTTATCATGTTCAATTTACGGAACACGACAAAGAACAAAAAATGTTGAAATAAAATTACATTCTGGACATTATTTGTAAAGTATTTGTTTGGGTGAACAAAGCTCTGTTGTGGCTGCGAGTAAGAGGATAATGTGTAAAGCAGAGATTTGTACATGAATTTGTACATGAATGCGTTAGTGTTTCTTCTTCCAGAATATTTGCTACTTTACATTGTTTTATCTTTTCACTTAAAAAAAAAAAGGAAAGAAAAATTACTTTAAAAGTATTAGTAAAAAGAATATTTATTAAAATGTAATTTGATTTATGCTATTTATTTATTTACCTAAATTCTATAGTTTTACACAGTTTAATAGACTATAATTTATTTTATAGTGAATTTTCATGAATCACTTTTCTTTTTTACTTTTCTCAAGAAAGTTATAATTATCTTTCAAATTTTCTTTTTTTTTTTAATAATCATTTTTTTTTTTTACTTTTGAAACGAACCAATTTTTAATTTCCGTTTTTCTTTTTCTTTTTAGCCACCCAATTCAAAGAGGGTTACCGGGAAGCCTTACAGAAAGGCCTTCCTTTTCCCATCCTCACTGTGGCCGAATACTTAAGCCTGGATGAAGAAGGCTTCTGTTGGGGCGGCAAATATCGAACAGCAGGATATTACTCTCACATTCTACTTTGGTAAGTGAATTTGATAGCAAAGTCACTCAAGTTACTAATAACTAATTCATGTGATTTTTTTTTTTTTTTTTTTTAATAATTTTTGATTTTACGACTGGTTGTGTCTTTTTGAAAATTCGATTAAATGAAAATTCTAATGAAAATAAAATTTAACGTTCTAACTGATAAAATCAAAAGGCAAACACACGATTTTAAACAATTAAAATTACAATGGCATGACCGGTTTCGTCCTATGACGGGACATTGACTAGTGGAATAAAATTACAGGAGAGCACAAGTCTTATAAGCACAAAATTGCATCAAGAAATCACGTGGTCATCCGGAACGCCATCTGGAAACACAGGAAAGTTGCACAACCGTTGGAAACTTGTTATGGTTTCCTATCATTTGCTGTGTTGAATGAAGGTAACCAAATATCTGTAACCCGATAAAGAGCCGTAATAAAGCGGAAATCTTGCTTCTATTATCGCATCAACACTGTGGAACAGCTTTACTGCTAATTTGAATGATGGATAAAAACCTGGAACAAAAAAAAAACAGTTGGCATTCTGGTTGACCACGTGATTTCTTCCAGCAGTTTTGTACTTGTGCTTATAAGACGGACTCTTCTGTAATTTTCTGTCACTAGTCAATGTCCTGTCATAGGACGAAACCGGTAGTGCCATTGAATTTTTAATGTTTAAAATCTTTTTTAATATTGTGTGCTATTGCTATTAATAATACTCCATGATCAATTAAATAATAAAGAAAATGCCAACTCTTATTTTCTACAAACTATTTGAGACGTTAGTGAATCCAAAACCCTAGTTATAGTTTTATAATAGATCACGACTTATGTAAATAAAAGAAGCCCTTTGCTGAATAGTTAACATCAAGTCAAAAAACAGTTATTCCTAAATAAAAAAACTTGGGAATTTTTTATTTAGTACTCCTAGAGGATGTTTTCTGAACTAACGAATGTTAAATCGTATCCGTTCATTCTTTCATTAAAAACCATTCAATGTTTCTTTTTCTCAAAATTCTCTCTCATTCACTGGCAAACTGACATTCTCTGTCTAAATATTATATATATAATAGACATACTCTTCTCCTAGTGGTGACGTCACTGCTACGGGGCATGAACTACATCTCTTACCGTAGGACAAGAGATGACCTGGAAGAAGAGTTATTCTTAATTTCTTTTCGATAATGTTTGTAGCATTTAAATTTAGAATCAAGAAATTAAACTTAATTCGAGAATCATTTATCGCTTCATTTAATTGGCCAAATTACTTTAAAGACAACTTAAAAAGGAATAATAAACAATATCCCTAGACAAGTTTCATCAACATAAATTTAATTTCGAGCGATAAGTTAAAAGTAATTCGGCAATTTGCCCAAATATATTCTTCAACGTAGATAGCATAAAGGACAAATATATAACTTAAATCATCGACTGAACTTGCTTTTCATGGGATTTTCCTCAAGTTTTGGACCCCGTAGCTACGTTGTAAAGCTTTTGACTGAGGGTTGAAGAAGCCGGATTCAATTCTCGACCCCGGAGGAGATCGGGGATTTTTCATGCTGAATTCTCCTTCAGACGGGTCCAAGGGTCCTCCAAGCTCTCTGTAGCACGGGTACAGTGGGTGAAGGCTGACCACCGACGTCATCTCAGTCTCGGGTCATTGAAACGTTGGGAGCCTTATCTCCAGCGCTCCAATGGGCGATCTCGAGTCCTGTAGGATACCTATACCTCCTAAAGATGTAGATGCAAATTTAAAGAACTCTAGAGTTCATTGGATATGTCGAGATTTCTATTATCTATATAGAAAATTTTTCATAAAATACTACAATAAAAAATAAATTTTGTTTTGTTTTTTTGTGGGTATTAATATCCATAAAAACAATAGGATATATTTAGCAGCATCGCAATATAACTGTTTCATATTTGTTATGATTATTTATTTAAAATCAATCACCAATGAACACCTATCTTTTGATACAGAGATAATTCATTCAGTCGTTAAGAGCAGTGTTCAATAAAGAAAACAAAATTTAAATCAAATACAACTAGCCACAAAAAAACAAACGAATCAAAAAATAAATCGCTAAAAAAATGACAGCAGTACTTTGTGATGTCAACTTTAAATTTGGGGTCTGGATCACTCATTGCATGTTTAAGAAAAGCCGGGTTCGATTCGGGACGATGGTCGGGGATTATTTTCCTGGTTATTACTCCTGCACATGGATCCCTAGGAGGAATAACTCTGTCAATGTGTGCTGAGAGGCTTTTCCGAGCTTTAAGGCGACCTCCAACTTTGTCTTGTTGGTTGATAATGGAAGGAGCTTCAATGCTGTAATTCTTATAAGGATACGGACGTGTTACAGACACATATTAATACAAAAAACAAAACAACAACAAAGAAAAAGAAAAAAGAAGAGAGATCTCATTAAATGATATTAATATTTATTGTAAAGGCATTTTTAATCTATTTATTTCATTTGAGGTAAAGCTCACAAGTGGGGCATTAACTATTTTGCATCGTTTTTAAAGTGAGGTTTTTTTTATTTTTTTAATGTTTGGAGAATAACATTAAAAAGTATTTTTCTCTTGTGGGAAAAAACCCATATCCTAAAGATAATACAAGGATATAATAAAAATGAAGTGATAATAAAAACTTAAAAAAAAAGATAATTTAATTTTTCCCCCTAAATTCTTTATATAATTCAGTTCGCAACATTTATAAAGTAAAAAAAATACGTAATTAATATTGGAAACAACACAAGGACTACGAAAAATGAAAAATGAAAAACTACAAATGTCACTGAAATTAATTCAAAGCTATGAAATTCCTTGAAATGAAGGCAGCTCAGAAACCGAGTTAATTAATAAAAAGAGCACGTCTGAGACGCTTGAAAGAAAAAAGATGACAACATGTATATAAAATAAAGAATGGGCGATAAGGCTGTTGTTGTATTACAAGTAGCAATGATAGATTTATCATATAATAAATTCCTACTGCTAATTACAAAAACCAGCCAATTTTGACACGTGTTCCTTTATGCAGCACTTCGTAACAACTACAAATTACTTGTGAATTTTCTTTTTTTTTTTTTTTTGTTTCCAGTGTTACTTCCGCCAGCGGAATTAGCCTCGACTGAGAACTCTGGCTCATCGAAATGAAAATTAAAGATTTTAATCTTCTGAAGAAACTACATTATCAAAAAAACAACAACCCAAAAGGCTTTCTTACATTGATTTGTTAGAGATATCCACGAGGCTAGGCTTATCATTCCCGAAGAAAGATTGAAAAATATTCCATTTTTTTTTTTCTAACACACACAGTGAATTTACACCGTTTTCTTATTTAAGAAACAAAAATTTATAACGAATAAATTGTGGCAGAGATTTTTCTTTTCTGTTCCACTCTTTATTAGAGTCGGCGACTGTCGTACAAACTATTGTGTTAAGGACGACAGATAAGCTTTTCCATTCGTCTGACCTCAGCAGCAATCATTCAGTTCAGCTTCGTATTTCACGGAAAAAAATATTCTTTTGTCTGCAATGTTATTGTCCTTTTGAATTAGTCAGCGGCAGTTAACAGAGAAAACAACCTTATTGCTTCACTCAACTGATTAGCGCAACGTTTTACTATCATTCTCTCAAATAGTTTCAAAGCTCAGTGACACTTTTCCAAGAAACTGAAAGCAATACTTCATTTGAGTTTTTCACTATTAGAATAACACAACGCCTATTTACTTAATTTACTCTCATAACTGAAAAGATTTATTGAACTGACTGTTCAATTTCTTTGATGGAATTTAACATCTTCAATACTTTGGCAAACGTATTGTGTGAAATGTGTATGATTGTCAGTTTGATTAAAAAGATAATGTTTAATGGCATTAGGATTAATTGTCCGACCTGCGTCTTTTCCCCCTAATTTTGACTCAGACTAGACAAGGGGAAATGAAACCGACTTACCCCTTCCATTCGCATCTGATAACATTTCTGGGCTCCATTGTTTCCTTCCTCCCTGCCATAATATAAATAAATGCTTGTACAGTATAATTCAAAAAACAACGATCACTTCAGACAATATTTTCTTTCTTCTGTTTCTTCCCATCGTTTTAATTCCCATTCTAGTCCAAACTGATAGAAATTTTCATGATAAGATTTCTTACCTAAAGCACTACGCCTACATCATCGAACGACCTATGAAATACGAGGCTTCCCAATCAGCAACATAATAGAATAAGCGAAAAATTACAAGAATGACAAGAAGCAATCATTAAAAGCACTAAAGATCGCAACTATTAAATCTCACTACGATAAAAACTATTCTTGTTAGAATATTGAATCTATTATAACTAAAAAAAAAAACCTTGAAGTAATTTCAGTTACACTTCAATTAATAGGCATCAAATGTAATGCAAAAAAAAATAAAAAAAAATTAAGCTTCAATAAGATTCCTCCTGTGGTTCAAAAGTAACTGGGAGGTATAATGTACATATTCACATAGATCAAATGATCTGATAAATCTAGGAAAGTAGGCTAAAAAATCCGAATATCTCTACTTCTATAGAAAAGCAATTTTCTGTAAAAGGGGGATAAAGAGACAACCATTCAATAAGATATCTTTCCAATTTCCGCTTGCCTCTCTTTAATCAGAACGACGGATTACCAAAATAGGGGAAATCCGTGTATTATGGACCATCGTGTAATACGGACTTTGTTGAAATTTATCTGTTCACGACTAGTTGGCAGAACCATACCATTGCCTTTAGTGAATATTATTGTTATCAAAACAGGAGGTGACTTTACATGTGTGCCTTCATTTGGACGAATATTAAATTGGGTTTTTCGTTTTATATGATCATGATGTAACAGGTATGTTAGAATGAATATATTACTTTCTGCTGTTAGGTAATTTTAATATAATTTTCACGTTAAAAGTAGCAAATGTACTTATTTTCTTCACAATCCAGACATATGTTTTATGCGTGCCATTTTGCATAGCGATATGTGATTGGAAACAATGTTGTTCCGTCGATGCGTGTAATATGAACCGTGCACTGTTGTGTAATATGGACCACTGGTTGCTAAGCATATTACTATGAGCCTGAAGCTTGTTTTATTTATTATATTAAACGAAAAGCTCAAATTAGAGCTTGCTTAATATAATTCAAGTCGTACAATTTTTATGATTTAAATTTTTCAAAATTCGATCCATAAGTAGGGGGGGTAAAGAAGGGCAAATTTTAAAATCATCATATCTCATAAACCAATCCAAATAAAATCGTGAAACTTCACATGCCTACAGTATGACTACTGTTTAGTGTTCATGATTACTGTTTATTTTAATGAAAGCTTGTTTTTAAAAATTATTTTAATTAATTTCTTGTTATGTTTTGTTTTTGGTTTACTCGGTCCATATGACACATAGGACCGTGTAATATGGACCACCGACATGAAAATAAAAAAAATATTTCCTGCAATTATTAATAGTTATTAGAGTACTTTATCACGTTTAAACCATGTAGCTATACAATTGTTATGAGCAGCCACCAAATTAAATCTTTTTATTTTAATAATTTAAGTTTTATGAGCATTCTTGCTTAGGGGGTCCATAATACACGGATCTCTCCTATATGTATGCGTGATCTTCGAAAACTGTTTTCAGTTAGGAATTGTTTTCTTCAATTCATTTAACATTTTGGTTTTAGATAACCTATCGCATTATCTATCAAATAACCTAATAGTAAATTCTGTGTGATCTGGGAATCTTCGTGATTCTTTACTGTCGTTAATCAGAAATTTTCTAGAATAATAAAAGTAGTCCTCTAATTTTTTGGCTTTTCGTCAAACAGTGACTGAAGATTGTTTCACTTAATTATAATTAACATAGAAAGTCTTTTCTTTGCTTCTAAGTTTTTCTTACGGCAGAAGTTTAAGTCTTAACAATACTGAATTGTTAAGATATCCAAGAACTTAAGGTATAAGTGTATTGATTTTTGATGTATACGGGTTAGAATTAATAGCTTTTTTTTTTTAATTATTTAAAATATATATAAATATATCTTATTTTTGCCTGAACATGATCTTTGCAAAGTGGTTAAACAAAGATTTCACTTTGATTGTTTTTAATTAAATTACGAATAATTTTCTTTTCTTTTTTTTTTATCATCAAAGCGTGACTTCCAGACATAAGATTTATTTGTGAACAACATTAATTTTTTTGATGAAAGAGATGAGACTCAACTGTTGATAACAATTTCGATTCCTTTATTAGAGACGAAATATTCTTATAAAATTGTAAAATATTGCTATTTTTATATTTTTAATCACAATACCTATTCGCTTCCGTTAATTCGAATTATCTTTTGAATTGTCTCTTTCTTACAGATGTTTCTGGGAGGTCTTTCTTATTCGAATAATGGCTTAAGATAGGAATATCTTCCTTAGATAAGTCACTTTAAAATTCAGAAAACAAGTTGAAAGATGCAATAACCGTAATCAGATAAAAAACAAAATAACAGAAAATGACCGGTTTAGGTTTTTTTAGCTTCACGGAAAGACGAAAGACAAATCTTTGGGAAATAGATTCTTTCTTAAGATATGGGATATCATATTTCAGTCTATTATTTCTCTATTGTAATCAATTGAAGATTTGTTTTCCAATTACGTCTTCGTTCTTATTGGACTTTTTTTTTTGAGAAATATCCTTTAACTGAGACAACGCCGTTTAACAGCAATATATTAGTTAAAAATCAGAAAAAAAATGAATGTAAGTTTTTATTAAAAGAATGTCACGACTATAATTTTCTCGCTTATTATTCTCATTCTTGCTGTAACAGTCCTACGTTAAATTAGTAAACTACAATAACCCAGAACTTGGCAGGGGGGAAAAAATGGACATTTAAAAAAATCAACCTTTAATTTTTTTTGGTTCGCCTGATTCTTATTGGAAACAATTTATTTAATATCATTTATGTCGAAATAGAGATATCTGGTGCTCGGGGCTTCTGTTTGGAATCGAAAATTAAGAATCCTTATCCTCACCAAAATCCGACCAACTCTACAAAAACCATTTCATTGACGCTAACGTCGTCTCCCCGAAAAGCTGATTTCCACTCTGAGGTTCGGTTTCTGTTTAGAGCTCATTTATTTTACAGATCCATTATTGTTTTCCTTATATTACCGTTAGCTGATATGATCGTTAGTGTGCCATCTTTTTGTTGGGGGCCTTCCAATGTGTAACCTTGTTTGTAATTATCTATCTTGTCTATTTCATTTCTCTACATTTCTCTACTATTGTTCTTTGTAAGAATAGAAGAAAAGATATTACGTTCAATCTAGATATCTTCATTTTTTATCTAGTTAATTTGATAAAAACTTGACGAAAAAAACTTGACTCTCAGGGGAAAAGAATACAGGGAAACATTCCATTTTACAGAGGATAGATTGAATTACAGAACTTATCTCAAGGAGAAATAATCGTGGAAAAATTCCTATCTCATTTGAAGATCGAAGGATCCTTACAGCTACACCATGTGAGCTAATCATGAATTTTAAGTCTATAACTAAATTTACACTAAGTAACATGAATCACTATTAGCTTTAATAATTGCTTTATTTATTTTAATATCACAAGATAATTTAGTTGAAAGTATTCATAACATTTTTTCGCTGTATGATTCCATACAGTGAAGCAATTTTGAAGAAGATATACCATCGTCTTCATTTACTTTTGGCTAAATTAGCTGTTTTGAATATTTTTAAATCCAAATTCAATGTCTAATTTGTGTCATATTTAACAAGTTTATATAGAACAAATTAAGCATATAAGAATTTCAATAAATTATACTTTTTCACAAAAATATAATTTTACCAACAAGGAACAATCAATTGAAATGAAACTTGGTAAATTTAAGAAGGAATGAAATCTCGAACTAAGTAGAATCCGTAAAAATCATCACAAAAATTGGTTAAGAATATCAGAGCATATGGAAAATTTTCGAAGCTAAACAGCACAGACAATTCCATCACTTATTGTTAAAATAACTTTAAGAAAAAAAAAGGTTTGATAAAAATTAGCAACTAGCTGTAATTGGTACTCTATATTGAAAACTACCTTAACAAATAAGTGCGCCTTAAGCTACGTCTTTTTTATTTTGTAAGAAATGCACTTTTATTTGTATTAAACAGCATGCTCCGAAAGTTAATAAATAGTCTATAAATAATAAACTAGATTTGATAAATATTCCAAAATTAATAAATAATTTCGATCTACTAAGTTGGAATTGCTATTTCGACGACATTAAAACAGATGAGTCCCTCATCATCTAATTGCTTTTTTATTACTAACTCAGGCTTCCTAACAAATATTTTGGTCTTCAGTTCTGAAGACCAAATTAAATTCATTTAAAATTTCTTTGTTTCATTTCTTTACAATCAGAATAAAAGTTTATTCTCATGAAACCATTGCTTTTAATAACCCATTGGTAATTGATGTGCAGACATTTAGTACCCACCCAGAAAAATTCTACATTTGTTGAAGCTGATGCAATTATCCCAATAAAGCTCATAAGTTCCTCTGGACTAACATGTGATAAACGTGATCATTACCTGTGGTTATCTTTTTTTTCCGAGTGAGAAAATTTTCTTTTTTTTTAGTGATATAAGCGCCACAATATTACATATGACATTACAGTAAGTAGTGGCTGCTTGAGCTTTGTATGGGCAAATTGTCACGTTTCCATTTTTGCTGTTGACATGATGCTGTTGTGGATTGATTGTTCCAATTAGAAATGAACCATTAACTGGAATAATTCGTCTTCAGTGGACAACAGAGTGTTTTTGTAAGCGCTGGCTTTGATTGTGTTGGTAATTCGCTCTGTTCAGGAGAAGTAGGCGCTGACCGCAAACGTGTATCATGCGTTACTTTCGTTATTATCACGTCCTTTTTTTTTTTTTCATTCTTTCAACCGTTTTTTCTTAAGAGTATTTGAGGAGATGACTGTGTGGGTGAAGCAATCAGCATTTTTGAAAAGGGGAAGGGAGGGGGTTCTGCCTAATAACCCATCATAAACATCGAGACTTCACGAAAAGACTATCCTCCCCCTCCTTCAGATTATGTTCTCCAAACGCCGAATGCCGCCGGCCATTGATCTACATTTGGTATCAGAAACAATGAAGATTATGTGATCTGAATATTTGTGCAGAGAAATAAGATAGAACGGAAAACCTGTCATTTAATTCTATCACCAAAACGAGAGGCGGAATTCCCTCTGCAGAGACAAAAAACCCATTGGGATAGTTGGAAGAGCTAGTACAAGTTGTAAATCTCAATCAACAAATCAAAAATTTCTCAGTAATAAAATGGTAAATAAAGAACCAAACAATGAATCATTAGACATAAAAACTTTAAAATCCAGAACATAGATATATGAATAAAACCAAATACTAATTGAATAAAATAATTTTATAGTAAAAAGTCATAATACGTTTGCCAGTTTTTAGGTTTTCTAACTACGACGTATTTAAATAATGCAAAACAATTACAACGAACTTTTGACTTATGTATATAAATATATTTAATTGATTAACATTTTTTCTAAATTACCAAGAAAATAGATCTTAAGTCCAAAAATAATTGATTTATTTCTCTTAATTATTATTTTTGGACTTAATTAAGTTCAAAGTTTGAGCTTAATCTACTATTATGGTAAACTCAGAAAACAAGGAAAAATTAAGAAAGTTATTAGAAATGATGTTAAAAGTTGCATCAACAAGGTTTGTTCATAAACGACAATGTAATCTTAAAATCCTTCTTTTTAATTTCAGGACTGCATTTGCAATCTGGGTGGTAACGAATATTATGTTCTGCGTCGTGCCTCGGTATGGAGCCTATACTTTGGTGGTCACAGGAATACTTCAGTTACTCACCAATATTGTATACAATGGCAACCTGCCTACACCGTCCATGGTGGTACCTTTCGAAGGCGGAACTCTTCGCTTCAGGTTCGGATGGTGCTTCTGGCTCATAGTCGCTACAGGTAAGACATATTCTTTATATTTCTTTGTCTGTTATTCGGGCATTACCTTAAAATAGGAGGAGGGAATTTTTGATACTTGTTATTGTCCTCCAAATGAGAGATGGCCGGCGGAAGTTTGAACTGTGCAGCTCTTCCGGTAGCTGATCAATTATGTTTTCCTGTCACAATGGACGATGGCGTCTGTTTTCACTGAGAAAGACATGTTGATAACGCCAAATTAAAACTTCTCTCGACTATTTAGCGTTATTTCAATACAAGTTGCTAACAATAAGTATTTATATAAATAAATAAATATATATTATTTATAAAGACAATGCTCTTTTGCAAAGTAACAAGCGATTACCGTAATGGCGGCGCGGCGTCCTGTCATAAAATCAGACGGAAGTGCCTGACCAGACTAATCGATCATACATTCGCAGATCTCACAAAAACAGGGCGGCCATCTCTCATTTGGAGGACAGTACAGCTCTTATTTTGAATCAAGTTAATCAATGAATGTATGGGTCTTAACCCACCCTTCCGTTATCAACAAGAAAAATCTGTTAAATAGTAAACTACCACTTGTTTTCTATGTAGTGTCTTAGAAAATTAATGTCTTAGGAAGGAGAACGAAATAGCAGCACACTGTGAAACTGAACCGTAAAAGAAAAGTGTTTCTTTTTAATTTTAATGACGCCACATGCTCATTAATTATGCAATATCTACTTGCACAACCACTTAGTGCACACAGTTCGTAACACTATAAAGCATTTGCTAGAAAGAAAAAGACTCAAGGAATGAATATTTATATACTGGAGCAGAGTTGCTGCCATCTTGATTAATATTTATATCTTTTAAATTTTATTGGTGATTTCAACAATAACGAGCGATAGTTTTCCTTAGAATAAAAAGAACTGAAACATTTCAGCCAGGGTTTCTCTTATCAAATGATTGTTTCATTCTCTAAATAGAAAGATGAAGTTTTAAGTCATCAATATAGAAAACAATGAAGGAATTGACCTACATTGAACTGAACGTTAGATAAATTGTTTATTGAGCTTCGTAATTCAGCATCACTGTTCAGAAAGAAAAAAAAAAGCATATAAAGAATCGTTAGAGCTCGAGCCAGTTTTTTTTTTTTTTTTTCTATACTTTTCTTTCTTTCTTTATTTTTTTATTATTATCATCGTCAATCAATGTAAGACCTAGTAAGAGCTCATATCTGGTTACAATTGGTGCCTGTCTTTCAAGTGGGCAGAAATAAAGCCATTACGTCTTATCTACATCATGATTACTATAATTAAAGGGAAGTTCTCATACGAACTAATTTGTTCAGTCGGACCCACGTGATACCTTGTCGGATGAACGCAGCCAAACGAAACCGTCGGCTTTAATTTACTGGAAAATCGAAATTGACGATTAGAAATAGCTTGTTCTGTTCTTGGCGAATGTCACTTTCACATTAAACGATTAAATGACTCGCATTACAAAGAATCATTATGTTCATTGATAGAATTACAAACGAGGAAAATATATCTGGTTATAAACAAAGAGAGGATATGCACTGACTTAATTCATTTCGATATAGAGAAACGTCTAAATATTTTGATAGTTCTAAATCTATTCTATGGCAGTGACTTTGAACCTTAGACAGCGTGTCCTGTGTTCTGATGTTTCCGGTGGAAACAATTGTCTATTGAAATGGACGTAACATAGTACAGGCACATTAAATATATTGTTCTCTCTTGAAGAAGTAATTGAGAAATATACATTAGAGTACGGAATATCTCAGCCATTTACTTTAATTTCTATATAAATTCGTATAGGCTACTTCTTCTTCAAATATTAATTTTTAATAAATTAAAGATAATTTTTCAAATGACAATAGCATGAAATCTAACACTTCCATAGATCTCTTGTATCTAAAGTCTCGGCTGTAAAATTGTTAAGCCTTAGTGTAGATTTAGTGAAAACAAAAACTCATTACGCGATGTTTAATAATATTTTCAGAAAATGGTATGATAAATTATAACTTGTTTATTGAAGTTATTAAAAACTACTGTTAGTATTCTCTTATTACAGCAATTGTGTTGGTCGTTAATTTGCATTACCTACTTGCTGCCTTCAATAAGATTGAAACACCTTGTTGTGGTTCTTCAACGATTTTGAGACCCTTTTATAATCCGCAAAGCGGAAATATCAGTCAATGATCAAAACAGAAGGAATAATTAATTAACTAACGTGATTGTAGATTTTTGGATGAAATGAGCAATATGGCTGGTATCCAAAGTCCACTATGCCTGAAATTATGAGGACTAACAGTGATAGATGAACAGCAACGGCAGTCTAATGGTAACGAAGAGAATGTAAATTTATGAATATTAAATAATGAAAAAAAATAATAATATAACGAAGTAAAAAGAAGCCTCTTTCTACGAGTCTTTTCCCGTCTTTCAAATCAGTCCTATAATTTCACGGCAGAATTCCTTCGCTTGGAAAACGTTTAACGACAATTAAAATCCAATGAACCAGCGAAGGACTGTTAATCCACCCACTAATCCATAACCCAAATCGTTTCATCCCTTAACAGAAACCTACATCAAGGAATTCAAGCACAAAACATGTCACTGATTCTTATTTCTACAAAATTATCATAGAGAAAAGGAAAAAAAAAAGCTTTCAAGTTTGGACTATTTCTTAAAACTAATTTATAAATTACGCTTTAAATAGATATGTATATAAAGAGAGAGAGAGAGAGAAGAAATGTAGATATCAGATAAATTCTGTCCGGATATTTTACATTAATTTTTTTTTTTTACATCAAACACAGGAAAGATGTAATATAAATACAAATTTTGGTCTTTTAGAGTTTCCTTAGAGCACATTTCTCCCAAATATGGATATATTTCGTCACATTAGAGATCATTGTATTTATAGCATTAGTCTCCGAACATTGAGAATGAAAATAAGTTTTTTATATTGGATGATTATTTCTTGAAACGGTTTGAATGTTTAAATATAAAAGGTTTTTTTAAAATGCTTTATTTCTAAGATTTCCAGATAAAAAATAGTGTAACATTAACTAAAAAACTTACTTTGCGACACATCATAATCCGTTTAGCACTTTTTTTTTGGTTTTCGATTTTACGAAACAAGAAAGTAAAGGCTTTATTTATTTATTTATTTTTAATTGTTTCCTTGAGATGGTTTAGTACAGTGTGTTTTGCTTTGTTTCAAATTGCCTCTAATGCTCCTTCTGAGAAAGATTGAGTAATAAAAAGTGCTTCTCATCCCACTTACGGCTAAAGGAAGAGCTAACAGGACGTTTCAACAGGATTTCAATTCCAATTCCTATCAAAATAAGTTTTAAAGCCGTTCTCACAGTAGTTTGTGGTTAATTATTAAGTAATTTAATAATGAGACTGTAAGTGACGTTGATAAGGTGCCTAACTATCTGTCTAGATATATGTAGATACGAAATATGTACTGTATATGTGTATATATACGAAACGCTTGAAAAATCAATTGTTTTTTAAATACTTAAGGCACTAAAAATAAAAACATTTGAGGAGTTCCTTCAGTTGAAGTAGAAATGAAACGAATGGAAACGTCATTTATATAATGAAGCATGTGTAAGCTCCAAAACGTTTTCATTCATGTTAAATGAAATACCTGGGAAGTTAAATATCTGGTGTGACAGTCGGAGCAGAGTTTCTACTCTTCAAAACTTGTGTATTTTAATTCTTTAAAACTAATTCTAGTATTTAAGACTAATATTTCAATTTCGATATAATGTTTCCAATAATAAAAAATATGGTATAAATTTGAAGTATACTCAACAGTAAAAATACTTTCTTTCCTCTGTTTGACCTTTTTCCTATTTTTTTCCATATTATTTTTTATTATATAAATATTAAAAAATAATATGGAAAAAAATAGGAGAAAGGTCAAACAGAGGAAAGAAAGTATTTTTACTGTTGAGTATACTT
>JAFIDM010004315.1:36015839-36057173 GCA_023159025.1 Thereuonema tuberculata | reverse complement strand
CAAAAATTCCATTAGTGAAAATATACAGAAAATATGCTTTCGCACACTGAACCATCATCTACGGGAATCCTGAACAAATGTTACGTCCTTATTAGGAAACATCAGCAGGATTCACCCTTAATGGTAGGCTCAGGGTATATCCTGATTACCGTGCAAGGATATTAGATGATGATTTTTAATGTTTGAATATCAATAATTAGCAAATTACACTTCAAATTCAGCACTTTATGTTCAGATTTTGAGCAAATTGATTGAAAAACTTTAATTTAAGATTAAACAGGATAAATGAATCGTAATTAATAATTTCTAAGGTAAATAAGGCACGGTTTTTCTAGCGAAAAAAGAAAATAAAACGCATCTATTGAAAATTTTTTATGGAATAGAAGTTAAAAGAAAAGTGCAATGATCGAAATATTGAAAAATAAATTAGGGAAATAAAAATTATAATGTCAATTAATATATTTATTCTGCGAAAAATAACATATTAATGCCCAAGTGCACCAAACTTCAATTAACTTTGACGTAGCATTGTGGACGTAACTAAAATTAATGGGGGGTGCTACTGCAGAAAAATTTTAGACTTTGTTTTAAAATTGCGTGAAAGGAAACAAACATGTATAAAAACAAATTTATGAAGTTTCTGAATATTTTTTTTTTATATACGTGTTTGTTTTCTTTAACACAATTTTAAAGCAAAGGCTAAACTTTTCCTGCAGCAGCACCCTCACTAATTTTAGCTACGTCCACAATGCAGCCGTCAAAGTTAATTGAAGTTTGGTGCACTTGGGCATCACACTTACATTCATCATACAATTAATTATTATTATTTCATGTAAAGCTTGAGGAAAGGAAATAGTTTGTGAAATACGTATCAAAGCTTTCACAGTTGTTAGCATAAAAACCAAGATATTGTGCATTAAAAAATTAATTAAAAAGTTAATGAAATAAGGAATGGGGAAAAAAAGTTGATGTTTATAACAAAATTCATAAATAATGAAGAGATAAGAGGAAATTAGAATGATATGAGTCAGAGGAAAACTGAATTATTTTATATAAAGTTCTATCGATGATTTTGCCGCCAAAAATAGCTACAGAGCAAATTTGAATCCAAACTCCACTGTTGAAAAATTAATGATCTTTCTAAGAATAATGGAAATGTAAATTTATAAATAAAAAATGATGATCTAACTTCGTAATAATTTGACAAAGGCCTTTCATTGGGTGTTGTTATTGTGAAGTCATTGCAGTCATTCATTAGTGAATGCACTGCTGAAGGAGTGACATAACTGCTGAAGCAGTAGAAGACGAAGGCGTTCTAAATAGACCGTTTAAGTGATTTCGTCACAAACCACGTGATCTGACGTCACAGTTCAAATAGCCGTTTGGAATGGTATACAGCAAGCCTTGTTTGTCGTAGTTTTTCTTTGAGAAGAAAACTAAAAACTTGAAATATCAGAAAGCAGTTTTAAGACTCTGAGAAAGCCCACTTAAAAGTTTGACTTAAACTGGTACTTCGATGCGCAAATCAAACAGTGATTACTATTTTAAAATGTCCATAGCAATCAAGTTGCTTGAACTGTGACATCATATCACGTGGTTTATGATATATTTAAAAGTCTATTTCCAATCTTGGAGTTGATTTCGTTACTTCTAAGGAAGGATTCACGAAATCAAAGATAAAAACCAATCGATTAAAACATGAAACTGCAAAAAAATAAAAATAACAAAAATACAACAGACTGCAATTACCAAATCATATTTCAATGCATTTTATCGTATCTTTACACAGCTAACAATTTGTAAAAAGCACTTTTAGATCATTTTAATAATATAATAATAATAATAATTGCACTCTAACGTTAATTACAGCTTTAATAAATTAACTTGAAAATAAAAAATATCGTTATCTTTATACAAGCTAGTGGACAGATACGATTGAAATAAATTAGGAATAAAAAGAATGATTAAGAATACAGAATGAATGCATTGCTATGGTTGACTATTTTAATTTCAGAATAGCTCTAATCGGTCTAGTTAAAACTTCTATTAAACAGAACCTTACATAAATATTTATTATACTTAATTATGTTTTCAAAAACACAGTTGTCTCAGTGAAGAAACGAAATTCCAAAAGATTTTTAAGTTGTTTTTTCCCCTTGTTACTGATTAATCAGTCTGATCAATAAAGAAGATCTGACAGAACTTTCATTCAATGCTGCATTTATATTATCTACATCTATAACAATTTCCAGATACTTCTTACATTCGGCAGCTATTATGGCTTACAATTAACTGAATTTTCAAATATTTACATAAATTAGTAAAGTTAAAAATACAAAAACAAAACAATCATTTGCGATTTTAAAATTTTAGTTTAAAAACATGATCTTGATTATGCTTGTGATGTCATGCACTGTACTTATTATTGAGCATTCACAACATACAGTAAAATCTCTCGAATCCGGCCTAAAGTGGCGCCCGGATTACAGAAAAGCCGGACTACCGAGAGTTCATAAAATAACTCAATTTAGCTCAATTTTTGTGAAGACAAAATGTTAGGTTTAATTAATTTAAACCCATTTTCATAATTTGCACTCAAATGTTTGTTAAAAACAATATAAATGTGCTTTTTCCGACACCAAGCTCTAGTGATATTTGTTTTGCAGATTCCACTGCATCCAATCTCCTTAACGCATTGAGCTTATGTTCCATAGTGACTTTCTTTTTTCTTTCTTTTTTTCACTCACAAGGAATACGCGCGAATAGGGAAACAAAACAGGAAAACGAATTTAGTTATTAAAAAAAAAAAAAAAATACTCAGGACCAGGCCGGATTACCGTGGGGACCGGATTACCGAGGGCCGGATTTCAGAGGTTTTGCTGTACTTGAATTTCATCAATTAGTTTAACAAACTCCCCTAACAAAATCTTTCCAAATCCATTTCTTTGCATCTGAATTCGAAATCTTTGTGGATATTGACAGCCAACTAAGTGTGTGATCTCTGTAAAATCTTTAATGATTTGTCCTTGTGGATTTTCACTGATTCCCTAGTCTAATGATCTTTGACTAATTTGTGGCAATGTCCTACAATCACTGTCACTGATAAATGGACGCTCTAATAACGTTGAACAGGAAGAAAACATAAGTGAATTACCGTGTTGAAGGCTACCATTTGATTTATGATTGCACGGAATGGTATTTAAAATCATTAATTACCCAAAAGCTTCCCCACCCCTCCTCCTTTTTATTCAGAGATGTCTTGGATGAAAAGACCTTTCTTAATATAATTCTGACTTTCTTAATCCCAAAGGAAAATTAAGGAATCAAAAGAATGAAGCAATTTGTCACTTCCAAAACATCAGCATTCAAGGGATCATAAATCTCTTCATTTGTGCAATTAATGAAATACATTTCCTAGAAAAATGAGGCTCATCAATTCGGTTAGTCAGTGTGTGTGTGTCCCTGAAATACTTTTGAACTGCTGCGTGAATCTTCTTGAAACTTGGTACGTATATTTAAGGACTAGAGATCATCAAACTTTTATATTTACAGTCTTTTCCAAGTTGTTCTTGTCGAGAAATTGGCGCGAGAAAATGAGAAAAATTCCCAAAGAACAGAATTAAAAACTAAACGATAAATGTCTACCAGAGTCTTAAACAATGGGTGTTAAGCCTTTTAACTAAATTATTTAATTTGCACTTGGTTCGATGTGATTAAAATTAATCAGATTTAGACAACTTAAGTAAATATGCAAATTTTGGTTTGTTTTTTTTTTTTAGCAAAAGGAAAAATTTTAATTATTTGTATTTAGGAAAAGTTATAATTTAAAAATAGATATATAGGCTTTCGTTTCTATCGTTTTCACGATTTAAAAAAAAAAATAATAAAGAAAGTTTAAGGAAAATATGCTTTAAGTTCGCTGAGGAACATATTTTTAACCTTAAAAAGAAAACTATATACACAATCAAATTGTGAACAACAAACAATTCATATCATTTAAAAAAGAACAGGAATTTAATGAACTAGCTTTGTTTTTATTTTGTGGGTTTTTCTTAACGAAGGAAATAAATTTAAATATCTTTCGATTAAAAAGAATTTGTTGATCCAATGTGATACTTATTGTATATTTTACGGACCAGATGGTATAAAATAATAAAAACTTCAATGAAGATAATATAATTGTTATAATTGTCATAATTGTCATAATCAATTGTCATAATTGAATTCCTCATATGTTCGATCTTTCAACCTGTTTTAATTAACACAATTGAAATTATTTAATTAATTTCCTTCTTATGCAATCTTTGTATAATTTGTCAGCACTTGACATAACACAGCCCATTTAATTAGAAAATATTGAAATATCAGTTTCATTGTAATTTGGAATCAAGCAAAGCAATTTATTGCGCCACTACTATAATTTTGCCGAATATCGATTATGGGAAGAATTAATAACTTACTTATGTTTTAGTATTAGGTATCTTTTTTTTATTTTTTTTGTTAAGATCTTTTTAAAAAAATTTCTAAGTAATTATTTTAGCATGAAAATATATATATAAAGTGAAATAAATTCCCTAATAAAGTATAGTTCCTTTTAGGAAATCTCACCCATTGATTTTTATTAATATTTATTTGCGGTTTTTTATTCTTTTTATGAGCTAAAAACATTCATTGAGGCCGGTGGAATGCCAGCACAGGAATTTTCTCACCTATATTTTTTGGTGATTTTTTTTTATATTATTATTATTATTATTGTTTCAATTAACAAAATAGCTATAAACCCATATCTCTATGAACTTCTGACTGTATCAACTGTTGAACAAAAGAAATTCAGGATTTCCATTTGCAGAAACTTTATTAATCTGCAAATACATTAATTCCTACTTCAATTAAGTTTATTACAGATTATGATGAATCGCTAGACATCCATTGAAATTCATTGTTTGAGAATTTCATTACTAATAGTTTGTAGATTGGTTGTCACATTCTCGTGCGAAGTTCTCCACAAATGGAGATATTTTCAAAAACAAAAGATAGAGCGTCTCTTGTCCGAAAATAAGTAAATCAGATTACAAGAAGATCTGTTCACTGATTCAGAAGTTATTGGTAAGGACACAAAAGTATTATAAATATGTAATGATTAGGCAGGCTTTGCAGCAGGCTTTGCGTGATATTTCGATGGCGATTTTGAATTCTTTCCAATATTTCAAAAAGTCATTTCATTTTTTACTTCATACTTATTTTTTATTATTTCATGATTGATTACCAGTTAGGCCTATTCCACAATTTTTCGGGAAACCACGGTTGAGAGTAGCTTGCCATGGTCGGTACTTCTAATGAACATTCCAGAAACATAATATGATTACCAAATTTTTTACCTAAATAAATACAAATAATAAAAATAATAACTGCGGTTTTTATAGCAACATTGGGAATTCAGACTCTTAAGACTGCAGCGATCTAAACAACGGAAGATCAGATCTAAAGTTAACGAAGATACAGATATTAATAAAACAAAATCAATTCGTATTCTTAGAGTGTTTTGGAAAGCATTAACTTAAAGCGCTATTAAGAAGATTTCAGCTTCAAATATAAGTATTTTAGGCTTAGTGACTTATTTATTTCGGATTAACTCTGAAAGCATTTTAATTTTATTACATATAATTGAATTTTCAGTTTCATATAAATAGATTTTTTTAAAATTATTAATTAAAAAATATTGTATAATTAAAAATACAAAATATTTAAAGAACCTAGATTTTGAGAAATTGCAGTTTACTTTGAGAAAAATTTAACCAAATTGTAAAAAAGAAATTAAAGATTTTTATTACCATCCTTTATTTTTGATACTAGAATAATAAATTAAGTTTTTATTTTTTTTACCTCTTTCTAATTTCATTTTGTAGTTTTCTGTTATTATCAAAGTTGCAATGTATAACGAAATGAACATTAATCAAGCCTATTTGGATTTTTTTGTTTTTGTTTGTGCAGCATTCAATATTGATCGAAGTAATCAAAGTTCTAATCAGGCCGCGCCTTCAAATTTTCTGCATTTTTCAGAGTGAACAACTGTTTCATGGAGAAATAACTGTGGCCAATGGCGATCCACACAACATAATTCATCTGATTTCTATGACGCGATAACATGCAACGCCAAATGGCTTCAAGGCACCAATGACAAGATTACGATAGCAGAATTTTATAGCAGCAATTACATTTCAATTTGATTCCTTTGAATATTATTCAGCTTATTATTCTTATTTAGTGCAACGTAAAATTTATTATAAAACAATACATTAGAGAGCTAATAGGAATGCGGGCTATTTTTATAAAAAACAAAGAATCAACAGTAGAACGTTTATAAATCTGAATGGTATCTATTAGGATCCCACATTTTCTACCAAAATAGTATGTGATGTTTCATCACTCGATTGTCCCCGTACAATTGTAAAATGTACAAATAAAAAAACAAACTGAAAAGATAGTAATTATTAATTTAATAATGCTTTAATTATTGTCAGTTCGATCGCAAAAAAGTCTTTGCAACTAGTTTTGGTTTTTGGTTTTTGATATTTGCCCAATTGAAATGCAAATCGAATTACTGATAACTTTTATGAGCCCTGAAAGACAGATAATCTTTATTATTACAACCGGGGAAAAATGTTTAAAAAAAAAGTAAGTCCTTGTTTTTAGGATGTGCTTTTCTTTACCGCCTGATGAAGAGGAGTAACTTGAACTCCTGGAAACCAGTTGGGGGCCGTTCAAGTATTACATAAGCACATTTTTAGTCATTTTAGACCCCCTCTCCCCTCGTAAGCAAAAATAAGCAGATGCCCCCTTCACCCATCCTTGTGCTTACATAAGATTTGCTAAATCATTAACAGTAAATACAGCTGAATTATTGAAATACAAATGAAATACTGAGGGGAAAGAAATGTTTGTCTTACTTAAGCATTGCTCTGATCCCCCCTTTCCCTTGTCAGCAAAAATAAGCAAAGCTTGAAGCCCCCTCCCCCCTTTTGAATGCTTACGAAAAACTTGAACAGTCCCTTGTAAGCATTTTTTTATAAATAATATTTTTTTATTATATAGTCGTACCTCTATTTAACGAAGTCGCTAAATCCCGAAAAAAAGTTCGTTATATGGAAAATTCGTTAAATAGAGATTCACCTTTTAAAATTACTTTAAACTATATAAAACAGATTTAAAACACATAAACCATAAATATTATTAAAAAAAGTAATGATTTTAATGACAAAAGCATACATTACCACATGCGAATTTAAATTTTACTAATAAAGTCTGTTAATTTCCCCTGAGTTTTTTTTTGAAAAAGTGTTTTCGTTCATAGTACAATTCGCATCTTTGCAATGCACCAAAAACCCCTTCAGTAGTTTCTTTAAATTGTAATCCGCATCGGATTGTTTCAAATAATCATACGAAGGTTTTTTGATTCTGCATCATGATCATGTCCATTTTCATCATCTTCATCTTCATCGCAATTCATAGCTGTATTGTTTTTATTTTTCCCACTGTCCAAAATATCCGATTCAGTGAGTGTTTCCGAGGTCTCAACTTCAAAATCAAGTGAAAGATAATCATCAATCAGCACATCATCATTAATTTCTTCTTTTTCCCTCAGCTGTATCTCACATTTCTTTCATTTCCTCTAAGGGAATATTAATAATAAAAATATTTCAAGGAGAAAATAAAAATAGAGACCACGAAAAAGTTCGTTAAATAGAAAATGCACTTCGCTATTTGGAGGTTATTTTACAAAGAAATTAGCAAAATGTTCTTGGTTCCAAAGAAAAGTTCGCAAAATAGAAAAATTCGCAAAATAGAGGTTCGTTAAATAGAGGTCCGACTGTACGTATATAATTATGTGCGGTGGCTTATTTAAACTACGGAATTTCAAGATGCACGTTAAAACTTCTTCAATAGCGATCCTTGAGTCTTTACATTCCGCCCTACAGAGCAAAGAAACAAGCAATCGCTAAATACAAAGGATACAATTAATGCTGTCTATCTTCGAATGACATATTACATCTACATTTGTTCTTAGAATCGCTAACATACTCATGGTCCTTATGATTTTATTAAATGCGACTGTAAAAGAAGAGTTAAGGATAAAGGCAGTAATGTACTCAGATATTTACCGCATAGTGACTGACGTCATAGTAGAGTCAGAAAATCGCCAGGATTTTTTTATTTTTTGAGGAAATGAGGAGGGGTTTAAGAACAAAATGATCGTAACATTATTTTATATTAATACAAATCGTACCACATAATAAACAAATCGACTTAGCTTGATTCACTGAGTTAAATAAAAAAAGAACACAAGACATCTGACGTCTTTCTTAGGCCTAAGTAGACGAAATTATGGTTCCGCTTCAGGTCGAAATCCTACTATTTAATCCTTAGACTTCAAATATTGTCAGCCCATCTTCATTATTTTATCTTCCTATCACAGGTTAACTAACGAAAATTCGTTTAAAACACACTTTCCAATTTGTCTAACAAGAGCTTTGTTAGCATGAAAGCTATCAAGTATATAACATCCTCCCCAAGTTATCTTCTCATGCTCTCCTTCTGATTGCAGTTGAAGGCTGTTGTCTGATAAAAATTCTAAAACAATTCGAACATTCATTATCAATCAGCCTAATGCGCAGCAGAAACCCAGATCTACAATTGCTATTCACAAAATATAGAAGAAATATATTTATATTATATAAAACAACGAAGATATGCTGACAATATTTGCAATCCAATATGCCTTCAGCTTCTAGTAATCTTATGAATATGATCCAGATATTATTAAATCACTTTAAAACTTATAACAACAATAATCGATCTCTAAGTTTATTTACTGTTTATGTCAGTTATTGAATATTTAGAGGCGATAACTCTGTTGTTTTTGATTACAAGATTTCTGGCTCTATAAAATAAAGGATTCTTCAATATTAATTTTCACTGTATCAATTCAGTCCACTTATGAAATTAAATAAACCTCAAAAACTACCAGATCATTATAAAAGTGATTATTCATTTACTTGTTTTATGTTTGATTTCAAGTGAATTAATTATTATAATTATTGATATCTTTTACATCTATTCTGTCCATTCCTTTAATATTCTTCGTGATTTTTAATGATATTTTTTCTATTTATTGCAGGACTGCTGTGTGTGGTATTTGGTGCTGTGATAGCCATTTTAGACTTTATCTATCCACACAAATTCTCCACTGTACTTGAGGTGGATTACGATACACCATTTGATCGTCACATTATCTTACAAGATCATACGAAACTGAAAGGAAACAGGAACAGTATAGAAGAAATTGACAATGACGATAAAGAAATAAGAGTCAATAAGAGACGAAAAGAGCTCAGGGATGGCATTGATAACAAGGGCTTCGAAGAGGACCAACCAAAGAAATCTTGGAGATTTCACAACACACCAGAAGAACCCAATAGCCAGACGCACAAGTAAGTGAAAAATAAGCGTTTCACAAGATTAGGCTAATGGCTGAATCTCAACATAAATCATATTTACAAGCTATCTCATATTTCTATGGACCGTTGATGGCTACCATGACAATGACGTTTGCTTTCTTTCTCTTAAGTCGCCTCAACAATGAACAATTTAATTAAAATTCATTGTTATAGTGATAAGAAAGAAAGTAGGAGTCATTGTTAGTCACCTAATAATGATTCATAGAAAACCGAGAAAAACTATATAGTCATTTTTTTTTATCAGTAGCGAAATATGTTCCAAAAAGCTGTACTTTCCAATTTTCATAAATTTAATTATAAATAGTTGTCTTTTAAAAGTTTCTAAACATAGTTAAATTGTTCTTTGTTTAGAGTTATGTTAGCAACGATTTTGTGCTAAATATTGTAGAAATTATTAATCCTAAGTAGAAGGATTAACGTTAAACAAATGGTTTAAAATAGAATGTTCCAAAAATACGAAATGTGAAATCTAGAAATGCAAACTGTTGATTTTGAAATTCAAAATATTACTTATGATTTTAAAATAACTAAAAAAAAATCACATCATCTAATCACAACAGAAACTTCCTTACATTTTGTAACTTTTCACTATCTTCAGGTTTAATTTAATAAATGTATCGGTGGAAAAAAAAAAATAATTTTGTTTTGAAGCTTTGCCCCAAATGTAATTTCAAATATTTTAAATTAGGCGTGGTGCACTAGAACTTCTAAAATGATAAGAACGGCATGAAAATTAATGCTGTAATGCGGCCTTGCATAAACTGATTGTATAATACTAAAATCATTTGCAGCATTCATATTTTCATGTTAATTATTTTAAATTATTTTTGTTTAATATTATCTGTATATGCTCCGTAGATTTAGAATAATTATCAGAAACGTGCAATATATTATCAAGTGAAGACAATCTGGAGTTTCTTAGAAGTGTTCAGTTGATTGCGGTGTGTTGTGCTACAAAATACAAAACTGCAAAGAATCAAACGTTAAAAACATGATGATGTTGATAGCCAGCGGTCATCAGTTGTGAAGGCCATGCGCTGACTATACAATCTCCTGTCCATTCTCTGTTTAATGCTCCGTTAGTTCCGAACAATCACATTATCTTTCCATCTTTTTCAGTGTCACATCGTTAAACGCTTTCTTTGTTATCTATTGTGAAGCAAATATAGTTTAAAGCAAGGTTCTGTGATCTTACACTGGACTGCTCAAACATAATTCCTTCACTCCAGTAAAGAAATAAAGTAAGGGAATAGTATTCTGTTAAAATATTATTTACAGTCCAATTCTCCAGCAAAATCAGAGAATACGAACAGATTTATAAATTTTTAAGATGCTCTGTAATTGGTATTTCAATTTCCGAAGACTATAATATCATTTTCATTCAAGTTAGTTTTGAATAATTTATATTTCAAAAATAACATTATTATTATTTTTACACTTTTACCTTTTACCAAGCAAATGCCATAGGAATAATCACAGCAATGCCATAGGAATAATATCGCCCTTCAGATTTAATCATTCATTTACATTTTCTCCATTGTTGACTTCCCCAGTAAAGAAGTAAGTAACAGTAAAAATAAAATATTCTGGTTTGATTTAGCTTCCACTTCCAAACCTAAGGCAATTTCACCTTTAAATTTTAGTACATCCTTCATCTTCTCTAATATAGATCCTTTACCATGTGAGACAAGCTTTTAGCAAACGCTGCAAGTATGCAGAGATACCGAATAACGTAAGCCAATTTTTTTTATTATTTATTCTTGAGTCTACTCATTCCAAGTGATCTCTATATAAACATCTCTTCAATTTGATTTAGTTGTTCTCAGTCTAATAAATATTACATTATGTATTGTTCTGTAATTCTCTAATACAATTCTTCAGTTCTTCTGAAGTTTCACCCAGCTGCTTATACTCACTTTGACGAATTTGCTTTTTTTGTAATTATTCAATTCTGTGTCACGATTCGTTATATTTATTTATTTTTGTCTTGTTCAGGAATTTCTATCTTTTTAACCACATTCCTTCAATCTTTTTTTTTGTGTGTGTGTGTCTTATCAATGGCTTGGATCATCCACCTACTGAAGAATCTCATCATAAAGCTTAAAGTTTTCCCATTAATTTTACATTTTAGAGTAAATTAATTTTAAAGTAAATTTTATAGCTAACCATCTCTCTCTTCTAGTTTCCTAACATATCCGAAGTTTTTATAGTAATCAATATCATGCAACTATTCATTATTTGCTTCGTTTGCTCGTATCTTTCATGAAACCATTTTTTTTTTCTTTGTTTTCTTCCTCTTCAGCAAATTTCTTTGATATTCACCAAGTACACTTTTCATAATCCTGTCAATTTTCTTTCAACATTACCCATCCGATTCAACTAATGCAAATGGTTAACCTGATTTTTACTTCTACTCCTGTCTTAGGTAAATTTAATAGTTACATTCAAAGGTCGTTTACTAATCTTTCCACTAATAGATGATCATAGTCTGATTTCTTAGATCAGTTTTTTTTCAACTTTTTTTTTTTTTGCCTTACAGCGAATTTTATATACTGTATTTGCTAAATCCCCGGGGCAAACCAACTATGGTTCGTAAAATCCAAAGACATATTAAACTTTTTAGTTGCTTTTATTGTGTACACTGGAATCCTTTTGGAAAATGAAACCATTTAGCGTGATTTATAGATGAATAACTTTTTTTTTAATGTTCAACATTTTTTAAGCTGAATCTACAATCAGTTCTTGCAGACGTTTTTACTCACAATGCAGTAAATGTTGATACTCGTAACTGTTTTGTACTAGGCAAATTCCAAAATACCATGAACCTGAAATATCACTGGAAAACCATTTTCGTCGTAAACTTATATCGACTATAGTGCACTTCTTTGCCTACAGGATATGGATTTCCCTACAATTCAGGAAACTGATAAAATTGTTCTGGCTTTCGCAACAGTAAACCTTTTTTCTTTATCTTTTCTTTATTTCTTTAGATTCACGTGCCCTAAACTAATCCGCTCATAATTTATTGACTTTTCTTTTTTTATTATTATTATTATTTTACATTTTTACAAAAAAGTCGAAGCACTATAGAGGAACCGCCCAATTTGAATGAAGTTGGAATGAAAATTCAATGAAACTTGAAAACGCCATTAGGATAAAAACAATTGGAATTGATTCAAATTTCACAGTAAAAAAATAAATTTTAATGAACAATAGCAACATAGTTGTATAATTAGCACTAAGTTGAGTCACGTCTTTACTGCAATGTATGTTGATATAAGGTGTGGCGTGGAGTACTGATACTGTCTTGTTGTAATCACGCTGAGATTTCTGCAGCGGCTGCTCCAAATGTAGGATATTCAATGATGGACGCAGTTGACGTCCTAACATCTCCCAGACATGCTCGATTGGGGACATGTCTGCGTTTCTGGCTTGCGAAGGAAGATTAGAATATTATTGCTTGCAGGCACTGCTCGCAAGTATGTGCAGTGAGTGAACGGACATTATCCTGTTGGATAATTGCTCCTGGCAGCTTGGTCAAAGGGTAAAACAACGGTTGCAGGACATTCTGCACATATCACTGTGCATTTAAAGTTCCTTGAATCACTGTGAGGGGATCTATTGTCATCGGAAATGGCCCCCAACACCATTACGCAGCTTTAATGTCTATGTGCCTCTCGACAGTTTAACAATATTCGAGCGCTGTTCAGTCCTTCTCCACACGCGGATGCGATGATCATCTGCTACAAGATAGAAGTGGAATTCATCACTAAACGTATTCGAGAGCAGATCATGTCTCTGGGTCACGACACCACTCTAGACAGAGCCTCCAATGTGGGGTCGTTAAAGGCAGGCCTCGTAACGGCAGGCCTTACGGGAATGAAGCTCAGGGACGGCAATTCGTCTAGCAAACCAGCAATAAATGCTGGTTATTGTATACAGGTATAACTCTCTCTGGAAGCGTGGACTTGCCTTACAACTAACTATTGTCCTCCAAATGAGAGATGGCCGCCTTGTTTTTGTATGTATGATCGATTCTGCGCATGTATTCTGCGCATGTATGATCGATTAGTCTGGTCAGGCACTTCCGTCTGATTTTATGACAGGACGCCGCCATTACGGTAATCGCTTGCTTACTTGCTTACTTTGCAAAAGAGCATTGTATTTATAAATAATATATATTTATTTATTTATATAAATACTTATTGTTAGCAACTGGTATTGAAATAACGCTAAATAGTCGAGAGAAATTTTAATTTGGCGTTATCAACATGTCTTTCTCAGTGAAAACAGATGCCATCGTCCATTGTGACAGGAAAACATAATTGATCAGCTACCGGAAGGGCTGCGCAGTTCAAGCTTCCGCCGGCCAACTTTCATTTGGAGGACAATAATTGTCTCTAGCAGTGGTACTGTGGGCCGATCAGAACCTTGGCGACTTTAATGAGTGCCCTCACGTAACCATCAACTCCAGCACCATCTCCCAAAAGCATTACTACGACCCAGATGACGATCGATTCGTCTGTATGACTAGCCACTTCTTCCAGTCCCACGATACAGCCTTTCTGGAAGTCCTGCAATTGCTCGTAAAGTTTTCGAGAGCGCCGTAGAATATAACCGATGTGAATGCAATAGATTCACGATGCAGAATGGGTTTAGTGCAATTCTAAGGACCACAAAATTCTTTTATTTAGACCACAAAATAGGCACTTTCGTTTAGTTATCGGGGTGATGGTGATGTTTCTTGACAATTAAACTTCAATTATGTATATATCTAATAAAGGGTGAGACCAAGTTGTATGCTAAATGACATCCTAGTACAGCTGTTTCACGCTAATATGGCGATCATCAGCCAGGAGCAGTCATCAGTTCACAACCAGGCCTCGATACTCGGGCCTATATGAGAAATCGTTGGAACCAATGTGGAGCCCGAAAAACTAAAATAAGCAATAAAAAACTCGCCAAAAGGATAAATTGCGAGAAAATTCATGTGCACGCTATACGCGACCGCTATAGTTACATTCGATTATTTTTTTCACGGAGTGAAATATAATTAAAAGGGTAATTTCCTCACTGTTTTTCGCTTTGCTGAAGATTTTTTTTTATAATTTAAACATCAGGTTATGGTTAGGTTTATTTATTTCCATTTAATTTCCATTTAATCACTACTTTAAAACAGATTTTGCAATTACAAATTATCTTTACTCTAAAATTCTGTTTCTAAATGTTTGCTAAAACATCGTGTTTTAATCCCATTCACTAATGCTTCTTAAAATCAAACTATTTAATGTCAGGTTCCTTTTTACTTTATTTTTAATCTCCATTCGTTAATCATAGAGCAACTAAAAAATTCTTTATTTGGGTGAATAAGATTTGAATTACGTTTATTAATATTTACTAATTACGTGTAAATCATTGCATTCTTTCTTTATTAGTCGTCAAGGAAAGGTAAGAATTATCAACCTTTTTCTGTTCCTAATGATCATTAGGTTAAATGTTTTTTGAGTGCACTTTAGCACCTATTTTTTATTGTTGTTTATTTTGTTCGGGAGTCAGTTTTGAGAGCGAAAGTGACTTCCCTTTATTTTTCCCGCCTTTCTGGGTTTACCATCGTCGAGCTGATAAGTCCCTAAAAAGGACGAAACGGCCGTTCCCGTTTCCCTCTGATGATAAACTCAAAGGCGTGAATATTTATTTACGTGCAGTATCTGATTTCTATTTCTTATTGATTTTTTGCAGTTAAATTTCTTTTTAATAATGTAATTTAATAATATGGGGCCTAAAGGTTAATGCATCCAAAAAAAAATAAAATCGACTGTCTAGTAGAAAAGGTACTGAAATGCGGGTCGGAGGAATCAGATTCAATTCCGGATATTAATGCAACGCGAATCGTTGGGGGCCTACACCTCCAACTCCCCGAAGGGCCTATATCCTCTATAAACTGGGATACTTTAATTTTAAATAATAAAAGAAAACAACTAACTGCATATTTTTTAAAGTATAATCCAGATCATTGGATATCTGAATAACAATCAGTGTTATATTTAATAATGCAAGAATTTAAACAATTGATTGCGGGTTTGGCAAACAGAATAGTCATCCGAGCAGTTTAGTTCCTGTGAGTCTGGATTTGAATACAAGATACACTTGAAGCTTTATGACTCAAGGGTAACCCTTCATCCCTTCCTCTCCCTGCTCAAACAATCATCGCTCCACTGCGATGCAGAAGAAAGATGAGTAATGAAAAGTAGAATCAATCCCTCCCTGACCATCACCACGACTTCGCGGACGGCAATACAGGCCAAAAGAGTATTGGGGTTTTGGATAGTATTAATATTTTTTTTTTAGGATAATAAAGAGAATTGTTACAGAATTCTTTTTACTAGTAGGTTTTATAACTCTGTACCTTTTTTTTATTTAACCACAAAGGCAATGGCTGTTTAAATCATAACTTACAGCCGTCTTATATTATGTACATATACATACATACATATAAGGACTGTTATGAAAATATATATCATAATTTTGAGACCTTTCCATAGCTAACCTGACAATGGAGGCCCATAGTGTAATCTGATACAGGACACGGGTCGCACAACGGATAGAACAACTTTTAAACAATTATTAGGCTAATAGTGAACTTTATATTAACTTTCCCCAAAAATTCTCAAAAAAGAAAATGTGAACCGAAAAATCCGAAAAATATCTAGTGTTTTTGAGATAGTCTTACTTCAGTCATTCCCTTGTAACTTAATCTTGCTTTGAGTGGTTTTTACATCGCCTGGCGCATCTCTAATTTGGTCAACAACATTATTTAAACAGATTCCGCCTCATTGATCTGTGAAAGAGTTGCGTGGTCTTTGATTGATGGATAGATTAGAAAACACTCAACAATTTCAAGTAGCCTAGTAATGCATCGAGATATCAAACAAATTAGGAATTTAATAGATGTAACCTGTATTGTGATTTACATCTAAATACAATTATTAGCTTACTTAATATATAATTTAAGTTTTGTTTAAAAAAAGATCAGCATTTGTTAATTTATTGCTGAATTTTGTTTCTAATAAATAAGCAATTTTAATCATAATAATGATTTATGTTGAGGTTTAGGTTTAACTGATATATATATATATGTGTGTGTGTGTGTGTGTGTATGTGTGTGTGTGTGTGTGTGTGTGTGTTTGAATATACAGGGGGTTTCGGAAATGGTAGACAAAGCAAAGAGATACGGGTTCTACGACATTTTGATGTACGGACAGTAGTTTTAGAGTTAGGAAATGAATGTTTTGGGAATGATCCCAAATCAAAGAAAGCTCAGTTGACATAAGGAAGTGTAAGTAAATAAGGTAAAGGTTTATTACAAAAAGCAATCCGGATAACAAATGTCATGACTGAAAACAGGTATGATAATTAAAGAAAATGCTGAAGATGGCCAGAACTCAGCTTTCTTTGATTAACGACCATTCCCGAAGCATTCATTTCCTAACTGTAAAACTACGACCCGTACAACAAAATGTCAGAACATTTTCGATTCAAATTGACCTTTGGAACCTATATCTCTTCGCTTTGTCTACCATTTCCGAAACAACCTGTATAAACTATCGTAATAAAACTCTGATGCTTTTTATATTCGAAGGTAAGAACTTTTTCCTCTGTTTTATTTTATAATGTTTATTTATTTATTTTATGTATCTTAGATAGCAAGGATACAGTATACAGTTCCATAAAAGGTTGGGTTATAGTTTCTACATATTTCTTACTGAACTTCGATTCTTGCTGAAAGGATCAACTTTTAGAAAAAAAAAAATATTTTTATCAAATAGAAAACTATAATTGAAGTTGACAACTAAACAGAAATTAAGTTCTCGTTAATAGAAGATGACAGTTTCGAGTTTCTCAGTCTTTTAACTTGTTTCCTGTTGAAAATGTTAACTCTATTAGTAAGAAAATAAATAATTATTTCATTTAATTATACCATCTTTTATTTTGTTAATGAATTAATAAAAGAAAGGTTTACCAGTCATTCCAGTGAAATACAATAAGTATTATTATAATTTTTATAACTTAGCTTAGTATTATATGTGTCATTATTATACGAATTATTGAGTTATTAGCCTCACTATTATTTATTTGAAAGGTAAATTTGTATATTTTAGTTTGAGAAATGGTTAATACTTATTAAATTTCGAAATATTTTTCTATGATATTAGTAGATATGTTGTTTTACTATGAATAGTAGATTTTTTTTTAGTAGAAAAGAAAACAAAAATAGCAAACCTCTGCAAATATCATTTTGAGATATGGAGAATGAAATTGGACAGAGCATTTAGAATTTGTTTTTCTTTTTTTCGTACGTTTCATTTTAATATAGTAAAGAATGGCTTAGCTGTAGTTTGCAAGCAATGTACGAACTCTCCTAGACAAACGTTTCCAGATATTTTTTTCTTTGGGAAAAACCTACAGCTCAGTTTCTTTCCAAGAACAGCTTTTTTTCTTCCTTCAACTCATCTCTGCAAATTTTTTCCTCAATAAAAATGGAAAATGAAAAAGAGAGAAATTGAAGGAACCAGAGTCGAGGGAGGCGATCGGTTCAAAGTTGGTTGAACCAGGAAACATGCGTATCTTATTGACTGTTTGTTGCTGGGCAATAGGATGGGCGCAGCATTGTCATTAAACAGATACAAATATGCTGGAATGTTTATTTTTCGCCCACACAGACGAGTCAGCCTCTACAAGAAGGTTTACTCGCCCGTAAACGAATTAAATAAAGCAGATGATTATCTCTTATAGTAAACACTAAACCACTACGATTCAGAATTTATCAGTTTGAACATGGTTAATGGTCCGGAATAGATCAGCAACAAGTCATTTCAAGATGGGGTTTCAGCAAAACAGAGAGATATTTCAGTTTAAATCACGACGCTCCAGTTAAAAGAGTTTCATTAATTTCTAAAGTTTCAATAATTTAAAATCCCCCTAATATTACATAAAAAATAAATAAATAAATAAACTGCTGGTTATTCAAAACAAAATGAGTAAAATAAAAGACAGAAATAAGGAGTGATTTAGAAAGTTTGTTAGCAGAAATCAGGTTATAAGGAATGAGTTGGATATAAAATAACTGCAAATGCAGTCTTGAATAAATGAAAAACAATGGAAAGCTAAAACAATAAACGTTGAAAGATAAAAGGAAGAGAGAGGATTGTTAATCTGAGAACAAAAATCTCAACCCATCACGATAAAACGATTGTTCGATTTTCTTAATAATTGACAAGAACCTTATTTTTAAGCTAATGTAAAATAATAAACATGATTATTTTGGGCTTGATCCCCTCACTATCCCTACAACAACAAATATATATATATATATATATTAAAATAAGTTTAATATCTTAGCAAATGGAAAGAGAAAATAAAAGTAGCTTCTCTTGAAAAAAAAAATATTTTTTTTCAGTAAAGCGCTTTTATCATTGGACGTTTTTTACTGCTATGAAGATATGTCCTCCCAACGTTTTTTTTTTTTGGTTGAACAGATAGGTTTCCATGGGGTGTCTATTTAAAATTACTTAACTTAACCTTACATTAATCTTGGGCCTCCCCTCCCCCCCCCCAAATATATTCTATATACGCCACTGCTAAGAATAATAAATAAATCGAAGTTAGTCTTCAATGAAACAACAACTTACGTTCGTGTTTTATATGTTCCGCATAATGGAAGATTTATTTACTGTCTTTTTAAAACAATTCGATGAGCTCACATTCAAGTGAATATTTCCATAATTGCCTCTCGAACAAAGCAAACATTCGTAAGTGCAATCCTGTAACAATTATAAGTGAAGGGGAATAATCTAATTTGGAATCTTTGAAATATCGGTAATTTATAAAATAATTAAGCCTAAAAACTTTCTTTTCTTTTTATGATGTGTAGGTTTGATATTTTATCCTGGTATTTTAGCTCATTTCAAATAAAGAATAACAGAAAATACAGATCAAACCTTCGCCCTACCTTAAGCCTTGGCATAATTGTAGTATTTTATCGTAAATTCCTTTGTAATATAATTTTTTAAAATTATTATTAATTTTATCTGAAGAAATTTTATAATCTTAAAATAAGATTATGGTTTGAGCTAATTTATTTACTACTTAATAATAATTCAGGTATTTTGAATCGTTAGTTAAAAACAGGAAGTTCCCCAAAAGAATTTTCCTTATTATGTTGCGGTCTTAAATTTTATTTATTTACTTTTTGCAAACCGTGAAAATAATAGAAAGGTAAATGCCTTCGTGTAATTGTAAATTATAAACTCTGTCAAATTCAACAGTATCTTCAAATTCTCCATTTGCCTTAATTTAATTCTATCTATAAATAAATATCTACGTCCAATGAATTTTAATCACATCAACGCAGGCGGAAATATTAGTGGATTGTTAAGATGTCGATAGAAATTGATTGTTTCGCTTATAACACTTTGCCATAGAAATTTTTGTCAACTTCAAGCACATATTTCTCCACATAACCGGTCGGGAAAATTAACACAAAAATTCAAATACGAAAGTTTCTCTCTTGTCCGTAAACACGCATGCCAATTTTCAAGATCTACAATGTTCCAAATGTTTTAAGATGGAGATACACGGACACGAAAACACAACCACACTTACCTTAAAAAAGTAGCAAAAGACAAGGACTATAATTTGCCAAGAAGGGATTTCATTTATAAACACTACAATTAACAAAAGAGAAACACTGTTCGTTTTCGAAAGACAGACCCACCACTGGCGGACGATTTTACTCCGCAGAGGGGTGATACTCTGAGATGGGCACTTTTATAAGAAATTCTTTTGGACATTTTAGCTTTTAAGAAAAAAATAACGGAGGAGTATTTTTGCAATAGTATTTATTCTTTCCATAATTCTTTCAGGAAAAGCGCAAATAGAACGCAGCTACTAGTAAACTAACACTGATAAAAAGTAAACATTCCCTCTTTATTTCTCCTCACCCCTATTTTGATGAAATCGAAGGAGACCTGACGCATGCGCAAAAGCGCTGAAGGTTCTCGTAAAGAAAAACGAACAGTAGTTTGATTTAAAATAAAGATAATAAACAAAACGTGTTTCTATCGTGTCATTTACTATGGTCTTTATAATAAATTATTCCCACTGGAATAAAAGAAAGCTGTACGAAACTCTGTCTTTCTTTCCAGTTAGTTCCTTATTCTTCTGACCAGTTGACTTATCCATATTGATACTTCCAAGATGACTTGGACAAATATTTATGTAAATCATAGACAGGGGATGGATTCTCTTCGAATGGTCAGAGCGAAGATCAACCTGCCGTTGGGAAGCGTTATTGAGGACACGATTAAGGGAAACGATTGAGAAACTGGGCGTGTTCGTAACCCCTTGCGTAGGGTGGTCAAGGTGGCAAGCCAAGCGGCATTAGTATCAGGTCGCAATTACAAAACTAAACCACTCATCAGTCAGATAATGTTTTCTTTTTTCTTTCTTTTCTTATCTCTTGTGTTTTATCTCTATGGAATTATCAATAGGAAAGGCAAAGCAGATGTAGCAATCTCCTCTCCTGGTTAAATGTTTTTTTATAAATACGCGATGAAAAATAGGTCAATGCTAAGAAAGAAACAGGTTTTATGTGTTTTATGTGAAGGCCTTATATGCATTGTAATTATGGAATTAGGTAGTCTACGGAAAACACTGAGATTTAAAAAGATACAGAATGTATTAAGAAAACGTCATCTTAAAGATCTACGATTAGAAAAAATTACGATTACAGTAACATTAATTTATTTGTATATTTTAAAGAATTGAAAAATATTGTTTTTTATTAGAATGAAAGACTGATTCTTCCGTGTTAGTTCAGGATAAATGAAAAATGGTTTTCGCACATAATTCAAATATTTTATCTATTAAAGGAAAATCTCATATTTTATTTGAAGAGCGGGTGGTGGTGGTGGGAAAACAGCCAAATTGTGAAACACTGATTCCTTTTCCGGAAGGGTCATTTCTATACCCTAGTTAGCTAAAAAACAGACACTGGTGTATTTATATCTCCTTTTTTCTTTTCATAGTTACTTTTAGTTATGTATTATTTTTATTCCTATTGCCTTGTAATGAAATTCATTGAATTGTTTTTGCTTTTCTTTTCCAGTCGGCGTCAGCAAGCAGCTGATGTCAACATAGAAGTGCAGTCGGCCGCCATGTGGTAACTCATCTGCTGCCATTTCCTATTACTCCAGACTTCAGCCGTTCTTTTTTCTTGGCATTAGAATCCTTTCAATACCATACTTGTGAAGCAAAGAGAAGAAGAACCGTAGAATCATAGTGAAGGTGACGGCTGCTGTGCAGATCTCAAGTTGCCCAATTCTTCCCTTTAGACTCATCTCAAAGAAAAGAAACAAAGAAATAACAACTTCAGTCTTGGAATCCATCGACTGAATTGAAAGCGGACATTACTGGTCGATGGATTCTGGGAATTCAGCGAAGACTGCAGCAATATAACCTTTTTTTTACTTCTTCTAGAATCTTCTGTTCAATGGATAAGATGTCATCTTAGGAAAAGTGTTTCACCTCTGCTGTTTAATTTGTTGTGATATTATTACGCCAAAACAAGACCAGTATAGACTGAATTGTGGGATTTGCTTTGTAAAAGTCAGTGCTATTATTGTTGATGTGTCAATAACTGACCTGGAACGACGAATTTATGTAGGAAATACTGTGAAAGTTCCTATGCCAAAGAAACCGGTTTTCCTATATATAGTACATAAAACAAGAGGACTGGCGTAGAAATATAAATTATCGCTTTTCTCCAGATTCAGTCTTTAATGCCATTCTTCAGCCAATGGATAAACCGAATACTAACCATTATCTAAATAGGATATAAAACTGTGTGTTTATTATCTCTTGCTATCTTTACAAAGGATTTTTGTTCTTTTTTCTGAGGGGACTTTTTTTAAGTTAAACAACAACTCTTTAACAAATTGATAAACAAATAAAATAAAAAAAAAATAATGGAAGATGGGTAATTATTTTATTAATGTAATTATTTATGTAAGCCAAAGGCTTTTTTTGTTCTTTCTATTCTGGTGTAGACATCAAGGTATGGACAATGAAAAAGAGGACAAATTATTGAAAGAAAAAAAATAAGTGAAATGTCTTTTAATTCTGCCACTAATTTATCTAATCAAAGTTAAACCGTTTTAGCGGAATTAAAGGATATTGTGTAAATACCTGAATTGCAAATAGAAAAGAAAAAAAAAATTGCTTTGTATATTTTCATTTAGTAACAGTGTTACGTGAATTTCTGCTAATCAAGGTATTTCTTCCAAATTTTGTATTTGCTCTAGATTTGGAAGAAACTTTCTGTTTGTGTTATAAATTCTTTTATTGATTTTAACTCAACATTTTTTTAATTTCTGTAATTTAGTATTAAATGCATATTTTGATTACACAGCTTACTCCATTGTAAATGTCTGTACATATTATTTTCATGATTTTGCACAAATGCATTTATTTTCTTTTGTTTAATAACTGAATTCCTTTGTTTTAATTCCTTATGAATGTCTTTCACAAAGAAGACAATAGTTTCTCGTCATTTGAAACTGTCAAAAAATGACCAATCCGTTTTACAATTCTTAGGACTATTTTAGGAGTCTAACACTGACATTGATGTATACTTTCTTTCAGTTAGATCACCATCATAATGAATTTTAGATATGACTTTTCGTTATTGTTGTGATCTAATGCAAAGTTGTGCATCAAATCACTGTTATCTGCTTCGTAATGCTCTTAAGAAATTTCAAATACACGTAAATAGTTGAATAAGGAAAAAGAAAAAAAACATGAAAAATTGTATATGGTCTATTTTGAAAGCCTTTGAAAAAAATAGATTTAGTTTCTGATAATATGAGAATATAATAAAACTGTTTAAGAACAATTACTATTTTATTTTCAAAAAAGACAAAAACAAGAGAGATACTGATTCAAATATTATTTGTTTTATTTCCAATTTTGAAAGCAGTTGTTTACCACTTTACATCAATATCAAGCAATTTGTTATGAAGGAAATAAATTGAATATGGATTAATCTCAATTTTTATTAAATACTAGCTGTACCCGGCATGCGTTGCAATGCCATTCAAAGAAAGAAAGTGTTTGTGTGTAATTCTGTTTATTGAAATGCTTTTGGATACACAATATTTTTTTGTTTTTCCGTCTGGTGCATACAAGAATAAATCAAAAGGTTTTCCGACGCGTGAGCAAGCCACATACAGCTGTTCATGTGCGAAACTTGGATTTTCCAAATTTAATCCACACACACTTGTAGCGATTGTTCCTGTGCGCACGCGCGCCAGATATTGTAAAATGGTTCTACTAATTCAGAAACCTTCGCGGGCGTGCGCACAACAACTCACCAAAGTTTCATCGCAATCTGATGAATGGTATAGGAACGCATACGGGACAAACAAACAAAGAAACATTCACTGCATAAATACATACGATTAAGAAAAACAAACTCCTACTACTTCAATGATAATCAATATTTATTTCAAGGACTTCTTCTGGATACAATATAAATAATAAAAAAAAAACTGAGGAATAAAAGAGAAAACCTTCTCTTTATTCGAAATATTGATTATCATTGAAGTAGTAGGAGTTTGTTTTTCTTAATCGTATGTATTTATGCAATTTAAGATAACTATTAGATTATATGTTGATCATTAAAGAAACATTCACTTTTATATATTAAGATTTTGAGTAAAGTTGTTAAATAACTTAATTCACAAAACAGTAATCAATACAAAAAAATAATTGCAGCGAGTAAAAGGACATTAGTTAATAGGCCTCCATCGAAGTGTGGTTTGTTGTAAAAGAAGCCAACTATTAACCACTATTTCGTTTGCTGACAAACTAGAACAGGCTGTTAAATGGTGGGAAGAGGTTTCCTGTCAGCCATCACTATCTCTCGGCTGCCACAAAAGCATAGTTTTACAAACAAGTAATTACCAAAGTCAAAGTGGTGGACGTCAACCTAACAATTGTAAAGCACCATCATTAAAGCAATCCACGATGCAGAACACAACAATCAAAACAGTTCTTGTGAAAAGTTGAAATAAAAGCTGTCTGATGAAAGCCTACTCTTAAACAAAACCACTGCCACTGGTGGTGAAGCAAATGTTTACAGCAGAAATAGTCCTGAAATATTCGAGCCTAAAATTAGAGAATAATGAAAACCAGGAAATAAAAAGTTCTCATCAAGGAGATTCCAAAGAAATAATAGTTATTAAAAATATTTCTTTGCTTCATATAGTAAATTCAAAATAGTAATGAACATATTGTAAGTAGCCCATCTGTTTAACAGTCTCAACAAATATATAATATGTATTCTTTTAATACGGTTACTAGGAAAATACTTTATTATCTTAAAATTGTTTTAATTTTTCAAGGAATATTTAATAATTTGTAATTTTAAAATTTTCTTATCATTAACTATTGATTCAAAAAAAAATTTTTGACTGGTGAATTCCTACAATATTACATTATTTTACAGGTAATCCTGGCAGCCAGTTCAGCTGAAAAAGGGTGTGCGGGGAGGACTGGTTACACTATCCAAGCAAAAAAAAAATCGCAATTTCCAAATTTATCGCGAGAATCACCAAGCTGAAGTAGAACAATAAAAAAAAAAAATGATTATCATCATTATATATTATTTCTCAAAGGGTTTTTTTTTGTCGGACCGCTATATTTCCTTTACTACTTCATCAAAATCAATGATTGAGGCATCATTTTGAAGATTACGTTTCCCGCTAATGACGAAAAATAAACAAATTGTTTAAAATTAATGTTTTTGTTAAAAAACTTTATTTTTAAAAACTTTTTATACAAATGTAGACACGCTTTAACAGAAGCGCCTTATTTTTCGAAAGTGAAAGTATTGCTTTAGCGTTGTAACCTTCAACTATTTCCTTTTTTGAATAAAAATGCACTTTAAATGATATTTCATCGTTTATTTAATAACAACAGATAAAAAAACAAACAAAGATTTATATTTTAATAAAAATAAACGATTTATAACAATAGAAACATAAAAATTAGTCAACTTCTCATATATTATTTCTCAAAGGTGTTTTTTTTATTTCCCTTAATACTTCATCGAAATCAATGATTGAGATATTTTCAAGATTACGTTCACCGCTAATGATGAAAAATAAACAGATTGTTTAAAATTAATGTTTTCGTTAAAAAAATTTATTTTAAAAATATTTTTTGTAAAAATGTAGAAGGCAATCTATTGACAATCTGTTCATTTATTTATTTCCACATTACCATTCGGTGACTGATCAAGATACCATGCGAATTATTCGCACGGGTCAACTTTTTTATAAAACTTGAGAAGACGCCATCTATTGACAATGTGTTTAACTAACATGCACACAAGCTGTTGGATTTGTTTATTATTTCTCAAAGGTGGTTTTTTGTTGCGAATTATTCGCACGGGTCCACTAGTTACATTTATTCTCCTCATTTTTCCTTTCATTACATTTTTATGAAATTTACTATCTTACTACTTTAATTAATTTAAAAAGGCCTACTATTTATACCTTCTAATTTACATTTTACATTCTCGAAATCCGATCACAGTCAATACTTGTATTTAATTATTTCTTAATTATTATTTAATATTCGTAACTTTTTTTTTATTTTAAATAGTTTCTCTAACAAAATTTTATTAATGGAATGGTTCAGTCTAGGAAGATGGTGAAGTAGACACTAAAGGTTCTCCAAATTATTCCTTGAGAACTTTTAGTGTCTATTTATCTCGGCTGAGTTTTCCCAAGTAAAGACTCTCAGAGGGAAGAATTAGAAATATCCCAAATCGTTGTTTGTTCCCATCAAGATGGAAAGTAAGGAAAACCATAAGCAGGTACAAGAACTTGCGAATGGTGCTGATAGGATTGCGGTCAAGTTTGTGAGTGCATGTCCCAGTTAACCTCCGAGGATGCGAAAGTTTATTAGCCCTTGGCTTGTGCAGAGGCCGTAGACCAACCGTGAATGACGTCACGCCTGCTTCGCTAATCCTTGATTGCCAATGAAAAATCCTTTACTAACTCTTTTAACTACAGACATGTAAGGCTGTAGAGATTTCATTTGGAAAGAAAAGATCTAATAAACTAAATTAGTTCAGAATTCAATAGCAAATAACAGGAATTGAAGCTGTATGAGAAATTAATAACGAATATTAATCAATGTGGGACAGTGAAGTAATATTAAGCTTATTCAACGGAATGGAAATAAATGAATTACATTTCGCTCAGTAATATCAAAGCAAACTTAAGAGATTAATTTCAAGTTCAAGGAAACTACAGGTTAATTCACTGCAAGAAATTAACAAACTATCTTTATATCCCAATGGTACGATGTATTTTACTTCAGTGTTTTGTAACCTTTTTTTTTTAGCTGGTGAACTTTTTTCTAAATTACATTTTTATCGCGGACACCCAATCATTTCACACACAAAAAAGGCTTCATCACAGTATTCGTATGAAAAAAAAAAAAAAAAAGACGGTCAGCTTTACATAATTATTCCTACTAATCACAAATTAATAAGAGGACATTGTTAAAACTAATTTATTATTTATTAATTAGAAAAAAAATCGTTCAATGGGAACGAGCCAATTAATAAACCGGAGCCTCCAAGTTAGTATTGGCGGAAAAAAAATTATGGAGAATTTTAAAAGCATTTTTATTTGAGCAATTTTACAAAATATATTAACTACTGGTAACTAACTAAATAAATAAATAAATAAATAGATAAAAAAATTATTTCTTATGTTCAAATGCAACAGAATCAACATTCCATATCAAAAACATTTATTAAATATTTTTATTTTATTAATAGTCTCATGGTAGCACATGATTTATTATAAGTGTGATGTTTTAAATGCTTTAAACGTTCATGAATATGTAATCGGAGGGGAACAAGATAAAAAAAAGCAAAACAAAAACGATTAAACAAAAAAAGTTAAAATACAATTTTAAATAGCAATTTGCATCTATCTATTTGCATATTGATCAAGATAACTACGAAATAATTATCTTACGAAGCTGAAACTTGACCAGTAGTTTTAGATTCTTAAATTGATTTGGTACAAAATTGGACCCAAAGGAGCTAGGAGTCAAAAATACCGCCAAGGTACATTGTCATTCCAGCGCTATCATTATCTCAAATGAAGATAATGAAACTACAGTTTACTTCCCCGTAGAATTATTTATATTGCTGCTCTCACAGAATTTGCTTTTATTTTTAATAATGTTTATTTTATCTCCTTTCATAGAATATATCAGATAAGATATCCACAGTCTCCAAACGACCATAGTTGCTTGAGACATTCTCAGTTTAATTTTGGTCACTTGAATACCTTTTAGTTTGTGTTTTTCATTACTGGTTTTTGTATCTCAGTAAGCAGGATATTCGAAAATTTGCATAACTGCATCATTTATTCTAAGTCCCACTATAATTCTTGTTTCATTATATGAAAATTAAGTAAATTCGGAGACATTACAATGAGAAACTAAGAAAAATAAATTATTTCTTATATATTGACTCATTTGTAAAAAACAATAATATCCTTAATAAAAATATTTTTTGATAATCCGAACAAAAGCGAGGAAAGTTTTAGCAAGGTCAATAAAAAACATTTCTAAAGCTAAAATTAAGGAAATTATTGTTTTCTTTTAAGTCCTTTTGATCTTTTGGATAGTATTAATGTCAAAGAACAACATTTATCAAAAAATATAAAATAAAAAAAAAATAAATGTTAAATTATTTAAGACTAGAATAACAAACCAAGAGAATTCAAGACTTACTACTTAGGAAAATTCCGCCGAAACTAGAAGGTTGGGAAAAATGTTGACTTTAAAATCAAAATCGAATACAAAGCTATCTTAAATAAATTGTTCATTCGATCATTTCTGCATTGCTACATTTTTTTCGATGACAAAAATCACTAACGAAAGAAAACTTCTAGATCAAGAAAAGTCTCAGAAAATATAAAAGAAAATTTTGAGCTCAGTTGGATCTTTGTGTAGGTTAACAGCTTTCTTTAATTTTTTTTTTCAGGAATAATTTACTGATGCTACGATCCAAATTAATTCAGAAAAGAATTCCGTACCATAAAACTAGAAAATCATCAACGTACCTTGCAATCTGAAATTTGTAATTGGTCTTGCAGGACTTCCCATTGGGAAACCTGTATTTTGTTTGTAGATTTATTCATTATGTCTGAAAGACATAAGTTAGTAAATTTGGCAAGAGTAGAAATAGAACTGTCGATATATTAATTTTTTCTTAAATGTTTGGATGTTCTTTTATAATATATGTTAACTAAAATTTATAGTTTCAATGACTGGTTTCTCAAACTCCCGTTGACGATAGCCCAAGGAATGAATAAAATGTACAATCTCTTTTCTTCATGCTTATTATATCTTAAGTAAAGAAATGGCAATGAACCTTTGTATAAAGTTTACCATCTACCGTATTAATTAAATCTTTGTATTGCTGACGATGATATTTTGATTCAGGTAATGGCAGTATAGTTTGTTAAGAATTCTAGATCAAATCTTGTGTAGGATTTTTAAAGGAGTTTACTATAAGTTCTTTTGGAATATCCTATTTATGCATCTTTTGTCTGCCTTCAAAGGTAGATACTGTGAAAATGTCTTGTTATTCTACTTATACTATTTATGCATTGCTTTTCTTTTCAAACTTTTAGTTCAGACTTAATAACATAAGCTTTTTTGTAGGGTTCTTGTTCATTTCTTGAAATTTCTTATTAAGATATTTAACTTTTAGTTGTAATCTATCAAATCCATTGCAACTCAGTAATTTCCTTTATCAGATCAGATAACTTTTATTTTTTTTTACTATTCTTAATTTATATTCAAAAACAATGTGTAGAAAAATTTAGAAATTTCAGTTTCTTTATTTTTCAGTTGAACTTGATGAAAAGAACAGGAAATAAAATGAATGTCCTGAAAAATTCACTTAGGAATGAAGAATAAGGGTATCTATTTTAGTAGAGAAATAGTTAATTTTTGTTTGTTTTGACCATTTAAAGCCCTGTAGATTTTGCAAGGACAGGGACTGATCTCAATAGCACTGCCACTTTTTTAGGCCTTTTGTACAGACCGTTAATAATTTTAATAGAAGAGAAATATTTAACGATAACAGAAAGAAATATCCAAGCTAAAGTCGGGATTCGAACCAGATTCAGGGGTGTCCGAATGATCTTTAGAGCGCTGTAATTAAAGAACAAGTGAAATCGAAACTTAGACATATTTTAAATTTTTCAAATAGGGCATTAAAAAAAAAAAAAAAAAAAAAAAAACTAAATACAACTGTCTTACAATTTTTAAATTTCGTGACAAATTGAAAAACTCAAAATTTCTACAGTAAAGTGGACCCAAAAAAATGTGAGTACGAATGTGATGAAGTGAAAATTCCCGCAGTCCAATAAATGATAACCGACTACAAATCCTAGATTACTTCCATATACGGCTGCAATTGGGGCTTACAATTCTTACCCCCTCTCTCAGTAAGCCAATGATCGATCAACTATATTTATATTGTATTGTTGTATTATTTAATAAAAATTGTAGTAGCTTTGTCAACAAATCCTTTTTTTAAAAAAGAAAGATAAAATTCTGAGAAGAAAAATAGTGATTTCAAAATTCGTAGTCAGAACAGTTAAAAACTAAAAACAATCCTAAAGTTTAAATAAAAAACAAACAAAACAAATAACTTTGAATGAAAGATAAGTATAAGGATATACTTACTGAAGAACTTATTGATTTATCAAAACAGATTTCCTAATTTTGTTTCTGTTGATCATGTTTCTTATCAGCAAAAACTGAAGATTATTATTCCGTTCATCACAAAAAAAAAAAAAAAAAATAAGGAAAAATATTATTAATCACAAGTTATCATCGTCAGAAAACATTATTTTGTAACATGAATAAATGTGATTTACATTCACAGCAGTTATCTTATTTCAATGTCTTTTAAAGTCTTCAACTCTTGCCTTTATTTAAGATCTCCGTAGCCTGTTTTGTTTTTTGCTTATAATTTGTTTATTCTTTATATTTGTTTTTGATAAAAGTTAAACTTCGATGATCAAACTGTGATTACTTATGTTTAATGTACAAAATATAAAAGTGAGCAAGAATTTCATTTAAATATGAGATAAGTTTTGTTTCTTAGTTTAGTTTAGAAACGAAGACACTTAGAAAATAAGAAGCGTTTAAAGATTCCGATTTTGAAAAGGATCAAATTAGAATGTAACCGAAAGCAAAAATATGTTGTTGGCTTCGACGATAAACAAGAACACTTAAACAAAATTAGACACATAGAATAGAGATATAATAAAGTTCTTCAATAACAATTATATTTTATTTGTGTTTACTAATGCATACACAGCATTTCTACTACAGATGCTCCTCACTTTACAATGAATCCATTGAAAGTAGAAAATGCCGAATATGACCTGATAAATACCACATAAAAGTAAATAAATAACTACTGTCCTTGAATAAGTAAATCGGCAAGTAATTACTGTAACTAATTATTGTAAAGATCAGTACTTGAAACCTAAAGGAATGAATACAAATTTATCCTATCAATAAACGTGCAGTAATCGATGTGCAGTACTGTATAAGGAAATAAAAAAAAGTTTTACAGATATAGTGGTGGTACATACACTGACAGTAGTGATATGTTGTACAGGAATTCACCATTAATGTTAAGTATTAATGTTAGCCCGGGAAAAGATCAAAATTCAAAAGTTTGATGAGTTCTGAATATGCATCGCTTTTGCGCCGTTATAAAGTAAAACGAACCATCGTAAAGCGAGGAACATGTGAAGCTTATGTCTACTTGTAAATGTAAGATAATAACGAAGAGGTTCTTCCAAAAACTTAAGAAGAGATAGACAATGATGATTAAAAAGTCAGAAAAGTTTGACAGGATACTTTGTTTATAGCTTAATGAAATGGGAACATTAGAGAAGGTGGTGAAAAGAAAAAAGTTTGATACGTAACCATTTGGAAGAAGAAGAATTTCTTAGATTGGATAGAATAGAAGAATTATGAAAGAAAAAAATCACAATAGAGTTACTTGGAGTATATAAGGATCTGCTGATAGTGAAGTATCAAAAAAAAAAAAAAGTTTTCTCCGGAATTTTTCGATTTATTTTCTTTAATATTTCATAAATATTCCTGTAATTGATTTTCAATAAATGTAATATATTAATTTTTCTGATATTTCTGAAAAACTTCTAAAAGTTAATTAGAAACAACAATCAAATTAATTATTTCCTGGATGATTACCATAAATTGCTATCATGTAGGGGAAAAAATAAATAAATAAAATAAAATCAATCTGAAAGTTTCGGACAGATGCCGCAGAAATTTAATGGTTTCGCAAGAAGTTTCTTACTAAAGAGTCTCAAAAGTGATAAAATGGAAAAGGAAAAACCAACGGCTTTTTAACAAAATTACGAAAATGAATGTTACTGATTCTAAAAAGCTGTTATGGAAAGAAAAGTAGAAAAGGTCGAGATCAAAGATTCTGTCATCGATAAATAATATAAACATCATTAACGTAGTCAGGAAATTACAAATAACTTTAGTGACAAAGGAACATTACTTGCAAAATAAATCGATATATGCTCTAAGAAATATTAATAAAGAGTAAATCGTGGGAATTCTGTTTCTTTACTTTTAAATGTTTCTTCTTTTAAAAAATTATTTACACTGAAATCAAAGATGGCGGACGCTGACCCCGAAGCTCCCTTTGTCACTGCAATGAGTCAAAATTTTTGTTGTGAAATGTAATGTATTGCAGATTTTAATGAGTTACCAAGAAGATTAATTTCTTTATTACATCAGAATAATGTGTCAGCTCATTCATTTTTGTAAGAGATAGAAGAGAAGAAAGACTTCTGGATTAATTTACGGATTTACAATAAAAAATTCCGGTTGTGCTACTAAGAAATAAAATAAAAAATAAAAAAAAAACACCAAATTAGTTTTAGTTTATTATGGGAGGAGTTATTTAAGATATTTTTCCTTATTTATCTCATTATCAACATTTCTGAAGTTTGAAAACAAAAAAAGGTGCGAATTCCTTAAGTGTACCCATAAAATTCCTTAATAATAATTATTAAAGCATTTTATAAACATAGATTAGTAAATTTTTTTAACCAAATTAATTGACAATTTGAAAATTCATTCATAATTTAAGTATTCCCCTAAAGGCAAAATAAATTATAAAATCCAATTACATAGAACAGCAAATATAGCTAGATTGTTACGCCCTTTTTAAAATCGTTTTACAACTGGGAGGGGTGGGTGACGTTAATGAGAAATGTTTTTGTACTCGTAAAATTTAGTTTGAAGTTTATAATCTTTCAAAAAAAATATTGTTGAAACTAATTTTTTAATCATTATCTTTAGTATTTGATGAGACAATATTAAATGTCACAGACTGATTAGCTATATACTTTTTTTTTCCTTCCTTGATTAAATGGGTTCGACAAATACATAAATCTATGTAAATAATTCACAAAACACTAGAGTTTGGGACCGTAAACACTTTCATATAATACTGTTAATTACTGTTTAAAAAAGATAGACAATCACTAGAACAATTCTATAAAAAAAGATATACAGAGAAGAGCAGCAAACCTGTAATCACGGGATATTGGATTCTCAGATAATTTTCTCACAACCCGCGAGCGCGTCTCGGAGACCTCATGTTTGATCATAAGTCACGTGACTTCCGGCTGACCCACTTAGATAAAAATGAAAATGTGAGCATACTCAATACTACACCTAACATTTGCCACCTTATTTGTATTTCTGTGTCTTATGGTTTCGGAGGAGGTAGGACCAGAAAAAAATCAACTTTTCTTATATACTGTATATAAGATATACAGATAAAGATAGGCTTGCTGAGAGAAATCCTAATTAAATTAATGTTCCAAATTCCTTCATTTCTTTGCTTTTTAAAATTGAAACTATAGAAATGATAAGTATTGTTATTTAATTATCGTACTCGCACAATACAAAGTTTCTAAAATGTTGCCAATAAATTAGGAACTGGTAAAAAAGCTAACAAAATTTAATCACATCTTAAATTTTAAGTATATAATAAGTCCTCGATTTAATGAAGAAGCTATTGAAATGCGGACTTTAGGATGTAAATTATTACACATGAATTTTAATAATGTTGATTCCATACTTTATATAATTATGTATTGGTCCATAATTTAAAGTGATCTCACTTGCAGTGACGTTGCTCGATTTTTTGGCCACCGGAGCGAATGATCCAAATGTTGCCTCAACGCTCACGGGTCTGTTTTCCAAATCAACTTAAAAAACAAAAACAAAACCCGATTCGTATCTTCCAACCAAAAAAAATCCGCAGGACCCGATTTTGTCATTCCAGGCTATGGTCCCAGTCACCCCACAACTGGATTTGTGAACACCAAAAAGTAATCACATAATCAGAAAAAGTAATATACACAGTTATTCTAAACTCTCAAAGAGTTTTGATGCAATATTTTTTACTTTTAGACATAATATTGCGGCCAAGAACGTGGTGGGTCCATAAAAAGAGGGTTACAAATACTAAAAGCTAATCAGGGTTACAAAATAGCAAAACTCTGAAATAGAAAGTTTGATGATGATCAGAGCATTATTCTTTTAAGTCATGTTTCAATATTTCAGTCCAATTTTAAGGTCTACAAACCAAGGTCTATAACTAAGTTTCAACAACCGAAATCTCATTTAGACAATACGACAAAACTCTTAATTACGAAGTCAGGGGCCGTCCATTAATTATGTGAGGTGTTTTTTAAAAAATTTGGACCCCCCCTCCCCCTTGGTGAGATGTGTTGGGACCCCCCCCCCCCTCTCACGTGAGATTTCAAAAAGTCAAAAAATCAAAAAAGTTCAAAAAGTCAATATTACAAAATGTTGTAATCTACTATAATATGTATATTCTCTGAATGAAAAAGTTGACGTGAGATTTTCGTTGACCCCCCCCCCCCCTTGGTGAGATTTTGCCGGATCCCCTCCTCCCCCTTTTGACCTCACGTAATTAATGGACGACCCCTTAGATGTAAATCGGTGCAATTATTTTGTGAAATATTCTGTCCACTAAAGATTGAAAATAAGACACAGTAATAGGCCTACATATGCTCCTTTCCAGGGACCGGAAGACATGAGTTCTCTAGATTTTAAATTATTTTAAATACATAGATATTTTGATATTTTTTTAATTTGAAAGAAAGAATAGGCATTTGAGAGTAGTCATGTTGACCACACTTTCCCATTTCTGTCGAATGTAGAAATCACTGTAAACATCATCATCATTGAGAGCGTAGTCGTCAGATGATTCGTTTATTAGTCTCATGTATCACGATATTAATTTTAAGAAGGTGATTTTAAACTACATTTATCAACTGTTTTTAGTGGGATGTGAAAAATACAATGAATATCCCACGCCACATCATGACGTAGTAAAGAAAGATTTTGTCTCTGTTATGACGTAATGTTAATGCTTAACTAATTTAGCATTACGTTTCCTTTACATATTCGTATTAAAATAGTTTTTTTTCCTTCTTTTTTAAATATAGAAGTGTTAATAATCGTAACATTCAACTTACACTTATGAATATTCATACTTCATGAAGAGAAAAATATAAAATGTACTAGTGAAAGATTTATTTATTTATTTATTCATTCATTTATTAAGATTTTGTGAACCTTTTTAACTCCCAAATCCGTTGTGATCTTACTGATTAGACTAGAATTTTCTTGAACTATAATTTTTCAAAAACAGTAGAACTACAATCAACAATATACGATCAATTTAAGTAGATCTTTTTAATAACTTTTATTATGCATTAATTTAAGTGTCTATTATTGAAGTTTTATGTGGAATCTGAGTTGAAACGAATCTCAGAAATAGTAAAAACTACATTTATTTATTTCTATCCTTATTATCCGGCGCTCTCTAAGAATATTAAAGTTTTGTCCAATGTATAGTAAATTCCCGATTATCCGCGGAATTGGGTTGCGCGGCAACCACGGATAAGCGAATTTCGCGGATAATCCGAAATAAGACGAAAAAGGACAAAAATCAACACAAAAATGTTTTTAACATGTTTTATTTACATTAAAATAGCAGTACATACATTATATACAATAATTTTATTTTATTTTACTTTATTTTCTTACTTTTTAACAAAAAAAATCTGTTAATTGTCTTTGTTTTTTCGTGCCGAAACACGAAAAACCCCTACTTGGACGTCGCTAAATTTGTCTCTTTTTTTGTGTACCTTATTCTAGATTTAAAAAAATGTTTGTTGATTCCGTAAAGCGGATAATCCGCCCGCAGATAATCGGGAGTTTACTGTACTTCCCTTCTGGCAGCTACTCGATTAACGAAGATTAAGGCGTGTGATGAACTTCTCTGTATTGATCCATGTCATATACAGAAATACCATATTGACATTAAAATAGGGGAAGAAAAGTTTCGAGAGATCATAACGGCTTCCAGATCATTTGATAAAAGAAGCCACTGGGGGTTCCCCGAAACAGTCATGCAACACAGTTTAAACATTTTTTTTTTTTTTTTTAATGTAAGTATTTTACCTAAGTGTAGAATGCTTTCAAATTGCTTTATTAAATTCACAAGCGTTAAATTTATCCAAGAAAGTAACAATTTCAAATTTTTAACATTGACATGAAAGAAATATAATTTTGACTATCAGGACAGGCATAAGGTATTCCCGGGATTTGAATGAAGCTTTAAATCAATCCCTTCCCTTCTGGAAAAAAATAAAGGGTGGGGGGATTTCATCTTAACGCTTCACATTTAACGTTTCAAAAGCAATGAAGCGAGAAATTTTCTGACAGATAAAATATATGCTTAATTGTCAACGTATAACTTGTTTTGATATATTCTGCGATGTTTGCAGACAGTACAATCTGAAGTCACAATAATTGATAATAATACTAAGTAAAAAAACCAAATGGAAAGCAGGAAATGCATTGCGAAATTGTAGATGTACTTATAATAATAATAATAATAATAATAATAATAAAATAACTCTCCGTACCTCAAATGGGAAGGCGCTGGTCTGCAGGCTAAAAGGAGCAGTATTCAATTGCTGGCGAGAGGTCAGAGATTTTCCCCAATTATTTCCTGCAGACAGGTCCCAGTATTCACCCAGCCATCTGTCAAATTTGTTACGGGCAATCGTCAGACGGCCTTCTGACCTGAACTTAGGATGATGGCAGGGATTTTACCTCTTACGCTACCCATCTTCAAAAATGAGGATACGGGAGTAATGCTTACAACTCAGTGACATGATTATTTTTCAAAAGATAATGTATTGAAAGTGATCTATATTTTCCAAAATGGATAATAGTCGCTAGTTCTTTTTATTCAAGAATTCTTATAATTCATCTCAAATTTGTTGTTCTACATTTAATCATTTTTTTAATTTCAACAGTTTTTTTTATTCTTTTTATTAATATTAATATTTTACAACAAATTCAATCCCTTTCAAATTTCTCATTCACCTATATTAGATCTACGATTAGTAATTCATACCACAAAATAATATAAACATATAAAAATATATATTTCTTTTAAGCTTTAAATAGATTTCATTAAAGAAGTTCAATGAAGAACTTAATTTAGTATCAAATTTAAAAATTGTATGTTCAGAATTGAAAAAATTAATATCTAAAATTTCTAAGTAAAACCTATTAACTTTCGAAGAACCAATATTAATAAGTAAGATCAAAAGCATCCGGACACCCTTCCGACGAAGTGGATCGGACAGGTCAGGAGGTTTGATGCGTCATCGGTCGCTATAAAAGCGTTGGTGGGAGCTTGGGCGGCCATAATTCTGCGTTCCCATAAATATGTAAGTCAGGCGAGCTCAGTGACTTCGAACGTGGCATGATAATCGGATACCATCATTGTAGGAAATCGGTTCGTGAAATTGCAGACATGCTGCACGTGCCGAAATCAACTGTGAGTGATGTAATTGTAAAATGGAGACGTCGAGGCAGTGAAACGACAGCTGCACGAAATGATAGACCGAGAAAACTGACTGATCGTAGCCATCGAAACCTGAAGAGTAGGGAAGCAAAATTGCAAGTCTCCGTTGGTAGTGATAACGACAGAGTTCCAACATGCGTCGAGCGTTGTCGCTAGCAGCAGGACTGTTCGCCGAGAGCTAAACTACTTGGGTTTCCACAGCCGTGCGGCCGCTCACAAGCCGAACATCTCCGTCGTCAATGCGAAGCGTCGATTGAAATGGTACAGATCTAACCGCCATTGGACTGTGGAGGAGTGGAAAAACGTTCTATGGAGTGATGAATCACGCTTCACGATCTGGTAGTCCGATGGACGCATGAGGGTTTGGCGGATGCTCTGCGAACGCTTCTTATCCGACTGCATTGTGCCAACTGTTAAGTTCGGTGGCGGCAGCATAATGGTGTGGGGGTGTTTTTCGTGTTAGGTCCGGGTCTCTTAGTTCCTGTGACAGACAACATGAACCTGCGATGCATTGGACCATTCTGGACAACGCTGTCCTCCCAATTCTGTGGGAGAAGGCCCGTTTCCCTTCCAGCAGGATAACTGTCCAGTACACACCTCGAAGCTTGTGCGGCCGTGGTTTGACGACTTAGGTGTTCCCACAACTTGACTGGCTGTCTCAGAGCCCCGATCTCAACCCCACTGACATCTGTGGGACGAAATACAACTCAGATTACGGTGCCCACCCACATCGCCCATCTTCCGTGGCATGACTCACTTCAGCCGTCATGGCCGCCTGGAAATCAGTTCCTGCGACCACCTATCAAAACCCGGTGCAGTCTTGCCAAACGTGTACAGGCCACAGGCGGTCATCGATGCAAAAGGGGGACCGACATCATATTAATACGTGCCTCAGGAGCCTCCGCATCCCGACCACGGGTCGTTCGGATACTTTTGGCCATATAGTGTATTATTGATGTACTTTTGCATTTAAAATGAATTATAAAAAAAGTTATTTAAAAAATACTATAGTTCTGGATTAAACAGCTATTTCTAAATACTCCATCCTAAAAGCACATTAAATATGATAGGGAAAAAAAATGCTCTGGTTTCGAACCAATGTGCTCTAAACTCGTAAAGACATTATTACTGGAATCAAGATAATATGAAAAGTATTTATATCAATTTACAAATGCAAAGATAAGGAGGAAAAATAATTAAAAATATGACAAGTCTTTAAAAATCCGAGCCTTACTTATTACGTTCTCAAGGTTTGTTGTTTTTTAAAGACGATATATTTTACTAGGTTTTGTAATGCTTTTCCATTATTCCTCAACCTCCAATGTTGTTGTTGTCCGTCAGTGTCTGTCCTCCCCCGACAACTCCCGAACGGAAGATCGGATCGACCAACGGATTTCACCATCGTATTCAGAGGCCCAAACACCATAAGAATGGAGTATTTTTAGGGGCCAACGCCCTCCCATGTTCGAGATATTTAGCATTGTTTTCAATGGATTTCCGTTATTAGCTTAAATGTTAGAAATACAACAATCTCATTTCAGTTGTCAGCTACAGCATGATGCTTAAGATCTCGGACTCATATACTGAAGATTGTCGGTTCGAATCCGTATATCTACTTTTCTTTTATTATTATTATTATTGTGGGTCGCCCTTAAATTTATGCTTTAGCACAAAATTATATTCACTTAGTTTTAATTTCTTTTTAAACACCAGCGAAATATATCTATTAAAATATCACTTCAGGAAAATGTGGGTCTAAGTTTTTCAATTCCAAAACTGTTACATATATTTCTTTTTGTTTTTTAACTAGTCGGCTACCCGTCGCTTCGCTCCGGAAGCCTCCCTTATGTAACGGAAAACAATTTTTTATTTATTGAAAAACACACACACACAAATTACATCAAGGAAACTAAAACTAACATTTTTTAAAAGCTTTTTTTTAATTTAATTTTTGATGTCTATATTCTCTCAATCTACGACTGCTTTTAGAACCAACCTTTAAATCATATATCTATGATGTATTTTTATTTTTTATAGAGATTAGAATGCAGGCCTAGTGGTCTAATGGATAAGACCACTAACTTCTCAGCAGTATTCTACCTAATAGAAATAGTGCATCTTTCTTTCTTGACTATCTTTTTTTTTTATTCCAATTGATACTTTTCAGTGGTTTTCGAGTTAGAAATAGTGATGGTTTTTGAGTTACAAATAGTGATTTTTCAGTATTCTACCTAATAGAAATAGTGCTTCTTTCTTTCTTGACTCTTTTTTTATTCCAATTGATACCTTTCAGTGTTTTTGAGTTACAAATAGTGATTTTTCAGTATTCTACCTAATGAAATACTGCTTCTTATTTCTTGACTTTTTTTTTTTTATTCCAAATGATACTTTTCAGTGATTTCTGAGTTACAATAGTGTTCAGTATTCTATCTAATAGAAATACCAATTCATTCTTTTTTGACTCTCATTTTAATTATAATTGTCACTTTTCAGTGACGTTTGAGTTACAAATATTGATGGTTTTTGAGTTGCAAATAGTGATTTTTTTTTCGGCATTCCACCTCAAAAAAAGTGCTTCTTTCTTTCTTGACTCTGTTTTCTTTACTCCAACATCTGGCGTGTACACGCACATATTTTTTAATATCACATAGAATTTGGTTAAGTAAGAATATTTAAAATATTGCAACGTTTCGGCAATTATAGTTCTAATTGTCAGTTTCGAATTACAAATAAACTGACGGATGTGAAATAAATAAATAATCTTGAGATTAAAAAAAAAAAAAGATTGAATACATTCCTTATTGATGGTGGAAAGGAAAGGAGATATAAGTCAAAAAACAATATAAAGAGAGTTGTAGTCCCTATGGCCTAATGGATAAGGCATCTGATTTCGGATCAGAAGGTTGCAGGTTCGATTCCTGTCGCGGATGTTTCATTGAAAATTATTTCTATTTTCCATTCTGTCAGAAAATTGCGCCGGACAGACAGACAGAGAAATAAAAGATTTTAGTAATATAGATTCCACTTTAGTATACAGATTCTTAACCCAGTTTTTTTTTCTTCTTTTTTTATTAAAAGTAGAAAATATTGAGGAGAAAAACAATTAGTTGTTTTGTATCTGAATCATGAACCACATTTCGGAATTATATTTAGCTTATTAGTTCTAAATTAATTCGCAAATTATTCATATCATCACAAGCTTTCGTATGTTTATAAAAAGTAATTAAATTTGTAGACAACAGTGAAGAAAATACTGAATCTTAACATTTTGATTTTATATCCTGGAAATGAGTTTAGCATTTGCCGAAATTAGTGTTTATTTAAGTTTAAATGCTATTATATATATATATATATATAAGTATTGTATATAATATATACGTAGAAGAATGTAATTTTATTATCTCTACCCATAGAGCGGTTTTTTTTTTTTTTTAATTCGAAATAAGTCTGCAAGAACATATCGAAACCGAGACTATCCAGGAACTACAGCGCTATTTCGTAAGCAAACTAGAATGAGGCACTTTCAGAAATCGAATTGAAAAAGGATTACTACAAACGCACAAAAATAAAACAAAACAAACGAAGGTGTACATTTTTCCTCCTTAATATATATATATATTGTAACGGTACCACGTGATAATTTTAGTCCTTCAGGGGTTGTTCGGG
>JAFIDM010004315.1:35974771-36013030 GCA_023159025.1 Thereuonema tuberculata | reverse complement strand
TTTTTTTTTTGCATCTTACCTGTGGGCTTTTGGCAAGGCAACTACAATTTTATTGTTTCTTTAAAATTAAAGAAATATAAAGAAAGCAAGTAAACTGTACACCCTAATGCATTAGTTCGCTTTTGCCAATCAATTCGTTCCTTCTTTTTTTGATCACTTGTTGCTACAGCAGTTATGAAATATTTTTGGTTGCTCCTGAATTTTTTAAAGCGATTGCACTGATAAATGCATCAATTTGGAAACATTTTTTTTTCTATCTCAGAACTCTGAAACTTACCTCTTGACAAATTTCATTAAAATCAAAACATGAAAATGCGTATCTGTTGCTCTTACATTAAATAAGTCTATAGTTAAGATCCATAACTAATTTACTCTATATGGGCAACATTCTACTGTCCTGTTTATCACATTTTAATTTTTATCTTGGACTGGACGACATTATAAGTTATATTAATGACGACGATTTAAAAACGAAAATCAAACATTTAAAAATTATGTCACCCAATTAATTAATGTTAAAAACATGAATAAAATTTTTAAAAATACTTAGGACAAGACAGGCTTTCGACTAGCAGACTGCTGCAGAAAGCTGATGATGACTTACAAGGGAAGGGTCTGTACTTGAAAGTGGAGCCAGATCTATAACTATGATGGGAAGGGAGGGGAGGGCAAATGGAGGAGACACATGCAGAGTTGGAGGCCCGGGTTTGAGGAAGGAACTGATTACACCTCCTTTCCACACTCCGATTCAGTACTGCTTTGACACCGTGGATGGCACTTGTATACAAGTCACATCGGATGGTCCTTGTACCGCTTGTGCCCACTGCAAACACCCTTTCTGTTATGATCACACTGTCATACAGTTGCCGTCTTTAATAACTAAATGGCTTGGAATTACATCGACATTCAATTGTTCCTATGAAACCTTTGTGACCCTATATCTACAGAACGGTTTAAAACCCAGAACTCAAGATTTGGCACAGTTGTGTTCTTCGTGATGTATTTTCATTTGAACTGGGTTTGATTCCCAGACTCCAGTTTCATGTACGGATGCTTCGCTTGTTAGCAGTCTGCTAGTAGAAACTGCCCTGTCCTGTCAATAGTATTTTTATTCACGCTTTTAACTTTAATTAATTGGATGGTGTGATTTGTAAATGTGTGATTTTCATTTTTAAATACTCGTTATCTGAAACTGCATTTTTACATCCTCCAACAAATACATAACCACTATCAATCGCCAAGGTTTTATATTATCCCTTTGTCTTATTGTCAAATAGTAGTGGGAATATTCCAAGCACTCGACAGCAAAAACTACTTATCGTAATGGCCCCAAATTTACAGTATGTCGTAATGACGCCATGGGAAGGACATTCACTGGGTTAAAAAAATAGTTCTTCAAAAATCACCACCAGGCGGCATTTGTAAGCGTGTATGGAATCAGAAATGCAAATTTCTGTTAGCACATCATTCCTTGTATCACTACTTAACAGACTCACATCCTCATATCACCACTTAAGCAACAGTTTTCTCATACGTTTTCATTTGCATTTTATATTCAACTCAAACTGTTGTTAAGTTTACGAGCATATGCGTTACTAGCAAAATTGTTTTACTTAAAACTGGAATTCTGCACCAGAAGCTTTGCTAAGGTTTAGGTCATTAAAAGGTGTTCTTAGTACCATGACTGCGAATGGGTTACAAAAAATGATCCTCAAATTTGAAGAAACAGGGCCTTTGCATATGAAAGCCGAAAGAGGATGAAAGCCTGTTGCCGCACGAGTGATTGATGATGTAGCGACCAAAGTGGAAGAGGACAGAATGTCAAGTGTCAGGGTTTGATTCGTTGGGCCAGCCTATTTCCACAAAATTGTTAAGAACATTAATGCTACTATTCTTACAAAATTTCTTATGTTCAACAACTGCTGCCTCCTGATCTGTGTCAATGAGAGACCTTCGCACTACAGTTCTTAGCTTTGATAGAGCTTGACCTAGAATGGACATGAAACATTCTCTGAACAGACGAGGCACATTTCGATCTGCATGGTACAGTTAACACACATAATTGTTGCATTTAGGGCAAGAGAAAATCCCAACGCATGTATGGAAATTCCTTTACATTCCACAAAAGTGACAGTTTTGTGTGGGTTTATGTCAACATTCATTGTTAGACCGTTTTTCTTCGAAGAGTGTGGGAGCACAGGTCTTACTCCATGTTACTGGCAATCGATATGCATCATTAATAACCACTTCAGCTATTCCAGCACTCCAACAAAGTCAGTGTCATGATTCAACAGTGTTCGTGCAGAATGGCGTCCCCTCCATACATCGCCAATTGTGTTCAACAGATGCTCTTAGATCATTTCACCGATGATCGAGTCATCAATCGGCACTTCAGTATTGCATGACATGCACGCTCACCAGACCTCATCCCATGCGATTTTTGGCTGAGGGGGTATCTTAAAGATCTGGTTTATCGTGACAATGTAGCAACCTTGGCAGATCTTAAGCATATCAGGGACAATACGTCACATGCTCAACATTTCCAGGGACACCTTGCGTTCAACAGCTGAACATGCGATTTTCGATGGTAGTAGACAATGGTGGTGAACATACTGAGCATGTGCTGCTAGACCTAGCATCTCTAGATTTGTTCTTACAGCTAGAATCTTGGAAAACAATCTACCGGTTACAACAAACAGGTTTGTTGAGACATGGTCGATCATACCAAACTCAACAACAACCTGATAAAATTATTTGCAGTTCTCGACATGTCTTCGGACATAATGAAGAGAACATTAGTATTTACAAAACCATACACTGTGACCATTGAATCACGGTTGCTTTGGGAGACCAGAAAGAATAATCCTCCAACTAAGGAACTCTTCTGGTACACAGATGGTTCTCTAATTAATCATAAAGCTGGATTCGGGGTGTCTGTAACAAGCCTCGAACCACTATAAAAGGTAGCCTGGGAAGTCATTATTTTCCAGGCAGAAATAATAGCTATTTTGGAATGTGCTTATCTTGGGCTTTTAAAAGGCTACAAAAGACTGCAAACATTTCCATTCTTTCGGATAGTCAAGCTGCCTTTAGAGCACTGGATGCTGATGACATATCTAAATTGGTATGGGAATGCCACCAAACACTTTGTGCTCTTGCCCAACTCAATGCAGTGACACTGGGATGGATTCCAGGGCATAGGGGGTTTGATGGGAATGAAGAAGCAGACCAAAAATTAGCAAAAGAGGGGGCTGAAACTCCCTTTATTGGTCCAGAACCAGCTTGTGGAATTAGCTGGTCTCTAGCTAAGAGCACAATGCACAATTGGGCCAAAAGAGAACACAAACTAAAATGGAATCTCTTTCCTGGCCAAACCTTGGGAAAAAAAATTGTGCAAGGACCCTTAACTTCGCTTACAAGGTCCTTGATTAGACTTGATAGAGCTAATCTTCAATTAGCCATAGCATTTATCTATGACTGGAGGAAATGGGTTTGATCCTTCATGGGGATAGTTTGTCTCCTAGTTTTTTTTTTATCATCCCCTACATGAGCCTTGTGGTTCACTGTACCACTTTTTCAAATAGGAATATATTTTTTCCTGATAGATGAGCATAGGAATGGCATTCCAATATCAGCCTTAACAATGGCCGAATTTCAATAGAGGCCTGTAGCTCCTTTGCCCCAATAGATCAGTAATAACTTTCATAAGACGGCCTTTCAGCATGTAAATGTCAATTGAGATAGCTGGATAGGCAAATTAATCATTTCTTAATGCTGACTTCAGTTATCAGTAAGGGATTATTTGAAAATTACTGACCCCTAGATCCAAAAACAGTATTTTGAGTATTATCAGTATTCTACAGACTTATAGATGTCTGAAATTGATAAAAAAGTATTTTGCTAAAATGCTTAACTAGTCATAAATTTCAGCAAATGCTTCAGCTTCAGATCTCTGGCAGGAAACGCAGGCCATTTTTTTAAATCTGAAAATTTAAATTTTTTACAACAATTACACAATATTTCATTCTTAAATTAATATGCAAGGTGTCTGAAAAGTTGGAGCACTCAGGGAAAAAATACTTTCACAGAATATCTAAACACTATTTTTGTATTTGTGTTTTTTAAATTAACATCAATTTTTTGCTTTAAATTTAGAGAAGGAAATTAAGATCTGCAAAAATGAAAATAAAAATTTAAAAAAAATAAATACAAAATTCTTTGAAAATAGATTTTCTCTACGGTTCCACACTTTGCAGACTTTATATAGATTTGAAATAGAAAGCAAGTAAAGCGCATTTTAATCTTGGATGTACTAAAATTATGTATTAGGTATTTAGGATATAAAAACTTCATTCCCCCTTTTTTTATTATTTTAACTACTTTCCTAAAAGTAAACTGTTAAAGTCGTTAATTAAATTTCTGAGACTTACCTGAATTAGATCTGTTTTAGCAAAATGTAAATACTTAAAAAAATAAGTAAATAAAAATGTTATTTTGGATCATATAGTTTAGTATTCAGTAATTGAAATCACAGTTGTTTGCTTTTCTCTGCCTTGAACTGTGCCACAACAATAAGTAATTCTACTCCTTATTATAGCTTTGTGAAGAGAAACAAAGAAATGACGGGATCAGAGAATGGGTAGATGGAGATGAGATTTTAAATGAACCATAGATAATGAATTTATTACATGGTCAAAACCAGTGTGTTTTCTATTATTGCCCTGAAAACCAACAACAGACTGAATTGTTTTTAAGATCAAGGGATGAAACAAGATTATTGATCATAAAGAAAGCCCCAGAAAGTAGTTTAACCAAGTTTTTTTTATTCCTGCAATTGGAAACCAGAAAGAAACAAAGAAATGGATGATATTAATCAAACTATCAAAATTTTGGATAAATTCTCCCCTGAATCAAACTCTCAAAAAAAAATAAAAAAATAAAAAATAAAAATGCAATCTGCACATATCTAAGCCAGACAAAAATAATGCCCATTCGGAAAATTTGTAATGAACTTAACGTTGTCTTTATTGTACAACATCAGAAATCTAAATAACAAAACAGTAATCTGACGGGAAATATTTTCTGTCCAGGTTTATTTGTAACCACACGACAGCATGCAAAGGAAGGTGAAAGTTATCTTGTATGAAAAGTCATTAGGAAAAGAGCAAAAAAGATTGTACAACTGCACTAAGTTATCATTTCTGTTCAAAAATGAAGTCATGGACTGTCAATAGCACAATAATGAATGGAGTAACAGAAGAAAAAAATTCCTTGATAAAATTGTTGGTGATAATCTCAAATACGGAGATTTGAATAGAAGCAGAAGGGAAGGAGAAGGAAAATATGACCATCTAAAAATCTCTAGCTGCTTTCTCAAGATGGAACAAGGATTACAAAATCATCCTTGTAAATCTGGTATGAGATGTCGTGTTAAGCAATATGGGGGGGGGGGGGGTAGATCTCAATCAGTCATGCCCACTGAGGTGAAAACCGTACGAGAAAATTATTAGATTGACAAAGCAGACCAAGGTGGTTTTTTTTTTTTTGTAAATTATAATTTTTTATACTTTTGGCCAAATGATCCAGACGTTGAAAATAGCAGTATTTCATTAAGCAGATTTTGTACTAGTATAAAATGACTTCTAGAAATAGCAAAAATTGAGAACTAATTAACTTACTTTATTTTATTTCCATTTATAACTGCTTTCGACTAGAATTCAGTAAATATCTGTATCCAACTTAAACATGTCATATCCATTACCAAACAGCAAACTTTTTGAATCAACCGACTGATAGTAGGAAGAATTTCAAGAAGAAAAATTATTTCTTTCTATAAAGTTGGCAAAATGGACTTTTACCTATTCTTTATGAAAGTGAAAGATGAGAAAGACAAGATGAGATTATAACATTTGGCGTTTCCAGAAAGGATAAAAAAAATAATAATGGATTAGTATACTGCTAAGAGGTCTTTAATTTTAAGATTCTGGGGAAGTCTTGTCTTTAGCAGTTGGTATTATAGTGATGAAATAGAGGGACAAGATACACTATTTAACCAAAAGCAACTGTTGACATTAAACAATGCTACAGTATTTGCTGTCATTATGAGATCGGACCTTCTTTTGCAGCCATTACAGCCATTACCCTTCGGAGTAGGCTTTCCACTAAGTCTGGATAAACTGCTGCTAAATTTATTTCCATTCCTCCTGTAGTATTGCGTACAGTGTTCAAGTCTCAGATGGATGATGTCTAGCAAATAACCTTTGTTCTAGTTCATCCCAGAGATGTTCTATGGAGTCGAGGTAGGGGCTTTGTGCTGGCCAGTTAAGTTCTTTTACCTCCATGTCTTGAAACTGTCCTGGCTAGGGTCTTGCTTTACAAGCAGGTGCATCATCATGCTGATACAGGCAAATAACTATTCCAAACTACTATCACAGTGTGTGAAGAACTGATACTTTTTTTGTCCAAAAGGTATCAGTAGGCATCTGCATTAAAATATCTTGAAACAGAAACGAATGGGCCCAAACCAGGAGAAACAGTAACAGACCATTATGTTGACATTTGCAAAATTCATGGTCAGCACAAGCCAGTGCTGTAAGTACTGTTCACCAAGCATCTGTCAGATACATTGATTTAGACAGCCAGATTGAATACTGCGATTCGTTGTTCTATTTGACCATTGACCCAGTCCTCTTAAGGTGCTGTTTGCACCATTCTAAACAACGGATATTGGCAGATATAATCAATGGCTTGTAAGCCAGAGCACAGCCATGAAAACCTAGGGCAAGCAATTTCCAACAAATGGTTCTGTCACTAGCAGCTTCTGAGCAGATGTGGAAGTTGTTTGCAATGGCCATTAAACGTGATTTGCGATTTCCTTTGACAGTATGCCAGAGTTCACTGGTTCCAATTTGTCAAGTTTCTTGGGCCTACTAGGTCAGGGGAGGGAGGGTCAGTGGTTCAACATGTTTCCAATTCATGTTAACATCATTAACTGTAGACTGAAGCACATGTAATTTGGCAGAAATCTCTTGAATTGAATGATCAAACATGTGGGCTCCAACTATCGTACTATGTTCAAACGGACTCAACTCTTTTTGTCCACTCATCCTGACAGCAAAGAATGTCCACACTGCTGAGGCACATGTGCAACTCCTTTTATAGCATTGTGCATGTGTTCCTGCATCATTCTGCAGTCCATGTGGAGTTGTTGTGCAGACATTTTTTTGGGCAAGATTGTGTAGTAGGATGGTTCCATACATGTATACAGTAAGGCATGTTGCACAGCTATGATACAACTGCAAGTTTTTGAAATGGATTGTGTGTTGGCTAGAACAATTTATTGTAGTGATCTATAAATGGAGACAAAATTCAAGACATGTTTTGTTTTGTGGAAATAAGAGACTATTTAAGATCTGTTAAATAATTCCTAAACAAAGACCTTATCATGTTCAAACAAGCAGGATAAATCTGTTTGTTTGAAAAGCTTATCCTGTGGAACATTGCTAGCAGTTTTACAGAAAATTTGGGGGAGGGGCCCAAAAGTGCTATTGTATCATATTGAAATTTTGTTGATAAGCCTAGTGGTGGTGATGGTATGGGGCTAGGAAATTTTCCACACACTGATGGATGGGAGGATAGTAGAGGATAATTGTTTTCTAGGGTGGGATTGAGTGTAGGCATTTATGAATGAAGTTTGGATGGTAAAGGGTGAAGATGAAGATCTATTTGATGGTAAACAAGTTCAGATTGAAGACACAGCAAAGATAGAGAAAACTAGGGGTGGGGAACCTCTTCAGCACATTTAAGTCAATAATGTTTATTTGATATGAAAGGATGTTAAGAGAGTCAAAATGGACAAGTTCTGAACATACTGATATGGTTGTGATTGTTGCAATAAGCAACTGATACATCTAGGAAGTTGACAATTAATGGTGAGTTTCCACAACAAGTTAGATGTTCCGGAAGTGATAAGATGTTTGTGTACATTATGAATGTAAGTATCATCAGTGCATGCAATTATATCGTTAAGTACCTGTTCCTATAGGCAACCTTGGTTGGTAAATCTGATTAGAAGCTTACAACTCCATCACTGGTGTGCAATGCACCCTTTGTTTGGGTCATCCTTTTCTGTCCTATGGGGCGCTACAACCCATAGGGGTCAGGATAGATATTTCTGCTCCTATCAATTTTGACTTCAAACATCCTCTCCAATCACCAATTTGCACCTCCATTTTCCCTTTCAAATTTTAGCTGTAAGACAATTCCTAGATGAACATTTTGACATGAAACATCCATTTTCTGCTTTAAAAACTAGCATTAAAAAGATGAAATCACACTTTCCCTATTACACAAGAAAATAAACTACTGAAAAGAAGGTTATCAAATTCAATCATACGATGAATATTCTTTTTCATTATGGCACAGTTGTGAACAGAGAAAAGACAAACAAGTCTTTAAATAAGCGAACAATCAAATAATAGCAAATATCTAACCAATTCATAAATTACATTTTGCTTAAAAATTAATCTGAATCTGTCAATTTTAAACTTTCATTTCAAGTTTAAAAGTGCCTTTTTAAAAACTGCATAAAATGTAAGTAACTGAAATACATGAATAGCATAATGTTTGTTTAGAAGTCAACAGTATAAATATGGAATTATCAGGAAAGAAAATTGTAAAGTATGGAAGGTGGACTAATGATAAATATTTCAATTTCTTTCATTAAGCGCGCATTAAGATTTCAGCTTTGTCTGAAAGTTTAATTTTATCACAACTTACTTTTTAAAATCTTCAAACTTCATCTTCATATCCCATCTACTTCATCTTCCAACAATATTTTTTTTTTTTTTTTTTTAAATTTCCAAACCCTTTTTCTTCATTTCAAACGGCGAAATCTAATTTTTCCCCTATCTTCACTTCATTTTCCCACTTTCTTCAAATCGCATTTCAAAAGCGTCTTCGTATTCTTCGTTTTTCATTTTCAACCTTCCAATATTTTTCTTCCCTAAACTACTTCTGTCTTCAATTAAATTCCCTAACTTCATTTTTTTCTTGACTAATTGTAACAAGTTGTGGCCAACAAATATTTTTTCTTCCATCGTATTGTTCTTTCTTCAATGCCTTAATAAAAACAAAATAAAGAGAGATTAGCATTCTCTTTAGAAGAAGATACTTTATTGATAATATACTTACATGAAAGCAATTTATGCTGTAATGTTTTTTAAAAGCTACTTAAAATACAATTTCACAACAAATTTCACAGTCAGTAACAGGTTAGAATACTAAATATATCTAAATATATATATATATTTCCTTAATGAAATGTGGTGTTAGTTGGGACATTTAAATAAACTGAAAGATAAACCTCATTATGTTGCAAAGGTGTTTTGAAGAATAGAAGTGTAAATCAGATGAATAAGCAATTAAATTATTATTAAAACTACTCAAAAATAAGTAATCCATAAATGATTTTATTGATTTGGAATTATGTCAAATATCTACAAAATACACACACACAAAAAAAAGGGAAAAAATAAACAAATCGTCAAGCTTTAAAAAACAAATTACAACAGTCAACTGCAACTATGCTTACAGTAATTCTTCTAATAAGGCCAATTTTTTTTTTGTGTGATCCCATTTGGAAGACAAAGAAAATAAAAAGGAAAAAAAAAAAAATTTCGAAAGCCTATAAAGGTTTTTCATAGGGTTCCTTCGTATCTGATGGAAAACAATAATAAATGAAATAATAAACAATGACAATGCAGTGAAAAAAGTAAATAATCTAAGACATGAGTGTGTATGTGTTTACTACACAAGAAAGGGTCAAGTTCCTAAAGCAAATGATTCAATGATTACAAAAAAAATGTCTTTCTGCTAAGTTAACTTTGATTAAAAAATACGCAGGCAGTCACTATTCCAGACATCAACTATGTGTGGCTCACTTGGTGTTGATTCAATAACGACCTATGAGAAAGAAAAAGTACATGAAGAGATAACACTATTTATAATTTTTTTTTTTTTTTTGAATTGTCTTACTAAAAACAAGCTAAAATTACTAATTTATTTTGTTCAGTAACAATAAAAAAAAAAAGAAAAAAGGAAAGTAATTTTAAGTTTATTTAAGTCATAATTGAGTCAAAACTTTCGGGAATATTTTTATCCTAGTTCCCTATTCCCAACTCCCTAGTCTTCTTTTTTCGTGAAATGTAATATAGCATAACAAAGATAAAATGACTTCTATCCTAAGGATTGTCTGTCTTATTTCAAGTGTTTATATTCAACAAAAATAAGCTTAAATTAGTAGTAATTTCTAAAATTAATTTTAATTCATTTATAAAATTTAAAATATGTTACCAGTGGGAATATTACTTTCAGAGTAAACGCTAAATTATATTTCACATTCTATAGTAATGTTTAGATAGTATAATCTATGGCTTTCAAATAGAACCCATTAAAATAAACCTAAAAATTGAAGATTAAGGCAATTAAGCATGCATTGTAAGTTTATTAACAAGGAAGTAAAGAAACAATAAAGATAAAAGTTTTTAATAATTTTAAAATAATAACTTATTACTGAACAGGCTAATAGGGATTTGAGATTTTAGCAAATGTAATGTAATTTTTTAAAAAGGCGTGCATTTGAAAAAAAAAAAAAAAAAAAAAACTTTGCTTAACTATTTAATATTTAGATTTCTAAACCACATAATATTCTGGAATAAATTGATTTCACTAAAGTTAAAGTTAATCTATATTTTCAAAAACTGAATTTGAAAGAATTTAAAATACCATACATAAAAAAAAAGAAAAAGATATAGTAAAGCTACATATAAAAATAAAATACATAAATCTTCCACTAGTCAATGTATTTAGAATAAGCTTATCTACTGTATCCGCACACGTCAGGCATCAATACAACACAACTGAAAAGTTGCTATCATTCAAATATCTTAAAAGCAATACAAGCCGCGTAAAGGAATAAATTTAGTGCCGACATGATTTATTTATTTATTGATTGATTTGAAAAAAGTACTATGCTCAACATTCTATTTGATTAAGAACTTCAATTTTAAAGGGGGAAAACTCATCAGCAAACTTTTAAATTTCATAAAAAGACTACACCCGATTAGACAATATCAAGTCAAAGTCTATCAAAAACAATCTTCAAATCTGCAGCAAATATTTAGCCAGAAATTTGTCTTCTTTTAGGAAATCTGTCCAATTGTCTGATGAATGAACCACTGTTTGCAATAAAAGCTTAGTGAAGCTGCCCCCAATGGCAGCCCATACATTGTCCAGTCACTTGTTTTGCTAGTGGTATTCTAAAATATTTCAGATACCTAATAGTAAAGCATGATTTTTCTTCTAATACAGTTACAAGGCACTTCTGTCCAAATAAGCAGTGTAAAATAAGGAATAGTTATTGTGGTATTTTATTTACATTTATGTATCACTATATTCTTTCAGCTATTTGAAGCAGTGCAAACTGCAATGCAATTAAACACACACACTCAACCAGCAATTTTCATTCAAGACAAATGAATAATACTAGCAACTACACTGATATCATACGAATTCACCTTCTTTTGACCATATTAATGATTCTAGATTGAACTCATTATAAAAAAAAAAAAAAAAATATATAAAAATAACAACGAAACCACCTTAAAGTTCAAAATGGGAAATTAAAAAGGAAAATCAAAACTACTACAACAGACAAAAGAGCTTAGAGCAAAAAACTACAGTAATACAAACAATGGCCTGGTTCCAGCATATAACAGACAAAACTGTTACACTATTATTTTTATTTCCTTTATTTGCATTGATCAAGAATTTAATACAGGGTGGTGCAAAAAAAAAAAAAAGGTAACCGAAATTGAGATGAAATGACATTGCGTTGATCTTTACAGGTACCGTTTGGTAATACTTTGTTTACTGCTTACAGGTACGTAATTGCTGACCATCATGCCACAGTACACATTAGAAGAACGGATTTGGGGTGTGGAGTATTACTTCAGAAGTCATGGTACTGGACGGAATGATGGACCAACCTTGGCAGCAGTACATCGAGGCTTTGAGGAGCGTTTTCTGAAACCAGCACCTCCAAAGAAAAATGTCTTGAACTGGGTGAATATGTTCCGGAATACAGGGTCCGTAACAAATCACAATGAGGGACGATCTGGATGATCACACAGCACCAGAACAAACGAAAATGTTGGTCATGTGTTCGAGAAAGTGCTGTACTCTCCAAAGAAAAGCATGCGGAGTATGTCAAAGGAGTTACAGATTGAACGAACGAACCAGTGTCCTTCGTATGGTGAAAGACATTGGTGCCCATTCGTATCGCATCCAGGTTTTACAGGAGTTGAAGCCTCCAGATTTCTGCACTCGTATGCTGTACAGTGAACGTGTTTTAGCAAATATGTACGTGGATCCAGATTGCATGGATAAATGGTAGTTTTCTGACGAGTGTCATGTTCTGCTCAGCATTCACATAAACAAGCAAAACATGCAGTTTTTGGGCTGGGAGAAGCCAGATGAGTACGCACAAAGACCCCTTCGTTCGAAAAAAGTAACCGCATGGGTGGCCATATCAAGTCATGGTGTTATTGGACCTTATTTCATTGAAGACGAAGATGTTAACACAACAATACTAAATGCACAGCGATACAGGAAGCAGGTCATCGTCTTTTTTCATGCAGATTTACAAACATTTTGTGATATTCATGATCTGGATTCCAATATGCAAGTGTTCCAGCAAGATGGTGCCATCCCCCACATAGGCGTAGGTAATAAAGCATTGTTACAGGAGCTGTTTCCAGACTGCCTTTCCCTTTCCTCCAAGAAGTCCAGACCTGACGATATGTGATGCTTTTCTGTGAGGCATGTTAAAGGAGAAATGCTTTCCCCCGTACCACGAACTCTGCAACACCTACGTGAGAACATTAACTTGGTGATTCGGGATATAACCCCTGAACAGTGCTTGCATATGTTGTCTAACATCATTCACCTCATGGAATATGTCATAGGCAATAACGGAAGGCATGTAGAACATATCATTGTGCGATAACTACACCTCGTCACAACTACTGGACTTCGGTTACCTTTTTTTGCACCACCCTGTATTTTTTTTTCTCTTTGCATGAAAAAAATAAATTTAGTCATAAATAAGTTCTGCTTATATTCAAACACTAAACTTCAAATAAATGCTGAAAAAAAGTAAACAGCTTTTACTTCAACAGTCTACAAATGAGCATGTAATAAAATGCCATTATAGGACATACGAATGATGTAAGTTACATAAAAAAAAAACATTCCACTTCAACCGAAAAACTATACAAATAAATGCATAATATTCAGAACATATTCTAATTACATATTTTTGAAAAATCACTTCCCATTCAAATTTTCCTTTTAAGAATTTTTCTTCTTCAAAACTTCAAGACTCAAATAATCATTTATACAAGTCACTTTTCAACTGTAATTCACTGTTTAGGAAACAAGTAACCTTATGTAATTTTTAGACTCTTTCTTATTAAGACATACATAATAAATATGCTGTATTTCTGAGGACATATTTCTGAGGAATGGACATTTTGTTTGTCAAAACGAATAAGGAGCAAATACTTCTGAAAAAAAACTGGCAAACTATGCTTACAGAATATTTTCTAAGCAAGAATGAGCACAAACTCAAAGCCACAAGTGTTGTCCAAATATTATAAACATGATCTGGTAGTAATTTTGTTAGTAAATTCAATAAAACAATTTTACTTCTTGATAAAAATTAAGTTGTAATATGATGAGTCTTAACATGCTTATAATATTCTGCATATCAGTACAGTAAAAAATACTGCACTAAAAAGAATCCTGAATTTCAAGTTTGAGAAAACGAATCATTAACTCTATCTGCACTTGAATACATTTTTACCTTAAAAGTGAACCTCTTTGATCTTTTTATTATACTGAGTGGGCGAAAAGTCTATGTACCTCTGGAAATAAATGAATGCTATGGGAAAGTCATATATATATATAACGTTTCTGGAAATTAGTAAATAAGCAAGCAATGGAAACAACAATGAAACAATCGCACACTTGCACATTGACAACTCAAGAGCAATCCAATAATGGTTATAATCAAAGCAAGCAAGCAGTGGCAGAAAGTATGGCTGATTTAAACAGATTCTCAATTGAAGAACGTTTAGTGACTGCAGTTTGAATTCATATATAGGACAAATTATTACCAATTTTCAGCTTCAATTTCTGAATGGGTCACTATCTAAGAGAATATTATTGGCATGGGAATGGAAGAATTTTGTCAGGATCCGTGAAGGATTCACATCAGACAGGAAGACTACCAACAAGTTCGGAAACGTGCTACTTTGGAAAAATCCATAACGCAATCTTTCATGAAGTCGACTTGCAAGCATGCTGCCAAATTGGATATTCCCTGATCAACCACTAGAGACCACATGCGAAAGGATTTGAAAGTGAAAATTTTTCGCCCACTGTCAGTGAATAAGCTATCTGAAGTGGATTTAATACAGCACGAAGAAGCATACAGCCTGCTTCTCAAACTTCTCCCAACAAGAGAAGATCAACGAAGAGTTCTGTTTAGTGATGAATGTGCTATCTATAGAAGTTCGAAAGATTGGAACATTTATTATTGATCAAAAACAAAAAAATCCACATTTCTTTCAAGAACTCAAACAAAATCTACCACAGATTATGATTTGGGCGGGAATAACAGAAGAACATCTGCTTCGACTGTATTTCTTCAATGGCCCAGTGAATCATACGACTTATCTGTGTATGATTAATGAATGGTTGCTGCCTAAACTCCAGTTAAAAAGCAAAGCTGACACTACGTGGTTTCAACAAGATGAGCAACAGCTCATTTCGCCATGAGCATGCGATTGCGCCTTGATGAGGTTTTCCCAAACAGGTCGATTGGCTGGAGATCCAAGAACTCTCCTTCACCCTGGCCATGGCCACCAAGCAACCCAGATCTACAACACCAGACCAATTCTCTGCGGAGAATCATTAAACAGGAAGTCCGCAAACAATGGTACATTTCCAATGCTGAGTTGCAGATTGCTGTGTGCAATGCCTTCACGACTGACGCCACAAATGCAATGGAAAATGAATCTACAGTTCTGGAGACGCATCAGTCTGTGCAGAGACCATGGAGGACTGAATACAGATGTTTTGGATCCATAACAGGCACATCAATTCATTTCAAATCCAGTTTACTGACAGGGGTATATGGACTTTTTGCCCACTCTGTAGAAACCTATAGAATGGAGTGTTGGGGGTGTTGTTCAAAAGCAGATGTTTCAATCTACATCCACCCCCCCCCCAAAAAAAATTATTTATTATTATTATTAAAAAAAAGGTATTGTGATATTTGTTGTTGCTAACCAGCATGACTACTTTTAGATTCATAATTAATATGCAAGAATTCACTATCATTGCCTCATTTTGTAAGTCAAAAATGACCAGTTAATTATTTAATTTTTGCTTGATTATAACTATAATTCAGTGGCATAGCTACAGTTTCTGCCGCCCCTCTCAATAAACATCAAACATACTTAGACAAAGTCAAAACGATGTTTAACTTATTTTGAATATCATTGGAGGAGGGACTCTTATTAATAATTACAATCTCTTATTTTTCACTATCGTTTCAGCTCTTAAAACTACAAATTAGCAAGCACTGCAGCTACGCTAAAACAATGTAATTTTATTAATTTTTCTCATGAGCAGGAAGGCAAAATGATTACATAAATATAAGTAAAAGTATGTTAAAGCAAATAGAAATAGCAGTTAATACGGTTCGGTCCAAAAAAAAATCCCCAGAAAGCGTTTTAATTCAATTTAGCTTATGTTAAGTTCATTAATTAATTAATGACCTTCTTTGCTTCAGCACTTGAACTTTGATGCAAACTGCTGCAGATTAACATATTTATGAACTTTTGAAGTGGTTTTACAGATCATGAGAAAGAGAAAAGACATTTCTCCAAGGAAGCAAGGGATGATTTTGGGACTAAAAAAACTGAAGAATCTTAAATAGGAAAGTGGCTAGGAAATTGTCAATTGACCACAAAACTGTTGGAAATACATTGAAGGAAAGTCAAGTTTGAGGTACAAATGTGGTCAAAAGAAAATCTCCAGTCCCAGATTGAGCAGGGCAATGAAAATGATGGCAAAGCAAGACAGAAAACTTGAGTTCAATGCAGATTGCTTTTAAGATTGAGCAGGAGTTTGAGACTTCAATTTCCCATCAAACAGTGCTAAGACGCCTTTCTGATCTCAACCTTAAGAAGAAAAACCTGCAAGGAAAGCCCTCTTAACAAACAAGCATGTTGAAGAAAGAAAAAGTTTCTCGATCTGTATCAACACTTGACATCCGAGGACTGGAAGAGAGTGATTTTCTCAGATGATAAAAAATTTAATATATAAAAAACTATGTTGTTATATCAGTAGAGCAGAGTTAATTGAGAAAATTATTCACATCTGGTACCATGAAATCGAACCTGGTACATGTGAAAAACTTGTCGAGTCAACGACACATCAAGTTCAAGCCCTTAAAAAGGCACGATGTGGACACAAAATATTAAAGCAAGTCGATTTTGATCTAATATATTCTGTACAACTTAATTTCGCTTAAAAATAAAAAAAAGTCGAGTAAACTAATGAAATGCAGCCTCTTTGTTGTTTTGACATACATTACGTAAAATTGTAGGTGGGGATATTTTTTGGGACCCAACAGTACCCTTAAATTTACAAAATAAATCCAAATTGGGATAGGAGCGATCACAGGATATTCTTAAAAATATTTGGAATTGAGAGATGAAGAATCATTGTTGCGAATATCATGATTAGAGATATAATTTCAAAAATTGAATTATTGGTTTTGTAAAGGTAAAATGCTAATTCCTAAAGTCTACAAAAGACAAAGCACGACATTCTGCTGAAATGTTCCAGAGAATGGAAACCATTTCATTTTCTTCATTAATGTTTGCAGTATTACGAATAAATACTACGCATGAATTTGACTGTCACTCAGCTTGATACTTTGAAATGTGATATAAGATTTTTAAAAGTTAAGCTCTATTAACCCTTTGCAGTCCAATTTCTTTCTAAGTCAAAACAAGGGGCAACTGAGTTAGAAAGAAACTTTGTATTAGATATATTTAAATTTTATAATGAATTTGTTATAAATGCATTTTACTGTATTTTGACAAATAAAGCAAATCTACAATTAAGATTGAGTTGAAAAAAAAAATTAGCTCAAATTGTGAATTTCTTAAGTGCTATCCACGCTAGTAATTGGATTCGCACAATTTCTCATTTCTTCATTATACATGAATGTTTCATGATTATTTTGAAAGTTTAACATTCCCTACAGCCTTTCATTCACTAAAAAAATATAAAAATTTGAATTAATTCAAAACACAGCTCTTCAGACAATAATTTCAAACTCATTGTCACCATTTATCAAAATGATATTTGATTTCAAAAATTGCATTAAAAAATAAATTGTCAAAATAGCCAAAGGAGTCTGCAAAACAAGAAATATCATCATAATGTATTTAGAAGGGCAAGACGAAAAAAAGAATACCATTCAAATACTTAATGCAAATGCACTAGATTGTCAAGCCATCGCATACATCGGAAGCCTGACTTAAGTCAGACATAGGACTGCAAAGCATTAAGTTTAACAGGATTTGTTTCTGTTACAAGAAAATTGGTAAAAACCAGGAATATTGCATATCAATTTTATATAACGCATTGTTTTTTTTTTAGTAAGCTTTTAATTTCCTCTTTGGATACAATTTGGAAGTTCTAATTTAAGATATTACCTTTTTTTAATCTGATCAAGTGCAATCATATCTTTTATAACTGAAGGACTCCAGACAATAGCATCAAGCCACATCAGCACTTCACTGAGAAAATGGGATAGTTATAGTTTAAAAATCCTAGATCAGAAATTTAAGGACCTCAACAGAATTCAATTAGGAAATTAAGTGATGGTATCTGGTAGGTCAAGGACAATCATTTTCTGTAGCACTTCACTAAGATCTTAGCCGATACCAATATGGAAGTAAACTGCCTTCGTGAAGGCTACCCGCAATTCCCCAGTTGAATCCACCCAGTTGAATGCTCATCTCAGCAAAAGTTCGTGCATTTCTGAAGAAGACCCCGCAATAACCACAGGAAATAAAAACCAAATTTCTCACAAAACATTTCTTTATTTTAGAGATACTTTATTTCAGTTTTTTGTAAGTTACATGTTTTCTTGATAGTGCTGAATGTGATTTGCCACTTTGTTGCCTGGTGCCCTTCAATGCGTATCTTCAAAAACTTGATAATAAAAAACAAAAACAAAAAAAATAGCTTATTCATACACTAACAGTTAAAAATTTTAAAATAACTTTTCAGTTAATTCAACTTCATCTGAATGTAGATGATGTTTGGTCTACAAAGAAAAAAAATAAATAGCAAATGTTGCTGAAAATGAGGAAAAGAAACATAGAAACAATTACAAGTCTTCTATATGAATAGACTGTTGTGGTTCATTCTTTTCATAGTTATTCACTAAAAAAAATAATAAAACCTGAAATTTTAAATCACTTTGCTTATTTTACAAGCAGTAAAAAATCTGCTCCATACCACCCCAATCTGCAATATTAACCCCAACTTTGGCAATGATATAACAATAATCATTTCATATAAAATGGAAGCATGTATATTTCCCCTTCCAATCATCAATATCATGTATCGCTATAATTAACTGAAGAATAATTTAAAACATTTGCCTTCACTTACCTTTGTGCCAGATTCCTTCTTTTCTATATTATAAAAGTCTAATTGGATGAGGAGCTTCTTCGAAGAGCTTTATTTAAAATTAAACTACCCTCACCCTACTTTACTTTGAACTTTTGTTACAGCAGTATTCAAGCAAAACTTGTACTTCACGAACAAAAGCAAGGTAGAGCAAGATAGATTTAAAATTTCAGGGCAAGATAAATTCTGCTTTCAAGTTTATATTTTCTGTATTTGTCTGAGGGATTTTAGTTACATTTTCTAACCAACTATTGACTCACAATGATACTAATATTTATAAAAACAAATAAAAAAATAGAAGAAAACAAAAAAAAAAAAAAAAAAAGAAAAAAGAAATAAAATTCAAGATACTAAACAAACAAATAATAAAAAAAATGAAAATAATAATAAAAAAAAACTTACGAGGAGAATAAGAACGAGAACGGGAACGTGAGTAACGACTGCGACGATAGTAGGGTGATGGGGATCTTCTATAACCTCCGTATCTTCCTCCAGGACTAACAAAATCAATCAAAAACAACAAAATTAGTTCATAAGTTTAAAGAAATACAGCATGAGGAAATTCTCCTTATTATCCAACATAACATTCATAATATAAAAATCTTCTTATTACAGGACACTCCTTTTATATAGATATAGGATTTTTTAGGAAAAAAAAAAAAATCTCAGATAAATAAATTGCTTTTTAGTGTAAAAAGCAATTTTTAAAAAAAATGAGACTCCATATATGCTTGTCAACCATCATTTATTCAAATTTGTTTTAATTTAAATTTACCTTCTTTCATAACTGAAAGCAGAAACAAAATCATTAACAAAAAAAAAAAAAATTAAAAAAATATCCGATTAAGAATGTAATATATTTAACTGTTTTTGGTTGATATTTTTATGAATTACTAGTGCCACAATTCACTGTAATTATTCAAGTCTTGCTTTTGTTGCTGCAGTGAAAACAAGCAACATTATTCTAGCAGCAGAAGCTGGCTACAGTATATTAAACAACTTGAAAGAGTTTGGGCTTTCTCTTATACAGCTCCTAATACCATTTTACACACTTTGATAAAAATAAAAATAAAACTGCTTTTCCCCTATCCAATTCAGGCATAAGCAAAAATCTAGATAATTTTTTTGTCAACTGTTTTAAATATTTTAAACTAACTTACGTAGGTTTGCCCATGTAAATGCCAGGAGTAGGTGTATGTGCTCTTTGAGTAATTGAATAGTCAACCCGAATTCGCCTTCCATCAACTTCCATTCCTGTACATCTCTCTTTAGCCTAAAAAGAAAAAAAAAAAAAAAAAAGTGAGAGAGAGAGAGAGAGAGAGAGAGCAATGAATCATAATATTTTATCAGAAGGTTTACGGAATTAAAATTTGTGTAACTAGATATCAATGTTAGTTACAATTAAAAGTGCTTACCATTTGAGCATCTTCACCAGTTTCAAAATAAACAAACGCAAATCCTCTAGATCTTCCGGTCTGTAAATGATAAGAGATTATTCTATTTTTATTTAAAATGTTTTAGATGAAGGAAATATTAATGCAATTATCTTAATTATTTTCATTTACTTTGCAACAATAAATAAATAATGCTCTATAAAACCAACAATAACTTAAGTTGACAAATGCTTCTTTTTCAAAATTTTTCCATGAGGAAATTTGACGACAAAGGTTACAGAAGTTCACAAATAAAAACATCAGAAACAATGAATTCTATCAACATCTAACAATGAATCTTAATCTTTTAAAGTAATTCACTTTCATTCTGGTGCTGTTACAGTCAAACCCTGCTTTACGACAACTTGTTTTTCAATGTTTCACTGATAAGTTTTCAACTGCCACCATTTACTGTTTTTGTGACAGTTGATTTGCCAATTCAATACTTTTGCATCTCTTTATATTTCACTATGTGGATTAAGAGAACATAAACTGTTCATAACGTTCATCTTTTCTTCTTCTTGTAAGAAACATAACCTTTAAGGGTTGAAAGTCAGATCCTATGCCAGACTCTGTGATCTTTGATTTTCACTGCACTATATCACGATGGCTTTGATAAGCGGAAAAAAAAAAAAAAGTAATGGGGAGGGGGGAGACAGTGTCTTCTGATGGTTTTTCTTTTTTCACTTTATAACAAGTACCTGGACACTGAGCTTTGCTCCGTAAAATAAAAACGAAAATGAAGTAAGAACATTGCAGACAATCACCTGATTATTTAATCCCATTTCGGGGAAATGAACAGCTCCACAGTGAATACATGTGACGTTGATAGGAAAAAGTTGAAAAAAATTATTTTTTAATTACACGTAAAACCGCACAGAACACTGTAGACCAGCGGTCGGCAACCTTTTGTTGTAACAGGGCCAAATATTTTATGTGGGGATTAGTGCGGGCCGCACTTGGGCCACATGTCATTATAGTATAGTATACTGAGTAAATCTACAATATTTGTGGCCGTTCCAAGACGCCACACGCGGCCTGTGGACTGCAGGTTGCCGACCGGTGCTGTAGACAATAACCTGCTACTCAGGCCAATCATTTACCATCTAAATGAGTTTTCCCTAAGTCAAGACCTAGCTAAATCACTTTCTCACACCCGAAAACAGTAAATTTACCCCATATTTCATCAAAAGCCATTTTTCAAGATAAAATTTACAAGAATTTGCTCGCTGCATTTGATTTGATAGCCTGGAACCAAACCAGGGTATGCCTGTCTATGAAAAAAATTAATTGGAAAGGATAACTTCAATACTTTCAAAATTTAATTAATTTTCAAAAAGAAATTCCAAGATACTGTACTTGAAGATATTACTTGTGTTTTCCACAATTAAAAACATTTTAATGGAAGTAGGCTTTAAGTTCTTGCTTATGGATAAAATCTGAATATCTGCAGAACTGAAAAATCATACCAATTATAATTTCCATTTGAAATTTAGCAGTGAACTGAACTTAACTTTGATCTCAATTTTTTTTTCCCTTTTAATGAACTGCCTAAATCAATGTGGTACATGGACTAAGTAAACAATAGGAAATGTACACTGCACTTAATAGAAACTTCACAAAGAATGCCAGTTGACTTCAGCATTACTACAGATTTTCAGTGATCTCACCAGAAGCAACACCATTCTGATAAGAGCCAGTGAAAGGAAGATGTGGAACAGAATGAATCATTTGGCTCAGCTGACCCTTCAACTAACAGTCATTTTAAGTCATATTAAATCACATACTCCTGAGACATTAGAAGTTTCAATCCTAATCCAGAATGCTATTAAGGTGTATATTTACATAAAGCTGTTATTTCTTAATAAAATTTTATCATTTAAATAAACAAAAGTGGTTGAAATTATTACATTAAAATAGGACAGTACCTGGGCATCATAAACAATCTGTACATCTTCTACATTGCCATATTTCTGAAAAACTTCTCTAAGATCACGCTCTTGGGTATACAAGCTCAATCCAAACACACCTAAACATCTGCTTGTGGGAGGATTTTCCTGTAATAGACAATATAATAATAAAAAAATAGTTATAATGATAAGTATGTATACATAAACTTAAGAATAAATAAGCATAATTCAATGACATTTTATAATTACAAATGGCTATAAGACAGATGGGATTCCTAAGCTATAATCACTGTTTTCCTGATACTAACAAGCTATGTGAAGTGTATTAAGGAGAAAAAAATGTTCGAAAGAAACATAACCTTTTTTTAAGTTGTTTATATATTTTGCATAATGTATCATGCTATATGTACAATGTACTAAACTAATAAGATTATAAAAATCAAAAATTTAGAAAAATGCATTTATTAATGCATTTTAACTTTAAAAAAAAAATGGTCTACAGTGTTCTTTGCTAAAAAAAAAAAAAGCAACTCAAAAACAAACAATACATTTTCTATCCGATTTACAGTGCAAAACATTAAGACAGTTGCAATTTTTAGCAAAACTGAACACAAAACACTTCATTCTCTCTCCTGCAAGTATTCCCACTCCTTACATCACATTCTTTGATTTTCCCCATAACTCTCCTTGATAGCAAAAACAATTTCCTTGTTTGCAAATATCTGCAACAATAATCCTGACAGCGTTAACATCCCTTCCCCCGTTCTACTTTTTAAATGCAGCTTTGACCAGCTCTCTAAATTCGGCAATAATAACATTGCTACTTTCTCAGATTTTCTCTTGCTTCTCTTTGCTTGTCTAAAATCATTTCTACATATGACAATGGTTTTAAACTTAATTGTAACACAAGATAGAATTAAATCAATAATCTTAAATTTAAAATCATCTTTTTCAACATAGATAAAGCAGTGATAAATTCCTAACTAAGAAATTCCAGGAGTAAATATCACTTTTTTTAAAGAACTTTTAGCTTTATTAAACTGAAAATCATTAGATTAATATAAATTTTATAACATCTTGAAGAATGAACTTAAATAATTCTACTTATTATATTAAAATTAGGAGTTGTATTTCAATGAATTAAGGTGCACAAAATCTCAAATTATAAAAACATTAATAAAACATGTCTAAGGCTTCTTTCCCAATCAAATGGTTTTCCTTAAAAAAATAAAACTAAAACAAAATAAAGCACTAGTGACATCGGAATACTTATATGTATTCAAAAGATTGATTAAAAACTATTCAATTATGTATCCCATGACTTTTTATAATTTAAAATACAAAGCAGGAAGAGATATCTTTAAGAACTCAATGCCGTCCCCCCCTTTTTTTCTTCTTCAAAGAGGTACATTCTTTTTTACACGTACACATAAATTAACATATTCACTATCTGCCAAAATACATCAGACTTTTTTAAAAAAAATAATAATTTGGGGAAGGGGGAAGAAAGGATCTCCAGCCTTAACCCTTATAGCTGTTATTGAAATCAGCTGGGAACAGTATTTTGGGTGTCCACTGTAACAAAACTGTGATTGAAACAAAACAAAACAAAACAAAAAAAAAAATTAAAACAAAAATAAAAATGAGGGAGTTTTAAATAATAACTTATTTTTAGCCAAATTGCAAAAGTTCAAAAGTGAACTGTAGTGCACCGAAAGCTTAATTTTCACTTATGATTATAGTGATTTAAGGAATATTTTCCTTCTAAAATAAAACTATAATAAAGACAAAAATACTTGCATAGCTTCGTAAGCTGCTACCTTCTTTTTCACCATATCGTTGGCGCTTCGAAAATGATGCCACCTGAGCGAAGCAAAGTAATGACTGAAAACTACGAAATGTATTGACAACTGTCTTACGGAACAGATATATAATCATCTATATTTTGAAAATACTCAGTTACATTTCTGAAAACCCATTTCCCTTCGACTTAATTAGAGGAATTATTTTGTGATATTCATTGTAACCACTTCTACTTACAGCAAACCAACTAGGGTAGAAAATTTAAAGGAAGTAGGAGTTTTTATGCATTGTCATTTCTAAACAATAGAAGATCACTTGAACCGAAGCTGCCAATTAAGCAAACTTTTAAATTCTCTGTAAAAGCAGATAGTGAACATGTCTTTAATTAAAAAAAAAAAAAAATAAAGAAAAAAATAATAATTAAAAACTAGTGGTAAAAAAACAAAAACAAAAAGAAATTCTTGAAATATCACAAAATTAATCAAAATATTCAAAAATATGACAGCATAAAACATAGAGAATGAAAGGATAAATTTCCAAATGTAACTGTAAAAGCATTTTCATATTTTAAATAAGTATACATTCCCTTACCATACGTATCAGACTGTACTGTTCAACTACAACAGTTTACCCTTCATTCCGTAATTGTCAAAATGACATAGCCCATATTCAGAACAATGGGTAAGAATCCCTAACATTGAACAACTAATCAGGTTTGACAACTAATATGTTAACAAATGCCTTCATCTACTTTATTAACGAAATGAAGGAATGCAATTAATGTTCTTTGAATATAAAACAATGGGATGCTGAAAATCTGCTTAGATGCATCTCACATCAAGAATCCATTAAGCATTATTTCTTTTTATCTTGTACTGATGAAAGTTACCCAAACCCGCAGTTTTCATCTAGGAAGGAAGCAAGCTTTTAATGCTTCAAATACCAAGCTAAATAATTATCAATCGACCAAAAGTCTTGAAAAATTCTTTGCTGGTTTTCGAAATATTTGCTATGATAAAAATCAACAAAAGCATATCTGCTCTAGATAGGGCTTGGCAACTTTCCAACTACAAAATCTTGAGTCTCAGTTAAACAACCAATTACTCCGTTCTCTAGGTCAAAATCTCACGTCTTAAATCGGGTGTTATATTAATGTTTCTAAGATGCAACAAGATCCATTTAGATCAAATCGTTTATTCCCCCCCCCCCATTTTTTCAATCCAAATTATTCAGATACAAGGCAGGAGAGTGTACATTATTTAAACAAATTTAATGATTTAAAATTTGGATATCATAAGAAACTTATTTCACTTGTCTAGAAAACTTGGTGAAATAAACTACTTATATTTTACACAAACCTTATAAAAGTAATCAAATTAAAAACTTAAGAAATTCTTTAAATTTAATTAACTTTTAAGTTACAGGATTACAAATTTTAGAATGCCAGTTAATGATCTTTTTGTATGAAACAGCAGCACGTAAGCAAATAAGAAAATTTTAAAACTGATGTCAAAATCATACTAAGAAATAAAAAAATAGCTTTTCTAATGTGATTGCTGTATAAACTCAATGTGATGTCCACATCTCCCCCTTCCCCCCCCCCTTATTTTTAAGAAAAAAATTTAGAATGCAGAAATTAATGGTATAAAATGAAAGTGTGTGTATTTGGTAGATGGGCTATAAGGGTGATACAGAGTTACTGTCAAACACTGTCTTGACACCAACACAACAATCCCTTGAACAGACATGTCCTATTCTTTCTCATTTTGTACTGGCACCCTGACGAATAACTGCTGGAACCCGACACGAGAGCTGAAGCTTCGTGCAGTTAGTGAAGTATTGCAATATCTGGGGGCTTAATAACTTAAAGAGTACACCTGTAGCAAGTTCCTCTTCAAAGAAAATTTTTCAGTTGAAGTTCCCAATCATTAGAAACCAGTCTCATTCATATTTTAAATCAATTGTCATCCATATTTTAAAACAAGACTAGGAATCTGTTTGAAACAACACTTTCTGGTTGCGAACAGATTCCCAATCAGCCAGAGAAATTTAATTTCAACTGTAGAGGTTTCTTCAAAAATCTACAAGCAGGATTGCTATGCAAATTATGTGCTATCATTCAAAGATGGTCAACAAGAGTATGTAAATTACCAAAATGGTGGAGTAAATGTCTGCAATCTGCCAAATAGCCTTTGAATTTTTAGTTTCCATGATAAATGAAAAGCAAAGATTTTACCATACCATGGTAGGTCAATCCGAAGATTGGTTCAAGTCTACGGAACCCTAGTGACCCCCGAAGGGCGACCCCTAGGAGAAGCTGTAACTATACAAGGGAACAGATACTGGAGTGGATTCCCATTGCCATCTCCAGGACGCCATTATGGAATGACGTCAGACCAAAGACAAAGTGAAGAAGAGGCTGACAACACAGGAAAGGAAATTGAAACATCCATGCTCTCATCCGGTACCGGCACACTGGCCTCACGGCAGACCGACGCCCAAGACCGCGCGACCATGGCAAAGATATTACTAAAAAAAAAAAAAAAGGAACAAAAAGCATTTGCTCCAAATTATTTAGTTGTTTTTATTCCTCTATCAAATGCCCTCCATATTTTGTACACTACAATCTTCTTATGTCAGTATCATGTTCTTCCAGCTCTGCATTAGTCATCTCAACACATCTTGCTGCATCTCAACACCTTAAGCAGAAAAATTTCTGACTAGTTCACTTCCTGCTTATAGGATTGCTAATTAATCAAAGACGAAGTTTGCTTAAGATTTGCTGATACCAGGGTCATTTAAAAATGACTGCTGTAGCTAGACATCTAAACTGAGGAATTCCATTACATGGAATTCTAAGATATAGAAATTACTGAAACAGAAATGTTGCTCTTGGGAACATCAGTATACTAAGATTATGCTGTTAAATATTAAAAACTGTCACTGTTTTCACTAACCCAAATATCCAACAAACAAAGTTCTATCCTAAACATTTCAAAACTGCAAATATGATAAAAGCAACTTAAGAATTTATGACAGAAAAAGTAGTAACAACGATTTTCAATATTTCAAACATAGCTTACAATATTATAATAAACATTGCCCTTCCAATGTAGTAAAAAAAGGTTATTTTTTCCTCTCTTTCTCTCTTCTGTCTCTTTAAAGAATAAGAAATTCAATTAGTCTTGAAATAGACCAATGTTGCTACCCTGTTACTAAAGCTGTGTGTTTTGAACTTCAGTCAAAAGCAATGTTTCATAATTACTGGTAACATGTTGATTGAGATTTCATCTAAGTAGACAAATAGTTATCTTTGTTAGTTTTATGCTACCGTGAGGGATTTGGGTGCACAATGTGATAATGAACATTCGAATCAAACTTCATATTTAGAATTTAAATTCAGAAAAATGCTAGTCTATCTTTAGTATCTTCAGGAAACCTACTTTGAAATCGGCTGAAAATTAAAGATATTACATTGTATACTGTAAATGGTCATTTTCAATTCAATTATGTTTTACATCAACTCCTCATATTAACCTAAACACTCAATTTAAAGTTACCATTTTTCTTTCTGGTGATAGAAATATTTTTTTTTCTTTTTCCGTTTGTTAAAACTGAACACTGACTACAATAAAATAATTGATCTATGATGCTTTTATACAGAATTGAGACATCTCCTAAGCATTTAATGTGGCACTGATAATGAAAAAGACTGACAACCAATGACATATCTTTTCTTTTAATCTTTTACTACATTATGAAGGATCAGATGTTTTACTTTTCTTTTAAGCAAAGAAAATTTCACAGGGCAGTAGTAATAGCAATAAATATTTTCCTTCCATGGGATAGCTCTCCCACCTCCAATATTCCCTGGTTTAGTTTATTTCTTGTGTATTAAGTTTTATATTTTTTCTCTCCGATTTCTCTGTCTATATTAAATGACATTTCATCTCTATAAATTTGAATTAACTTTTGATATGTTACCAAATTAAGTGTTTGTGCACCCTTTAAGTCACTAAAATCTTGATGCCAAACTTCAATTTAATTGTAAAAAATTGTTTACTTCCTCATTACTTAATCTGTCAACTTGCTAACAAAAGAAAGAAAGGAAAAAAAAAAACAGAAGGAAAAGGGAGAGTTGAAGAAAGCAAGTTTCAGTGTACCACTGGTGAAAGTCTTTGGCTGATATTTGTTCAAGTGGGATCAAGTAACACAGTAAACAAGACTGTATGTTTCTGTATTGTGTATATTTGTGACAATCTTCCATTACTGCTTAATAAGTGTTTCAAGTCTTGCAAAACAATAGGGCATGCATTCTGAGTGGACCTACAGTATATGTTTGTGAAAGCCAAAACAGTCATCAGTAAAGCGATTGCAGAGCAAATTAAGAATTGGCAATTGTTATCTGAGAGAGTTCTTTTGCAACCATGCTCTTCCATACCGTGGGTATTATGCTGTTAAAAGTTTAAATCTAATACAATTATGTTGTTAATGATTTAGTCAATAATCTCGCCCATTATTAATTTTTGGCTTTAAATTTTTAATGCCCTTTTTTGGGAAATGAAAGTACATAGGAAGTACTTCAACAATGCGATAAAAAAAAAAAAAAAAAAAATGATCACGGCGACAATTGGATTGCTGAGATTGAATCCTTTAAATTTTTACTTTTGCTTTTACTTATTTTTTTCCCCTACTTTTCCTGTCTCTGTTTTTCTTTTTGTTATGTTAATATACTTTCTTTCCATTTTCTCTCCATTTATGAATGATTACGGACGTTAAACTTGCTTTCTATACTTTCTTTTATTTGCATTTTATGGATTATAATAGTAACATGCTTAGAAATCACAAATATTCTTCCTTTTAATTATTTTCAATTTAGAAAAATGAAACAAAATATAACTATTTTTATAAATGATAAAACATGATTTTTACTTTTTCTTTCTTCGTCATCTTTTGATTTTCTTTTTTCTTATATTTGTGATTTTTAATAACTTGTATTACAGATGTATTCCAGGAAAAAAAAAAAAAAATGGTTACAAATGTACGAATGATAATCACTCTGTTTTACATTATATTTTAACTGAACGGAATATTATTTGTAATTTCTAATCATGTTGCTATTATAATGCATAAAATACAAATAATAAAAGTATATTAACATAAGAAAAAAAAAAAGAGAATACAAAATCAGGAAGAGTAAAAGCATGTAAGAGATTCAATCAACACAAATATTATTTGAGCCATCACACTAGCAACAAATACTATTAATATATAGGTTTTTCCATCTCATTCCTGACATTTATTGCAGGAAATTAAATGAAAATAATGACAATAATTTTTTACAACAAAAGGAATGCCTTTTGGGTTAAGCTGAGACCCTGGAACGGCAGTTTCGAGCTTCTTAGGCTCTCATCAGTCAGTGCAGAACCCAAATGGCGTACAAAAGGGGAACAACTTTTAAAGACATTTTAAATCAAATTAACCTCTCGAAATGAAAGACAAGAAAATTAAAACAACAAACAAAAGGTGGAAACCAAACCTTAAAATGATTCTTCCCCTTGTATGCATTTTGGGCTCTGTACTGGCTGAGAAGATCCTAAGAAACTTGAAATGGTCGCCGAGGGTCTCAGCTTAACCCAAAAGGCATTCCTATTATTATCAATATATTTCTGGCTTTCTTTTACCCTTTAGTATGTTTAGTTTTCTTCCCACCCCCCCCATAAGTTTCTTTGTGGACAAATTTCTTTTGTGGTAGTAATTTAAATGCCCAAGGTTTTTGCTTTCCACTTTTTGATTGTTGTTTTTATTTTCTTGTCTTGAATTCTGAGGGATCAATTTGATTTCCAACTATAAATAACGACAAGAATGTAAATCCAGGTAATGTTGGCTCCAAAACCTAAGTATTTTTGAAGTATCTCATGTCTACTTTCATCTCACAAAAAGGCATTGAAATCTGCAATATACAGAGTGTCATCTCCTTCTAAGCTCAACTTTTATGGTTTAAGATTAAGATTATTCACATGAATAATCACTTTAATGACGCTAAACAACTTAGTATTGTAAGATAACTTAAAGACCATCATTAGAGTACTTCAAGTTTAAAATGTGTTAGTGCTAACAAAATAACTTATGAAAATGTAAAGTTTTCAGTAAATGTATGTAGCGAGAGCAATCAACCCGACTTAACTTGAAAGTGATGTCCTAACAAGAATGAAACTATTATTTACAAACGAGGATTTTTAGTTCATTATGGTTGTCGTAATCATGCTGTACTTTATTAATTTTTGTATTAATTGTCTTATTTTTCAAATGCATGTCTATCCAATTTATTTATTTATACATACTCCTTCTTTGTTTATGTTGCTTTTATTGATTTAATTCATCCTATCTCTTTCATTTTTCAAATTCCACCTAATATTAGTTGGTTGAGAATTGTTAGTGCAACTGTAACTCTTTTTTTGACCAAAGACATGAGAGTTTTACTGCTTACATTTAGGTTCAATAAAAACTCACTCATTTCCCTGCCTCGCTCTATAACCAGCCTAAAACTCAATGCAGGTTCAATGAAAAACACACTAATGAGCATTAGATTTACACTGCTTATTGTAAATAATTAAAGCTCATAAAGTGTAGCAATCTGATAATTTTTTTAAGCCACAAAAAAATAAAAAAATAAAATAAATAATTGGAGCACTAATTATGTTATAGCTTACTAATGGCTTTATTACATCTTTAACTTCAATGCTAAGCACTAGCCTTTGCTACTAGAATAAATTTGCCCATTTCCGAGTGGACAAGCACTTTACGATTCTAATACATCCATTTAATGCAGAACAAAACTCCCATTTTAATGCATTACTGTTAAAGCAATGCTTTTTGTCGTGAACTTTACGATTTTGTTTGCACTCAAAATTATTTACATTTCTGCAAATTTTTACCATTTTCCCCAAATTACTGTATTTTAATGTGTGTAACAATATAAACAGTACAAATTAAAATCCTATATACTATCAAAAATAGATTTTTTTTTTTTTTTTAAATTTACATTTAGATGAAGACTTATAAAAATACTGCTTCATCCCATTAAATTTAAATTGAATGTTGACATTACATGAGTTTATACTTGTGAAGCTTATAAACTTCTGTATAGGAAAAACTATTTTTCATTAAAAAATGTAATTGTTGAATTTATGATTAATTCCATAAAACTGCTTCTGGTATACATTGTAGACTGCTTTATAACAGCAAATTGTGCTGCAATAAAATAAAACAGTTTAAAAAAAAAAAAATATTGGCATCCTTGGCAATTCTTTTGCTTATTTCTGTTGGGACATACATTAAAAAGATCAATACTTAGCAAACCTAACAAAAATAGAATTATAGATTGATGTAAAATTCTATTTTATCCAAAAAAAAAAAAAAATAGTGCAAAACAAAAATATTTTTAAGTTTGCTTCTTAATGAACAAGCTGTAATTATCAAGGGCACCAATACAGTTTACCCTTTTCCAGCTATTTATATAAATATATTTATACTATTATATATACAGGATTTTAATAAATTTAAATTTATCAACATTAATTATAAAATCGCATTCTTTATTTTAATTCTTACAAATAATCAAATCTATTTTCTTTTGACTTCGACTAAAGAAATTTTAATAAATTTCAGAACATTTACAATGTAAAAATACTACACAGACAACTTTCTCTCTCGTGAAATACAACAAAATCATTTTAAAAGAATAATTAGTAAATCTTGCTTAAATAGAATTTTAGAAATATTTGTAAAAAAAAAAAAAAAAAAAAAAAAAAGCAGCAGCTACAAAGTAAGACTGAGGATCTACAACTCAGTTTGCATAATTTCAGCATTATTTTTTGCATCTTACTTCCGTTAATTATTGATTCTTATTGCAAAATTTTGCTTAGCAGAATAGCGGCAACTTCTTCGGTCTTACATTTTCAATTAAGTACATTCTTATTTTAAAATGCAAGGCTGTGGAAGCTTCAGCTATTTCACGGCAAACTATTGTTATACAAAAATCAATCTTTAGGGGAAGAAAGATGCATATTTGTCTAATATGAATAAGGGAGGCAAGTTTCATTTAGCGGTATCATAATTTGTGGTCCAATTCCATCAAATATTCACTGCAGCTGAATAACTAGCTCTCCCACTGGTTAAGCAATGAGAATTCAAGATGGCTTCCTAAATCGCTAGCATCTATTAAGTATTTAGGTTGACTTGATCAGTAAACTATACTTTAAAGATCAGGTCTCCAACATCATTATTGAATAACAAAAATCTATCAGTGCAGCCTTAAGTTCAAAATTAATCTCGAATCAGCAACTGCAAAATAAAATCTTATCAAAATCGTCAAATGAAACATTTTTATTATCCTGGCTAAAAACTGATTCAAAAGCAGCATGCCTAACATTTGTGAAGTGCAATTAACGCAGGTTTCTTTTTAAGATTTTTTTCTCTACTTTTCCAGTTCAATTGCGTTAATAAAAAAGCTTCAATATTTCCAACTTCTGATTATAAAGTAAAAAAAATAAATAAACAAGGGCCTCTCAGACCTTATTTTAACTGCTAAAAACTACAGAGCATCTTTGATTCATAAATCCAAACTGAAAACTAATTAAGAACCTTTAAAATTTAAAGGAATGCAACTAGTTTCAAATTTAAGTGGGGAAACAAAAACACATTCTTTTGCAATCCTTCTTTATAATCAAATTATTTAATCAGAAATACATTTTGCAATATCAAGTTGAATTTAGTTTCAGATGACTTTATTAATCAAGATGGTTCTAGATTATGAAAAAAAAGCAAACAAACTTACCCTGCTCCCTACATGGCGTCGACGATTTGACATTGGAGACCGGCTGTGGCTTCTGTAATAATCATATCTGCTATTAGCATGCATAAATGCAACTATTATTTTTAGCAAATCACAAATAACATTATTAATGCAATTATGAACTTAATTAATGAATGGAATGTTTGCCCGACATTAAATGGACACAACAGGAAAAAAAAACAAAACATAATACACATAAAACAAAAATTGCAGGTAGATGATGAAAGATGAAGTGTCTTTTATACATATATTATTTTTTTTTTATGTATTAAAAATAGTCATAATGCTGTATGACAAACTTACTAAAAAATTAATAAATTACTGAAATTTATCTTTCCTTATAACAAGTAAAAATAAATTACCTTCGGTTTCTTGAGCTACGGATAAGGGAGAAAAATAATGCAATAATTACTAAATTAAATTAACAAACAAAAAATTACTAAATATTATCTAAAACTTTAAATATCTTATTAGAAAAGATTCTTTTTTTTTTGTATTAAATTTAAAACTGAAAACAAATGACATTTTAATTTGCTCTTCTGCAATTAACAAATTTAATCGATGTTTTTTTTTTTAGAATTATAATACTCAAATCTAAATTTTTAATAATTTCATCTCAAAAATAAGTTTTTTTTAATTTTTAAGAGTTAGAAGAAAAAATATCAACACCATTCATTCCTTTTACTGAATTTTAAATTAAGAAAATGTAAATGAATTGAACTTACTAGCGCCTTCTGCGGGGACTTCGTGACCTTGATCGGCTTCTATAACGCCTATGTCTTCTAGAATGGGATCTGCTCCTATTGTTCAAATATTGTTATATGAAGAGATGTAAAAAATTGAAGAGAAAATAAAATTTGTAGTCATCCCCCCCCCAAAAAAAAAACTCCATAACATCAGATAAATATCAATAAATTAAATACTAAAGTTTATCAAAAATAAGATGATTTCTACAAATTTACCACCTCTTGCCAATACAAGTGTGGTTGCTAAATAAAAGGGCTTATAAAAGCAATCACTGTTACCTGCCTGTGGAAGGCAGAGAACTATTGTTCTGGGAATGGACCATGTGGTTGACAACACAGCCAACTGTTGCTAAACAATTACTTTTATTTACTTTTAGATAAATGCTACATGGTATCGTAGTGCTATGACATTCAAGAAATACTTCCTTATAGAAAACAAAAATTAATTGCGAAAGATGGTGGATCAAAATAGAATTTATAAAAACTAATAAAATTCCACAATTGTCTATTTTGATAAAAAGAAATCTATGACGATTATACAAATGCTCAAAAAAAAAAAATAATAAAATAAATATATATCTGCATTGTTCAATATTTCATGATATAAAAACTATTCAAGCGTACCCTTACTAACTCTGTTTACTGTCTGTAAAAGACCTATTCCAGATAAATTTCAATTACCTAAAATTATTTCTCTAACTTCATATAATTGATAAACAGAAACTAAAATTAAGCTCCACATGACTGGAAATAGTAAACAATTAAGCAATACATGCAATTCCCACCTTTCTTAATGTAATCATAGTTTAAATCTTCGATAACAATTACTCACATTATCTTTTGTGTCTGCTAAACAAATGTTCAAATTTCAAATAAGTGACGAGTTATCCTACCGTAGGCCAAGTTGCAAGAGGTAAGGCTCCCAGAGTTCTGTGAGCGTCAGGACAAAGTTGAGGTTGGGAGGCCAGACAAACACCTGGCCACCTTTAATTCTTGAGGAGAATTAAAGTACTCATCCTGTTGAAGCTGGGTGTACCCTATGACTCATCTCAAGGTGAACTCAATGCCGAAAAATACCCGACCTTTGCCAGGGATCAATCTCTGCTCCTCCCACCTGCACAGTCCAGTGCTTCACCACTTGGCTACCAGGCCCACCTTTCAATTCAGTTTTCAAATACTTACCTTGATCTAGAGTAAGATCTTCGGTGACGAGAATGTGATCTAGAGCGGGATCTTGGACTTCTACTTCGCGATCTAGGTGTTGGATCTCTTGACCTCGACCTGGATGCCGCAGGCGATGGAGACTTTTCATTATTGGATTGGCGAGGGCTTCCGTGAGGGGATTCGCTTCGAACCTGTTTTAATACATAATTTAAAGTTTAATTCAAGTAGCTTTCCTAATTTTTCTTACAATAAAAAAAAATAATAGTAATAATAATAATAAAATATAAAAAAAAAGTCCTTTTATATTTTCCCCCCACCTATTCCATTGAAATTTTGTGTATTAATAAGGCAAATGTGGTTTACATGTTAAATAATTTTGATAAAACCAACGAGTCAAATCACACTAATTATCACAACTCCTATTTCTAAACAAAATATTTGGTAAAACCTCAAAAACTTCTAGGTTATATTGCTGTCAAGGTTCATTTCTCATTAGTTAACTCCTGTCATCTTTAAATAAATTTTGGTTGAATTTCACAAGACAAATATTTTTCCAGATTTTATTTGCTTATCTGAATAGTTTTCTACAACATGTTTAACTTCCCTAAATGATAAAATGTTTTAGTTGTAACATATTTTAGTGCTGAACTAAACAAAAAAAGGTGGATCTATGGATACCAAACTTGAAAGCTACAGATATGTCTTATAAAGTAGAAACTATAAAAATGTTTGCACCCCCCCCCCAATTGCAAGTGAAAATTAAAAATCAAAAATCAAGATTTTTCACCTTTTTTGGGGTTCGCAACTCCCCACCCCATCTGGAAAAAGGAGATAACTTTATTTTTATTTTATTGGTTGAGCCTTTCTGACCATGACAATTCCTTCCATTCCAGAATCATGACTGCTGATTCTTTATTAGGATGTTCTCAGATATGGATGAATCTTTATTTATATATATATATATATATATATATACACACACACACACTGTCCAACCACTTCATTAGGCAAACCTCTGCTGTGCGCACAAATGGTACGGGCTGTGTTACGGTGTGGGGATGTTCTCCTGACACGCTGGGTCCATTGATACCTCTGGAGACACGTCAGGATGCTAGAGTGTATCTAAACATCGTAGCTGACCAAGTGCAACCGTACATGTTAACAGTTTATCCTCATGCATATGGCTACTTCTAGCAGGATAAAGCATCGGTGCATAAAGCCCACATCACTAAAGGATGTTTTGAAGAACATGACGACTTTTCCTTGCTGCAGTGGCCTGCTCAGTCCCCGGATCTCAGCCCGATTGAAAATTTGTTGGATGAGCTGGAACGGGCTGTTTGCTCCAGGCCTACACCTCCATCAAATCTTCAGAAACTGCGTGACACACTCATGTCTGCATGGTTCACAATACCTCAACAATGTTTTCAGCATCTTGTAGAATCCATGCCTCCACAAATTCAGGCTGTTTTGAGGGCTACAGGAGGCCCAACACGTTACTAGGTAGACGTACCTAATAAAGTGGCCGGACAGTGTATATAAAATTTATTTTTTGACTAAAAATTAAGAAAAGCTAAGTTGTGTTTCAAGTTGAGGAAAGGACATAATAAAATAATATTATGAAACCGTGTTTCTTTGTGTTTTTGTATTTTATTTCTTTTCTCCTACGAGATGTAGGGAAGCTTTCTGTTTTTGCCTCTCGGCTTAACAGGAATTTGTTTATTGCCTTTTTGCCTTTGGGGGGTCACTGCCAGCTTGGCCGGTGGCTCTCCCATAGGTTTGCGCCTTTTCTGGTTCTTTATCGGGAGAGGCGGGGCAGGTCTGAAGAGCTAGTTGAATAGCGAAACAGCTGTTACCTGTTCCTCCCCGGTAAATGAATCAGAAAAAGGCAATTTGTTTGTTGTTTAGTCTGTGCTGGGCTCTTGATACATTTTAAATAAAATGTAGTCGATATTGGAGTTATTACCTTTTACAGACCATGTGAATTTATGAGCCTCCTTATGATGGAAAAATGTGTTACAAACAAACAAATTATTATAAGTCACAAAAAAAATCAATCAAATCTCTATCCATTCTTATTTTTCGTTAGATTGACACATTAAATCCTATGTTATTGCTAAGTGAAGAATTTCCTATGGGAGCATTAAAATTGCCTTTAACTAATAGCGCATCACTTTTATAGACTTTTTCCAAAATTTTTGAAGTTGTATATATGAATCCTCATTGTCTAGTTCTCTTCTTTCTATAGCATATACAACAATTACAGTAAAAAAAAAAACAAAAAAAAAAAACAAAAAAACTTGGAATTCTCAGTCTTGCTTCTAAAATGCATTCGTTTCAAACATAGTTTCCGTTTGTACTCATTTATCTTTACTGACTCCATTGTAGGTTTCAACATAATTTTTCGTTTCTTTGGTTCTTTTTAGTTTGCATTTAATTTCTATAATTACAGCTACTTTAATATTCTTATGTAATTTTTCATCTATCTGATCATCTTTCTTTACAATTGCTCTAACATTCCATGTGCCAATAACACTTAAACCCTTTTCTGACTCTTGCTCCTTTTCTTGCCAATGTCATTACTATTTAAATCTGTCCTGTAATCCTTACTTTGAAAGCAAATAGGAAGTCCTATCAATTGGATGCTAGCCAAGAAGTAGCCAGTCCAGTTGTAAGTTTGCCACATTATAGCCTCTGGACAGCCATAATACACAGAATTTACTCTATACTGAAGGAAAGGTTATACCAACATAACTTGGTCATCAGAGCCTTAACAGTGAAAGCGGGAAGGATCGCACAGAGGTGAGGATGACTTTTGGATAGGGGAGGCTACTTGATGCATCTCTATCCCTTCAATTAAAAGCTTTACATAAATATTCACTAAAAGGCTAGAGTGCATTATCCGGTACAAGCCAATAGAAATGCTCGTAACGATTCAGCACTGGCAGGCGTCTTGCTACACTACGCAAGGATATATTTACAGGATTCACCCCTTGCAGTTATGTTTTGGTTAGGTTAAGTGAGGCATCGTCAGCTGCAGGATGTATCTGTTGCTAACATTTGAAAAAAAAAATTTCCCCTTCAAAAACATCGATCCTACATCCAACAACAACTTTCCGCATCAGAATTTGAGACATCCCACCAGGGGCAGCCCAAGGTATAAGTGAACTACGCAGCCGCGGGTGGCGCCGAATTTGTGAATATAGTTTACGACAAGAGAAAACCAAACCAACACCACAAACTATTTGGCATAAAAGTGTTATTTTTCGTGTCGTTGTTGCAGTTTTGCCAATTAAAATCAACCAACCGAACTTATATATAAATTTAAATATATAAGAGAAATAAAATACGGTAGCACAAAGTACAATACAGTAACGAATCGCCACTCTGTTTGTTTTGCTCAATTGAATTGTGAACAAATGACGTTTGTAGTAAGATTTGTCAAAATTGCACAAAATGAAAATGTCTCAATAAAGGAACATTTCTTAGGCTTTGTTCCCGTTACC